>OX465103.1:7300843-7388343 GCA_949987565.1 Luidia sarsii | reverse complement strand
GATATAATGTAAGATCCATGGTAAAGAGAGAGAAATGTTCAAATGATTTGAGTCATTTCTTTTCCAAAAATCAAAGAAAATTGCTTTACTCCATTGTCATCAGCTATTAGTCCTTATCATTCTGCCTGTGAGAAAGGTCTACCAGGCGATTTCACCAAACTTCAAATGTCGTAGTACGCAACATTTTGTTGCGTATCTTAAGCAACATTTTGCTGCCTTTGCTGAATATTGCTGAAAAGAGTCATAGAGATGCAAGACATATGCAACATTTGTACGTTGCGTAACTTACGCATTTTTTCTTGGAATCGGCTGCTGCTTGGATCAAAATGTCAGGGCCTCCAAATTCTGAGAAAAGGGTGATTTTTTGGGTCATTCTGGCGAGGTAGAAGATTGCAAAAGATTGTTTCCATTTTCAATTTCAGACAAATTAAACTGCATTCGTTTCTGTGTCCTTTAAAAACAAGAAAACGGAAGACAATGTCAGGACCTCTAAATTCTGAGAAAAGGGTGATTTTTTTTTGTCATTCTGGCGAGGAAGAAGATTGCAAAAGATTATTTTCATTTTCTATTTCATACAAATTGAGCCGCATTCATTTCTGAGTCCTATAAAAAACAAGAAAACAGAAGACAATTGATGCATTTTCTTCACTTTGACCCACTTGATCACCATGCACAGCTCACAGGACACAAATCTTGCAAAAAATCTCACTCCTGAGCTGAAAATGGATGCCAAAACGCAAAACGCATAGAGCTCACCGACACAGACCGGCTCACGCGCTGTATGCACGTCAGAGGATATTCAGACAGCGGCACACTCACCTCCGGTATCTGGAGAGGCAGTCTCTTGTCGCAAAGAGCATCTCTTCCCTGGGATCGTTCACTCGTGTACTGATACAGGTAGCTTACAACATGCCTCCCCTAACATGATTATCCCCGCTCAAAGCATCATAATTAATTAGGCCGGTCTCATATGCTGCGGCTGCCTGAAGCTAAACTAGCTAGGTCCTCTCAAGTCAGAAGGGGGTTTGTCCCAAAAAAAAAAAAGGGAAGAAGAACAAACTGTGCCAACTAGGAGTTCATTATATCGGCGGATCCGGTTGTGACATCACAGTGGATATTAACTTACCAATCTTGGATCCTGCCACACAGAGTGGGAATTCTTTAGAGAAGTTTTTTAGGGGGCAGCTCTATTGGAGATAGCCGCCCAGGTTTCCGCAAGGCGGCGAGAGAGCCGTGAAAAAGGTCCACCGGGTTTCTGGCGAGGAAAGGAAATGCCAGTCTTTCTGCTGTCCCCCATTAATCCATTTTCACGACACCCCCCCCCCCCTCCCGGTGACGTCATCTTTGGGGAGGGGGCTGTCAGTCAGTGGGGACTTCCAAGCGGGGCGCCGGTTATTATTAAACACCAGCAGTATTATAGGCAGGTGCTGCATGGGGACCTACTATATATGAGCCGGGGAATAAATGCATGATTTACACAAGGATAGGATTGGGAGGCCCACAAAGGAACACGGTGATTACCCCTGCTGACAATGGGCAGTGCGAACTTGTTCAAACAGCTCCAACTGAGGCCAGGCTGTTAGAACCTTGTTCAAACAGAATTGCCTTAAACAACTCAACACAATCTTGTCAATCTCGCGGACCACTTCCTCAATGCTTAAGAAAAAAACAACAACCTTGGATTAACAATGGTAGAATACCTTTGGTACAAAGGACTGCCAAGTCAAAATTGTACAATGTAAATTTCAATTCAAACAAACCAAGGAATAAACTAGTTGACTATTTGTGGGGAGTCCACCATCTAAGGGGTGGATAGCTCAGATGGAAGAGCACTGGTACATTAATCCAGAGGTCTCAGGTTCAAGTCCCGGTTCAGTCAAAGTTTTCTTTGCCATTTTTTCACAATGTAATTTCAATTGAAATGGATTGATCACAAAAGCACAAAACCCATGCTGGATTGCATAGGCCTACCACCTAACTTCTGTACAAATCCTATTTGAAATATTCTTCATTTATTTTTTTTTATTTTTTTTTTTAGAAAGAAACTGTAATTCCTATCAAGCCGCCTGTCCTTCATCCTTTTGTCCGGGAGGCAAGAATAAAAGGGTTGTCTCTATCAACAAGGCTTAGCCAAATATCATTTTTTCCTGTGGGTGCCAGTTACTGGGCCAGGTTTGTTTACATGTCAGAGCCTCCATGCAATCCCTCGCCAAGAAAATTGATTTCCAAACCTGACCCACACGCCCCCCCCCTCTCTCTCTCTCTCTCTCTAGTTCTCCCCACTCTTCCTTTCCTCTCAACAACTCGCGCGCATCTGCATATGCATTCGGCACGGTGTGAAGGAGCTGTCGCGATGGCATATCAATTGGCACCCGGGCAGTTTCTCAAGCTTTTTCTTAGCACTGAATCCTTCCGTCTAAAGATTATCAAAAGATTAGTATAGGAAGGTTTGCGGTGACACCATGTACTGGTATAAGGTCTTTTAAAGAAGAGGGTGTGGTTCTGAAAAAGAACCTGTATGAGCGGTAACTCAGTTTCGACCAGTATGCTCTGGCCGTCATCTGGAGAATGTCGCAAACCTTCTTATATTGATTCACCCACCATGCAAAGCCTTAAGTCTTATTTAAAAGATCAGTACAAACAAATGAGAAACTGACTGGGATTTTTTTATAGATTTTGAAAAAAAAATTGGCAAAGAAAATCTTTGGCTGGACCGGGACTTCTGGTTTTGCCTACCTGGTAATACAAAACCAGAGGTCTTTGGTTCAAGTCCCGGTCCACTCAAAGTTTTCTCTGCCATTTTCCAAGTTGTTCAAAAGTCTACCAAATGATTGACAAAAATTAAGTAGGACAAACAATGTCCAAACTGCTCACTGAATTAAGTGACCGAAATGTAAAGGATTAGTCATTACTAATACCACGTAATCTATTAGTTATTGCTAATGATCAAATTAGTGATAACTAATAATTAGTTATTACTAATACTCCATTAGTTAATGCTAATTATCAAATTAGTAATAACTAATAAGCAGTTATTACTAATGATCCATTAGATATTGCTAATGATCTAATGAGCAATAACTAATGATCATTTATCACTAATTATCCATTAGTTATTAGTTATTACTAATAATCAATTAGTAACAGTTAATAATCCTTTGGAGTTCATTCTATCCACTTTTTTCATTCACCCTCTAATCCCTTCACTGCCCTTCCCTTTGATCTCACCCTAGTCTTTCTACCAGTCCCTTTTCTGTCATCTATATCATTGTGCTTCTCCCCCTTTCCGTTTTTGTTCGTGACATTCTGCTTTTGAGGAAGATCCTGCTATGGAATCCAAACATGAAACTCCCAGAAATGCTTGAGTGAGAAGAGATAAGAAAGTCTGCTGTTATCAAATCATTAAGGCCCTATATACAACATTTGTCAAAGTCAAAAGATTGCCACAGCTTGTGTGTTAAACCATCAAATATTCCAAAAAAGAAATCCTGCAAAGGTTTTTAGCTTAAATGGTAATCTGAGAAAGTAGAAAAAGGCAAAAGACTGTCATGGTTTTTGTACCGTTCTGTAGTGTATAGTTTAATACTCGTGTGTAATCAACTATGTGTCAATGTTTGAGTGAAGATTCATCGAGATGTACAGCATCCCAGACCGTTGGATTTCAACATGAGGATTCTATCGTGACCATCAGCACACTGTGTAAATTAGAAGGAAATCTGTGGACATCGATGTTTTCCGATCTTCCCACTGCCTTTTACAGGAACCCCATTACCCCATCTGTGGTACAGCTTCTGCATATCACTTTTAATTAGGCCCAGACAAGGCACAGCAGTGCATTAGTGAAGCTTGGGTTGCACAATTTAATAACTCCAACACTACCGGGCATATGATGAGGTCTTATGGCTGCTCTGCCTGGCTACACAAACTTGTAAGCTTCCCGCTGATGGCTGGGCTAGTCTTTCAAATCTGGTTATTTCCAGTCAAGGAGGTTTTGTTTGAAACTAGGCCTTTCGCCATCCACTCCAACTCCAGAGGAATATTTCAGAAGAAAATGTGTGGAAATAAAGAAGAAAAAAAGGACTGGGATCTTTTGAACAAATTGAAAATAAGAAAAAAAGAAAACTTCCAGTCACAGATTTCTTTGCCATTTTTCAAATAATTCACAATAATAAGTGGGATCCTTCATTCTTGTACACACTGTACATATCCTCAATGTCAATTACTTGGTGGTGAAGCACTGATGTATGAGAACAAATTATCATCTGGATCAATGACTCACTGTATAGCCTGAAGGCGTCATTCATACATTTATGCGTAAAAAAAGTAAAAGACATCAGACAGAAATAACAACTCACCTGGATTCCCGCTATTCGCTTGTCTTAAGCCCCATAAAAAATTCATCAGATACTGTTTAGGATAGTTCTTACTGATCATCAAATTACATTTTTCATTTGATTTTAATAAATGCAGGCATGCCTTTTCAAGCAATGAATTGCAACATTGATTTTCCTAATATCTTCCCTGAACCTTTTACCCCCCACAAATCAAATTAATCAAATAATAGAATCAAGTGCAGCATTAAACAAAAGGAGTAATCTGATGCCTTTGATGTGTCTAAATGTGAAGTTTTTCAGCCGAGTCCCGTGAAGGTAAAAGTCTTAATCAAAAGTATCAGCTTCTCAATTTCACACACTGCATCGGTAGGGGGAAGCCTTTCACCTGACTAAAGCTCATTTCTAACAGAGCAAGACATTCGGTGTGGAGTGATCGACTACGGGTTTCTGACAAAACAAAAACACACAGGCTTGAGAAGCAGACTAGCCCCGTCAGGTCCCCCCCCCTGACAGATCTGACAGTTCGGCCATCTGATACCATTCCTTCATATTCAGTCTGCGCTGAGCTACGCTTACTTGACAACTTGCCGTCCGTAATTCCCGCCCGGCTGCAATATTGCCTGTCAGTCAACAAACTAACACCACAGCTCCCGTATCGCCGGCAATCTGTCGTCCGAATTCAGCACTCTCTTATGTGTTCCTTGGCTGCTCCTCAGTAAATAACTTTACACAAGGGGGGGGGGTGGGAGCCATAACATTAACCATGAGCTAAGACAGCCGTGCAATGCGATAGTCCAATTTGTCACGTGCGTCTGGTTACAGGCAGGAGCTTACGTTTTCGCAGAGACTGAAGTAACACAAATTTACTGTCAATGACATGAACCATTTCTACCCTCCTTTTTTTTCAATTTGACACATTGCAAGGTATCTATTCTTGATCCAAGTGGTCTTGTTATTGTTAGCTCAAGAGAGAAAAAAAATCAAACAAGAATACTATCAGATTCACTGCACAGGTATGGGCCACAGCAAGACCAACTTGAGTCAATGGGGCTATGCTGATGCAGCAGATGTAGACTGTGAATGCGGGGAACTCAGAGCAGACCATGCAACACCTACTGAGGATGCCTATACTTCTTGAAAATGAATACAGCTCAGAAGATCTGGCGACTGCTAATGAGAAGGTTCTTCACTATGCAAGAGCCTGGCCAAACATTATGACCTAGTTCCTAGACGACTGCAATACTTTCAGGTCGAAGATTTCCAAAACTGAAACGAGAGGAGACTTAAAGGCCCGATACAACATTCTGAAGATCGGAAAACATCGATGTCCACAGATTTTCTTCTAATCAACACAGTTTGTAGATGGTCATGATAGAATCCTCATGAATGTTGAAATCTTATGGTCTGGGATGCTGTACTTCTTGAGAAATCTTCACTCAAACATCGAAAACTAGTCTACATGTATTACTCGCGAGAACGACGTGAAAACCGTGACGTTTTTTGGGCCTTTTTCTATTTTCTCAGAAAACCTTAACAGGATTTCGTTTTTGGAATGATCAACGTTTTAATACACAAACTGTGGCAATCTTTTGACCTTTACCAATGTTGTACAGGGCCTTTAAGTGATGCGGGAATGGTGCTGAATGCTTGCCGACAAGAATGACCTGACTCAATGAGGTTTTTGCCCTTGCTGGACCTGATAAACACTGAACGCTCAGTGATTTGCTCGATGCCTGATCAACCAATTTCAGGCAGCTGCAAGGGCAAAACCTCATTGAATTACATTCTCCTCGATGCAAAACATCTTGTTATATCTGTAATGCAACGCGGTACCCGCCGTTATACAATATTTGAATCCACCACACGACCTCGACCAGCTCGGTGGTCCAGTGGTTAAGACGTCTGCACTAGGGTTCGAATCTCACCCGAGCTGCCTGAATTTTGTCTATCAGGCATCGGGCAAAACCACATTGAATTACATTCTCCTCTAAAAGTAAGTATGGTCTGAACAAATTCAAACAGATCTTAAAACGAGAGAGACAGGGGTGGATTTCACAAAGCCTCACGATGCATCGTGACCCAACTCACACTGGACCACCCGTCCTGAGTTGTGACAAACTTCTGTGCATCGATCATCATCTTGCGATTGATCCCATTTTACGATGAGCTTGGCGTGATCGATCCACTGATTGTTTTGTTCCAAGCAGGAGCTTTCTCAAAGGCAGAAGGGAAACTTGCTGACTAACGGCTTTCTTTCTTCTTTGATTTTGTCGACAATATACTGTGCTTTCAAAGGCTGGATCTACTTTTCATTTCATTTCTTATTTTCCAGGTACTTGAAAATACAAGACAAATAAAGAGAGGCAATAGAAAGACATCGAATAAGAGAATGTAGGCAACAATAAGATGAGACAATTAAGATGAGACAAAGTGACCACGTCCTTAACGGATGGCCCAAAAACTCAAACTCAATCACTGTCTAGTGGAGCTCCATATATAGTGCTGCCATTAAGCAAAACTAGTTTGACAAGGTCATAAGCATATCAGTGCACACAACAGAAGAAACAAAATTGTGAAGCTGCAATCATTAGAAGCTTAGAACTACAAGGGCTGGTGATGCCTGGGGAAAAGTGGCAGTTCATGGTCAAATGCATCTGACTGACACCCCACCCTGGCAAAGATAAATCAACTGGCTCACTCAACTCATCAGTGAAATAGCATGACTTACACTACCTACATGTACTAACTCCTACGAAAGAAGAAGAAGAACACCACTTATAGTACTGGTTAGCTCTGATAGTTGCAATGCTGGTCCATTAGTCGAGAAGTCTCAAGTTCAAGTCCTGATTCAGTCAACTAGTCTTTACTCTCTGAATCAGAAACTCATTGTAATTACACATCTAGATACAGCAGTCAGGATAAAAGCCTAAGTGTTCAGATAAAGTTACCTTCAAAAACGATAGAGTAAAACAAGGTGTACTTATTTTCAACACTTACCTGGGATACGTATGACCAGGTTTGCGAGAGGATATGAGACGCTTTTCCAAAATGGCGGCAGCTGGCAAGCTCCGCTCACCTCCCGGTCAGAAGTGGGCATGGAAGTCTGCAGCGAGTGGCCCGACAGCAAGCCGCACTGTGCAGTGCCACACGACGGAGAAAGGAGGCACAAGCAGGAGAGTGAGCCGGCAGAGAGTGGGCCATGATCCGCGTCTGCGCCAAGAGTCAACAGGAAGCCGCAAATTTGGAACGGGCCAATCACTTGCCGCCCTCCTGAATGCATCATGGAGTCTAGCGAGGAAAAAGATAATTACAGGTCCTCGGTGACTTCAGGAAATCATGGCGACCTTCTCCTACAACCCCCCCCCCCTCACTCTCTCTCTCCAACTCCATTCATTCAACACAGTGAACGTAAAGCGCTTACGTGTACTTGCTGAGTCGAACCCAACTTGTGTAAGGGGGGCCCACGAGTGTACACCCATCCAAACCCCGAGAGAAAGGAAACTAATTGGTTCTGGACGCATATCTCCGGCGGTATCCGGTGCCAAGGATGTAATTGGATGATAGGATAGCACAATCAGAAGACAATCCTGCCCGCTGATGATAAACCAAAGGTAGGAAGCTGTTGGTTTTCACTCTATTGTGGTCGTTCTCCCACTCCCCCCGAGAACCACTACTTGTGCGCATGCTGGAATCGAACTTAGGCTACATACACGATAAGCATTACACCCGTGGAAAGACCCAATAGCACACTCCGCATGGTTGTATAAGACTTGATGGTTTTGCATGGTGGAAATACTAAGTGGAAGTGCAGTGACACCATGTATCTCTTCTCTTAGAAGGAGTATTGTTCTGAAAAGAGCCGGTAACTCTTCACTTCCACTTCACATGGTTGTAGTCAACAAGTGTGAGTGGGTGTCTTCGAGACAACAGATCGCTTATTATGGACACCCTGTATCACAAGCCAATTTATGTGTGAACATATCACGGGGAACCAATTTTTGGAATCCATTTTGGAATTTTTTTCAGAACGAATTGAAGGCAACAATAACTTACAGCCAAAGTTGGGTATCAAGTGTCCCCAAACCCGGCTAGCTCAAACCACAGCCGCCCTATATATGTATGTCACTATGTGACACACAAGCCGGCCCTAAGTGTGTTAGCAGACTGTCTAACCCCATGAGTAAGATGATAATCTCTTGACACATTCGGAACAAGTTTGTTTCTGGCCAATCTCGGGTCAAGTCTGTTCGGTCTTGTACCGGCCGGCTTCTATACCAGTTCCAGTGACAATCCCAACACCAGCATATAGGGTCTATATTAGTCACAGGCACATGGTGGTGGCTGCACATTATCCACTCGCAATACAGTAGTTCGGAAGAAGCTTAGTAGATCGACAGTTGCTTTAAAGACCTTCAGAAAGTGCACGTGCGGTGCACAGATGCATTTGAAGAAGAAAAGCAGGACACAGTTGGAGGGAGATTCACCAATTTCGGGACTCGACTGCACAATAGACCGATTGCACGACCAATGTTTACATGCCATCACATGACTTATAGTGGTTTTTTTGTTTGCATCTCATTTGGTGCAGAACAGGAGTCGAAACGAGCAAAGAAGACTATCACATTGTCCACATTCTTCTCTGTACATTTCCATCGCTGCTCTGTGCCAACGAGATGAAAATAAAATACCCACTATTTAAGTCATGTGATGGCATGTAAACAGATTTCCTTCTAATTTACACAGTTTGTAGATGGTCATGATAGAATCCTCATGTTGAAATCTTACGGTCTGGGATGCTGTATTTCTTGAGAAATCTTCACTCAAGCATCGAAAAATAGTTTTATTTTCTCTTGAGTAATAAACTTTCTAAAATTTCTAAAATTAAATTTCTTACACTACAGAACGGTGTGAATACAGAGGCGTTTTTTTGCCTTTTTCTACTTTCTCAGATTGCCATTTGAGCTACAACCTTCGCAGGATATCTTTTGCGGAATGTTTAATGGTTTAACACACAAACTGTGGCAATCTGTTGACCTTTACCAATGTTGTATTTATCTATTTGCATTTACCTATGTGGATAGAGCATAAGTAGGAGCATACCTCTACTGCACATGCTTGAGTCTGCAGCAGATACTGTCAAAAAGGCACTGGCAACCTGATAAAGAGTCGAAAAATTAATGAGGGAAAAAAGATGGGAGTCACAATTTGCAACAACTGAGGGTCAACTAAACAAAGACCAACAAAAGTTTCAATGACCTGGGATTTGAATGCAACCTTCTTGTTCAACCTAACAGTGCATGGGAAAAAAACCTTTAAGCCCTTTTAACACTACAGAACCGGCAGTCCACAAGCCAGCAATTGCAATCACCTTTAATGCACGAAATGTAAAATATAACATCCGTAAAAGAGCAATCTTTATGAGTATCAGTGCTGCAGAGAACCATAAAGGTGTGTATCATTAACATGTGAAATTTCAGCCACACATGACAACTCCTGGTGGGTCATGGGGCAAATCTTTAAGCTCAATGAAAAACGCTTGCAGTGGCTCAAAATCATCACACAGTTCCTGTGTGCTATGCTTCCAATGGGGCGACCGACTTCGGAAAGTCAAACAGAGCTGTTTGGATTGGACCTTTCTGGCAAAATTTATCTTCATTATTGGCTAGTCTTTCAACAGATCTATGAACTTGAAAAGGTCCCTATGTGCTTGTTTATATATGAAACAAAATCACATAATTTTTCTAATAAAAGATACTGATTCAATCACTTTAAAATCACTTCAGTCCGTTTGGTAAGAGTGGCACTACTTTGAGCTTAAAAATCCTTGATAAACTGCTTCCATTTAAAACTTTTGCTAAATACAAAAACAAAATTGGCACACAGACTGCTCACTGACTAAAATGACCTACAATACATGAATCTCAAAAGTTAGAGGGCCTGACATTTCGATCCTAGCAGGACCTTTCTCAGACTTTGAACAGGCCACACTGTGCATGCAAGCATCCAATCTCGATTTCACATACACTCCTTCCCTTTAAAAGTTGGCGGCAAAGTCAACGCAGTTGTAATTGGCATTATTAATATTTGTAATGGCGTGTTTGCTAGCTGTCATTTGAATGACGAACGGGAGGGCAGTCGTTTCTTTCTTTCAAGTTCAGTTCCCCTTGCACACAGCACGAGGGGCTCACTAGAGTGGGAATAATAGGCCGCCCGCTCTGAGCAAAAGCACTTCGGCTAAAAAAAAAATACATAAATAAAATGTCACGATAATGAAATAATAAAAAGGCCGACTCCTCGGCTGGGCTATATACTACTGACTGTGCAGGGACGCCGTGGCTGACATTTTACAAATGGGATTGAATTGGATTTGCCGCCTGCCCGCACCCTTAATACGCTCGAATTCAGCCAAACGGCAAACACGGCGTGGAGTCTAGCAATCGTAAGGGTTGCATTTTGGCTCACCTCAAGGAAGGAGAAGAAGACTAACGGGTGACAGAGGGGACGGAGAAAAAAAATACCCGCTGAGCAAATAAAACAAACACAAACACACACACACACACACACAAAAAGTGGGGAAGGGAAGATTGGTGTCAGGTGAGCATCCCGAGAACTTGTCACCCCCCCCCAAAAAAAAATGCAAATCTTATTGATGAGAATCAGTCGGGGATTGGGTAATGCGGCACGGGAAGGGGAGGCTGTAGAAACACAGGCATGTGGCTGCGGCAGGGATGAGCCTCTCGGACACACTGCCTGCTTTAATGCGATCCAGTGCGGCGGATTAAGAATCATTTCCTGCTGTAAGGAGGCCCATCGATCCGAGTGGGCAGCCGTGCAACGACCTTCGTAAAGCGGGGTTTTTTTTTTTAAACAGGCTGGCGTACAAAATGGGGTTTGCAGTCTGCTCACACTAATAATCTTGAGCTGCGTTTCCACAGGACTTCTACATGAAGGTTTGCATGGTGGAAATACCGAGTGGAAGGTTTGCGGTGACACTGCATGTAACACTGCATGTAGGACTTTTCCTGCTTAGCCGATTTTCACGCATAAGCGGCTCTTCGAAATTGGGTCCTGTTCAGTGAAGTCAGTGAGCCATTTGCAAAGTTTTTGTCTCATTTCATGGAGCTATCAAACATTCAAAGTAGAGGCTTTTGGTTTGCTACTTTTAGGACACACATTCCTTTCTAATCAATCAGTGCATTTAAATAAATGAAGGAAAACCTGACTGGAAACTTTAACGCCATTTTGGAAAATTGGCAAAGAAAACTTTGATTGGACTGGGATTTGAACCCGAGACCTCTGGTCTTGTGTACAGGCTCTCTTGCCATCTGAGCTATCCGATCCGGCCCTTACATGGTGGCCTTCCCAAAATAGTCATCTAGTCTTTGCCATGGTGGGGGCACCAGTCAGAAGCAATTCAACCATTAACTGCCGCATATCTCCAGGGATCACGCCCCCTCTTACCTTCCAGATGAAAACAACCAATTGTTGTAAACCTGGCTACACTACAGGAGCTCAGAGGGGGGGGGGTCACACAAAGTGGATGCAGCTTTTTTTTTTCAATTTAAGTCAAACAAATAAAGGGAAAACTGACTGGGAACTTTAAACTGACAATTGAAAAATGTTTGCTGTGTTGTTTTTGTTTCACAATGTACTTATCAATGCAGCATTACTTTCACAAAATATGCACAGCACAGATAGTATGTGTTCCCCTTTCCCCTCTTCTTAGCCATCTGATATCACATTCAGTGGCTTGATTTGGGCCTTTTAGTTATGGTTGGCGATTCTCCATAAAAGTTAAAGCCATTTGGTAAAAAAAAAGGCCCTTTGACTTGACTTTTCACTGAAATCCTGGGGCATCACTTTTGCTCAACCTAACTCATCCCTCTCAGGATCTCTGGTGACCCACGTTTTGGGGGGGTTTGTGATATCCCGCCAGATAGGCAAGGCAGACGCCCTGTTTTCCCAACCAGACACCATCTGATAAGCAGTCGGATGTGTTGTGGCTACAGAGCTGCACAGTTTTTTGTGCCTGTCCCGGAAAAACACGAGAGGGCGCTGTTGTAGCATAAGGGTGCAGAACACTCAACCGATCTCCCAATGAACGCTGTACAAAAACAGTCACTTTCAAAGCCAATTGTCCCACGCCCAAAAGTCTCTCAGTTCTTGTAGCTATACTGAAAATTGTAGTTTGGACCTTCATCTCTCCGATTCTTTTCAATTTTAGTGCCCTTAGCTGATTAGATTTTTTGCTAATTACCCCCAGAAAAAAAACACCCCCAAATTAATGTGTAGCCGTCCAAGCCAAATTTCTGCAAGGATTTGGGGATGGACCCCTCCACTCCAGGCTATCCATTTGCTCATGAAATCCCCTAACAAAGGGTTGGATGTGATGTATACCCAGTACATTATCTACAATATGATTTTTGTGCAGGAGAATGTAATTCAATGAGGGTTTGCCCTTCTCCAAGAATAGTTAGTGATGTGTGCTCAGTGCTTTGCCCAATGGCCTGCTGACAAAAAAAACAACAGGCAGTAATTGGACGGGATTCGAATCCATGACTCCTCTTTTCTAGTGCAGACATCTCAACCATCGAGCTGGCCAGGGTTATGTGCTATAGATCCAAATCTGCACAGCAGCGGTGACTGCACAATTTGCACATACTGCATCACGGCTACGACATCAAATTAAAATCCACTATAATTTCAGAAAAGACAGACTACAATGGCCACTGGTTTTGACAGGCTGCTAGTTCATTTGGCCACTTAGGCCAACAAAAAAATAGTTCTGCTTCCGGTTACCCAACCGACCCTGTTTCTATTCTGTGACACTAATCTTTTTATCGGGAAACAATGATGATAAAACTTTTATTATTACCCTTACAAGGCATGACCACATGCAGATGCCTCCATATGATTGTACAAAAAAAAATTCCCTACCTACCTACCCTATTTTGAAATGCCATGTAATCGGAAGCAGAACATTTTTTTAGGGGGAAGGGACTTACTAAATCAACCACGATCTGGTCGGTCATGGTCTATTCACTGAAGTAGCAATTAGCCCCTGCCTTACCTCATCGAATACAACTTGAAAGTCTACAAGCAGAAAACCCAGACACTGAAGCGAGCCTGGAGTGAGTGCCCTCGTGGTGAGCAGCATATTTCAGCCGTTGGAAGCATCCGACATCTTAAACTGGTCCCTTGAGATAAAGCAACACAAGTAAAGCAATGAAGCAATGTATCAAACAGCTTAATTATTCAAATAAGATAAGAGTTGATGAAGGTTGCATGGTGAAAATACTAAGTGGAAAAAAAAATCTGAGTGTACCATAACAAACCCCAACATTCGTAGAAAAAATATATATCACGCAACTTTTTTTGTAATATAAATTTTTATTATTATTTAAAGACAAAAAGTAACATGGCCCAATAGGCTTTTATAAAAAATGAAAAAAATAAAAGGGCAGCTAGAGAAAGTACCAAGAAGGAGGAAATGTGTCAGTGGAGTGACATTGGGAAAGGTCATAACTGAAGAAGCCGTGAGAAAGAGGATCGTGGAGTTTTTTTAAACGTCACAAAAGAAGACATCAACCAGACCAATACGTTTTAAGCATAAATTATGAATGATTTGAGGAAAGTGTTAGAAGCAGTGTCAAAAAAACAAAACAAAGATGAACACAAAAAACATACAGGGAAGAATTTTACAGTGCCACACAGCATTTTGAGTTATTTTAAGAATTTATTTTGCGTTTGGCTGCACTGGGACACCTTACTAAACACCACCGACGAAAATAGGTCACGGTGCTTACTACCCCCAGAACTGTGGGGTTCTACGTCGTCCGCTGCTAGCTCTCCCGTTCCGGTCGGGAGAGCAGCGGACGACGTAGAACCCCACAGTTCTGCGGGTAGGTGCTTACTGCGCGCGCGGTGCGCCGCGGACGCCAACAAAACCGGGTAATCTTACGGAAGTGACAGGCTTGATCAACCTTCTCTATGATTATTCCAATAGTCTGTGGTGTGGAGAAAGTGACTGAGACCACTTTTAGTGTGATACTTTCGTCCACATTGTTCAGTTTGAAGAAAAGTCCTTATACCGTCGAAAACCGGTTACTGGAGGATAAATATTATGCGTGTACATGCACGTTAAAGGCGTGCCAACACTTGGGGATTTCCCCATTTTGATTGAAGCTATGACATCATCATTTTGTTCTTGATGAAGTTCCTAACCTTGAAAACAACAGCGATCACTCCATCGGCACGGGAGGATGGATCGACTGAGCATTCCTTTTCCCTCCCGGAGATGAACCAAGGGCTTGCCGGGGCGGTTAAAAAGGACGCAATTTAATGAAGCATTTTCACGAACTTTTCACGGGTAAACTTTCGGAAGTATCGCGCACGAGTGGGCGCTCCATTTTCGCGCAACTTTAGGGCGCCCTCTATGACTGTTTACATTTGTCAAGCGCCCTCTTGTGATCCTTCCTATGCGCTTTTACCTACAAATATTAATGGTTTCATCCTGAATAAGGTAACTTATTAGAAGTGTTCCAACGCCTTAGATTTTTCAATGTATTACATGAAGTGGTATTTTATAAGAAACAGTGTAATAATTTGGAATCTTAAAATAAAATAATATTTGCATTTTTCGTTTTGTTTTAAATAGAGATTTATGAATACGTAGGGGAGATTATGTGGAATGGTCCAAGGGGGATCTGGTTGCATAATAATTATGGCGCGCCGCATTGCCTGCTGAACGCTCAGCACTAGGCATGCGTGCGTGTGTGCGGTAGCTACGGAAGGAGAGAGCAATTCTCATCGAATATTTCCTGTCATCCACAGATCCAGATCCTCCAATTGTGGTGGGTATTTAACCGGTGGTTCCTAGTACTAGTAGTAGTAGTATTTACGACTTCCGGGCTTTGTCGTTGAATCGATGTCGATCAAACTCAAAGCTATGATCAAAGTAATGCAGGAGAATTTGAGAATGTTTTCAAATTTAATTTTCAGTCCGTGTAGAAACTGTATGCAGTTTAGTGTTTACGAAATCTGCGCTAGCTACAGCACTCAGCAGTATGCCAGTAATCAGTATGTAGCCCTTTGTTTTTAGTTTTACTCCTCTTTTTAACTTGTTTGTATTTTGAATTTCGTACAAGGGCTAACCTACAGCCGCACAGGTGATGCATATGCCTAGCCTCTGTGTGTAATGGGGCCATTTTGAACCAAACGACACGTTCCACTCACTTTCTAAATTCTAATTTTCTTTCACTTAAGTTTCAACAAATCTTGTACAACGATCAAAATCCAAACAAGTCTCCTGCACAAATGTCTCACGCACCCATCGTTTGATTCAGTGGCGTACATGTACGTGAGAATCACAGATTCCAATACTGGTCATTTGGTTTACTCCGTTAGGGAAATAACAAATAAGGAGAAATTTCCCTCTCAGTTGATCGAGAAGAGGTCTCTCCTGTCCGACAAGCCAAAAGTCGGCCATCTAAACTGAACCGGTAATCGGTATACATAAATCGATGATGTGACGACCCGCTGGCAGGTCTTGGTATGTAGATATGCTGAAGAGGGGCACAGGGCTTAATGAAATTAACTGAAATCTGCCATGAAAAAATATATTCATGGAGCCCAAGATAAGAAGGCATTGGTTTAAATAGAATAATAGATGTTACTTGAATTCATTTTACTAGTAAATAATTAGTACTTAGTATACTATTACTAGCACGTAGAAGTAATGGTATGCACATAGTGTGTGGATAGTGGAATGTCATTTAAGTGTCATTTTTGTTTTCTCTGCATCTAGGCACCTGAACAGCTGTCACATTTTGATAATCAAGCCTACATAATAACTCCTTTGCTATCAGGTGTGGGGCATTCTAGAGTGTAACTGTTATAGGTGCATGGTGAGTGATTATCAGCAGTGCTGTCTTGAGAGGCAAAGTAATCAAACTCCCATAGATATAAAACTATGCGCAATTAATGTGGCAAACTGCACAAAAAAAATGTAGATTGACAAATGCTTTCCAAATTCATTCTGCTGAATGACTTTTGTCTTTGAAGGAGCACCCCTTTGTAGGCTCCTATAATTCTGTTCTCTGCCAGGGTAGAATTCCGATCGTCCTCACATGTCATTGTCAACTGCCGGAATGAGTGCACCGACTGCGTGCCAACAGGACGTGGGAACGATGCGACTTTGTTGGAACGCGGCAGCTAGCGCACGCAAATGCAAGGTGATTGGCGTCCCAGTGCAAGCCTAATAAAGCTCCGACATTCTGAGAGAGTGACGCGGACTGCAGATGGACACTTTGCAGGTTGTCTGGAAGTCTGCCGTCACCGTGAATCTGGCTTCATTTCTCTGAGGAAGCAACACAGCATGTTTATACAGTAGAATGCCACTATAACGAATGCCGATATATCGAACATTCGGCCATAATAAACATGCCCTTTGGCTCCCGATTTTTGTGCAAAAGATATGTGGCAGCAAGCCCGCAACTGCTATAACCAGCGAATGCTATACCAAACACCCTTCATGCATCCTGGGATGTTAGTGAGTAGTGACGTTCCACTGTACTTGTATTTCCCTACTTGCCTATAGCTCCATGCTTATACTGTACACTTTGCTCATTGCCCCAGGAACCCTGCAGGTAACCAACACTGTTGAGGTATTATGGAAGGACAGTTAAAATCATGATTTTTGCACTGATGCAGGTATGCAAAACCAGAGGTCTTGGTTTGGTTTCGAATTCTGGTCCAGTCAAAGTTTTCTTTGCCATTCTTTGCCAATTTTTCAATTGGTTCAAAAGTTCCCAGTCGGTTTTCTTTGATTTGTTTCCACTTTGTGTGATCCCGAGCTGCTGTGGCCAGCATTACAACCATTGATTGATTGCATCTTAATGGAAGCGAGGGGGGGGGGGGTGCTGAGGGTGTGATTCCTGGAGATATACGGCAGTTATTGCTATTTGCTTGAATTGCTTCTGACTGGTGTCCCCACCCTGGCAAAGACTAGTTGACTATTTGGGAGGCCACCATCTAAGGGCTGGATAGCTCAGATGGGAAGAGTGCTGGTATGCAAAACCAGAGGTCTTGGGTTCAAATTCCAATTTTCAATTTCATCATGATCTAATGAATACATATTCCCCAATTAGTCTGAGCATTGAAAATCACACAGTTTGTGTCTGATTTCTGAGTGATTTCCACATTTACTGGACCATTAGACTCTAGAGAGATTCTCATGTGTACATGTGTATAAACATGTACAATGTACCTTAGGTACAGTACATGTACAGTACACTGCACTGTAGGAGTACATGTTCGCCTTAGGCCCTTGGGTTCTAGGCCCATGAGGTCATGAATGTCTATATTCGTGAAAGGTCCTTCATTGAGGGCTAAAAATGTACCCTTTGCTTTTTCCCCAACTGTTTTTGTGATGCCAGTCAGTGACCCTGCGTGGGGTCAAATTCTAGCCACATCCTCAGTGTCCTCAGACATTCCTGTGGCCAGTTTTGTGGTTGAGGGAGAGGGGAGCCTGATAGTGGCCCTGATCATGCATGGATCATGGAGGTGCTTCTGGCAGTTTGGCAGGCCTTCCTATGAGGATTGCACAACTAGAGGCTTGTAAAAAAATGTACATGTACATGTACATTTGTACATGTATATAATGTGCGTGTATGTACAGTACATGTACATGTCTTACATACATGTAGTACACATAAACATGTACACTGTACTAGTGGTAATGCGGGTTGTGATTCCCTTGCCATTTTGTAGAGCACATGTGGACACCACATTGTCTGCAGTCCTTCTGTACATTATGTACGTGCACGTGTACAAACAAAAGGCATGGTGGACTCCACAATGTAAACTTCTAAAACTAAAAGAGCATGATGATGATGTAGGAAGGTTTGCGGTGACACCATGTATAAGGTCTCTTAAAGAAGAAGTGTGGTTCTGAAAAGAACCTGAGTGGTAACTAAGCTCGACGTTTCGACCAGTATGCTCTGGCCGTCATCTGGGGAAACCTTATAGTACATGGTGTCACCGCAAACCTTCCTAATCCTATATTGATTCACCCACCATGCAAAGCCTCAAGTCTTATTTATGTGATGAACATGACCCGTGTATGTGTGAATGTACTACATGCTCCACATGTGATTCACTATTGCCAAATTTCTCCAGCTAGACTTGAACATGTACATGTACATGTACATGTATAGTACAAGTACCCAAGTCGCTCCTAACCCTTACCTATGGTGGCCCTGAGGTGACATACCATTATGACAGTCTTAACAATTGCATTGAGACACATCTTTTGTACCAAGCCTTTTTTATTGTACATACAATGTACCTGCACATACTAGTTACTACATGAATAAAAACTTAGATACGTGAATGCATGAATTGAAATACATCAAAACGACAAAATGCATTTGATACTTTGGTACATATTTGTGATATACAGTACATGGTCATATTTTGAAGCTGCAAGCCGTGTTGAATGTAATGAGGCATTCTGTACATGGCGTATAGGTGAACCTTTGGATAGAGGGCCCATATTAAACTGATTAGGACGTACTGGTACTATAGGCTTACTGGCGGGATTGCTACAGTCATTTAGCATAATCCTACTACATGTACTGCAATGCCAGACGGCCATGTTTTCCCCTTGCATGACATCCAGACACCTAGTGGCAGTGCTTGATATCATTATGGTCTCGGAAAAAGTGCACATCCCATATGTAGGGCCTTGACCATGTATACTAACTACATGTACCCAGTAGCGAAATACACATGTGCATTACATGTTTGTGAATCAAATGCTAAACTTTAATGCTGTTTTAGTTAACTTAAGTTGCACCTACAGTTGTTGGTGAAAAAAAAGGATGAATTAACTTCAAATGGGGGCGATCGTTAATTCCAAGCAATTACAGTACTAGGAAAGATTGCATTCCTTTGACCCTTTCAAAATACACTGTATGCCATGCCTTTTTAATGCCAGTCACAGTTAGTACGGTAGTCTAGTAGCATGGAGCTCCATGGTAGTAGTAGTATCATCAACACCGCAGCATAGTGTACATGTATGTGTACCTTGTATGTCGTACCCGAGCAGACTGCAGAAGACTCTGCAGTGTCCTTGTGAGAGATGGCTGTGTGGATTTGTTTGCCCTGCAGTCGGCCAATTCAATTCTGCGAGTGCTCATGCAGAAAATTGCAGGGGCACCGATTTGCCCTCGCCTCACTTCCTGCCTTCCCCCCAACACTTGCCTGATTTTGACTTCGCAGACTGAATCTAGCAGTCTTTGTTCTACGACTAGTACCAGACGAAGCCATGTACACGGTACATTCATACAGTATAAGAAGGGATTCGGGGGTTTCAAGGACTAGACAGTTTGACAAAGTACCAAGTGGGCTATTTCAGTATTTGGTTATAAATTGTGTACATAGTAATGTTGAGTCCACGCAATGGAAGTTTGTGAGAGCATGGTAGGACTTCCATTTTGCAGTCGGTGTCAAATGACCTACTGTATCGCCTTGGTGACTCTTTTGAAGATACCTGCACACAATAATTTGAACTTAATTTCTTCTTGTTTACGACTCCTCTTGGACACTGCAAGCACTGCAGGGGTTCTACGGCCATTTTGTGAAATGAAGGTTTAGGCTCGGGCTTAGGCTTTGGTCATATTTCTCTCACCCGTTATAATATCACAGGCATCTGAAAAGAAGCGTTTGGTCCCAGTTTCTTGGGGAATCCCCTGTACCTATCAAGCCAGCGAACCTTCAAGTTCGGAAACAAACCACAACCTGGATTTTCAGGTTTTTGTCAAACGGAGATGGAGCCTGAGCCCGAGCCAAAGCCTTCATTTCGAAAACGGCCTTTGTGTGAATGTTGCCTTGTTCACTTGACTTTTAGTTGACTGAATATGCAGTATAGATAGATTAACTGTAAAGTGCAGTGTATGTGCTCCAGGTAACATGAAGTAGGCTCATATTAACAGCCCCGTACACAGTTAGGTGTGCACGAAGGGCCTTTTATATGCAAAGGCATACCAGTGCTCTTTGTCTCCTCCAGTCTTTGGACCCCGAGTGGAGCCCGGAGTTGTCCGAGACCTGTCAAATTTGTTTTTACCCTCCTAAGAAGGGGGGGAGGATTAGTCGTATCCAGGGACCAGCGGCTTGTGTTTACACAGTATTTCAAGGCTACCTAAATGTGGACCAGCAAGAGCCAGGGATTACCCTCTCTCTCCCCTCCCCACTACCCTGGCCACCACTGCTACTGCCACTGTGCGCCTGGCTGTGGCTGGAGTTGTTGTCATGCAGTTGGGATTCAGTGAAAATAGTTTGTCTTCCTGTGGAAAGAACTGTGACGGGGACCTGCAGTGGATACTCGATTTCACCAAGCCCATCGTAATTGAGGATCAGTCGCAGGACGATTGCCGATGAGCGATGCACATAAACCATGTGGTGTATCACAACTTACAGTGGGTTAACTTATTCATCTGTAAGTTGAGTTTACGATGCATCATGCATCGTAAGGCTTTGTGAACTCCACCCAAGGACAGGGGAATTTACTACTGTTTATGCGAAGGATTTCACGAGTCCGCATCAACTGTCTGATTGATGAAATTCCATTTCCCTTGTCTGACCGTTGGCACCACACCCCAACTTCTTTTATCTGGTGGTGTGCCTAGTTTATTTAAAGTGCCCCTGAGTTCAAACAATCTCACCCAATACCAGGATCTGAGCTGTGTGCACATGCATATCTCCAAAGTCTTGACAAGTACAGGCAGCATCCATGCACAAAGTCAGGATGGGCACAATCGCTACACGTACAATGGCGCCCTGAATAGTAAGGAATGGCAAAAGCAGTGGAAGGAAGCCAGGCAAAGTGAGACGGTTATTGCTTCGTTAGCATTGCCCTCACTTTGAGTTTTTTTTTTGAAGGATGGCCGAATCCCCACAAGATAAGTTGCCCTGGGCCGAGTCTAAAAAAGATGGCAAATAGAAGCAAAGAGAAAACTCCAGCGATTGAAGGGAAAAAAACCACCTCCGTCACCTTGAATCAGTTTGCACAAAGTGCAGTGAAACTGAAGGTTTGACTAGTGTGAAAACATTGTAAAAGGGAAGAACGCCCAGTAGTACTCATTCAACTGGGGCCTATTTCATAGAGCCACTTAATCGCAAAAAAATGCTTTAATTTTAAGCCCCTACACATCAATGGTAAGATTGAAAAACAGAAATGTCCACAGATTTACATGAAACTTATACAGTTTGGAGATGGTTATAGTAGAAACCTCGCACTGAAATATTTCTGCCTAAAATGTTTTATTTCGGGAGAAAAGAGTAAAAGAAATCGTTTACGTCTCACCAAGATCTAAACTATTTTTCGGAACAGTTTGGCGTTAAATGCTGCATTTTCGCAAAACAAATGAAGCAGTTTTCACTATTTTCTAGAGACTCAGTTGGCGGATTGAGCTGAAATTTTAAAATGTGTGCTATTTCATGCATGTTGGATCGGACAAGTTGGACAATGTATGGATGCTATTCTTTGTCCTCGACCAATGTTGTGTAGGCGCTTTAAAGGCCCTATATAGTATATACAACATTGGTAAAAGTCAAAAGATTGCCACAGTTTGTGTGTTAAACCATTAAACATTCCAAAAAAGAAATCCTGTGAAGGTTTTAGCTCAAATGGTAATCTAAGAAAATAGAAAGAGGCCAAAAAACGTCACGGTTTTCACACCGTTCTGTAGTGTAAGAAATAATGTATTACTGGCGAGTAATAAGCTGTTTGTCGATGTTTAAAGATTTCTCGAGAAGTACAGCATCCCAGACCGTAAGATCGCTGAACCACTGTAGCCAGGTCTACAACAATTGGTTGTTTGCATAAGAATTTTCACCAAAAATGAATCATGACCTTTTAAAATGGAAACATTGGGGATGAAATGAACAAAATATGTGTTTGATAGGAAGGTGTAAGGGTACACCTGGTTTTCTGATACACCATACATCATCACTCACTCAACAATCACCCATTTTCACCCAAGTGCAGAGGTAATGGGGAGATTTCACACCTCCTCCCCTCCCCCCACCCCTTTTGCTTTCACTGGTTAATGGTCCAACTGTTTGCAGTAGAGTTCAACGACCCGATCCCACGTCGTTCGTGCCCCCAGTAGATTCTGGGCCGTAGTCCGGGAGAATTTATTTGTGTGCAGCGTACCTCAGGAGATTCAGCTTTTTTTTGCAGAATGAGATTTCAGCGATATTTCTCTTTCGCTCTCAAAAGGTTCTCTCGGCATGGGCAAGTACCCCCTTCAGGGTTTGAAAAAGAGAACAAGACGAGATAGCATGATGAGTGAGGCTCAGTGAGCTGTTGGCACTACATTCTATGACTTTTCTCCTTGTCTTTTGACTGTCTCGTGTCCCCCATAGCAAGCGACAAACATTTTCTTTTTCTTCGAGAGAGAATCGTACATGCTCTTGAGTGTGACTGGAGGCTTTAGAGACATTGAGGGAGTGGCACAGAGTGCAATGGGGTTCAGCTCAGTCAGGGGACCCTTTTCTGACCCGCAGCAGTGCCAGTGTTGTCCTAGCGGTAGTGTTGCCCTAGTGGTAGTCAGTGGTCTCTACAATAAACATTTCACCACTCGAATCCATGCTGCAGAACTGTTTTGCAATGTTGCTAACAATCAAACCGTTTTTTATATAGGAGGGTTTGCGGAGACACCATGTATAAATAAGGTCTCTTAAAGAAGACGAAGAAGTCTTGTTCAAACTGTTTTTCACACTCGTTTTGGGGGTTTATTTGCTGTTTTATGCTAATGAGAATTTCAATATTCATGAGGAAGTTTCAGATGATCACATGATCATGCCACAGAAACCCGATTGGCAGTGTATAAAAGTTTCTGAAAATATCTGGGTTTTTTTTCCTGCAGGCTGCAGACCTATCCCTAAACCCTAGTGAAGCAGTTTTTCATCAAAGGGATTAATTTGCAGTTTGTACGTTATTTCTTTCTGATGTTTTGTAAACTGTGGGTTCCTGATATGACCTCATAGCGCCCTCATTTTTATAAGGATATTTTTGAAGGTAAAAAAGGTGACCAATTTTGGACTCTTGCCAGTATATTTGTACATTTCAGATCCCTAGATAGATGACAGCAGAAAATGAGCTTGACTGATAGTTATTGCAGAGACCCTTTTACTGATTGTACTCGCTCTTCTCGAAGAACAGTTTTACTCTGTCTTTATGGACCTTTGCCCAGTGTTGATCTAATCCAGAAGGAATCTTACATGTGCCCCATCACTTTTCAGAGCAGACTGATCAAGATGATGGTTACGTCTTAACCTAGTTTTAAACTCGGGTGGAACAAGATGTTCCAGAAGGCTTTTTCACCCAAGAAACATTCTTAAGATGGCCTTTTACCAAGTAGTTGTATCTGTGGTTGGACTTAGTATTGGAATTTGTTTTCTGATAGATTCATGTACAATGTTGCATGAATTGACATTGAGTAAGTTGCACTGGACATGTGTGGCAAGGTTATATTTATTTATATGGACAATTTAGTTTGGACAGTTATGGAATGGAATCCGTTAATGGAATTCGTTTTGAAATCAAGACTTTCTCAAGTGCCTTCAGTTATAGATGTACACATGTAGGCCTACTGCAGTACTGGTTACTAGTATACCTTCTAGTTACGAAGCTTCAATAATTGATGACTTTAATATCTTTACATTTCACCTGCATGTTGTGTAGGGTGTTCACTATAAAGCTAACTTCCTTCACATGAATACAAGCTTTGGGCCACTGAGTGCCTGCGCACTTTCTGTGTAATGCATACATAAACTGTTGATGGAGCGCATGAATCGATGGTGGATGTGTGCCAGTTCATAAATCAAGTGCAGCCTCGCTCAATAACCGCCGCACATCGGTGCACATGGCCCGCCAGGATCGATCAGTGGGGTTAAAGTGATCCGACTGCCCCCCATCCTGCCTGCACGCACGCCCTAACACAACCACCCTCCCAACCCCTTTAGGAATTTTTTCCGGGCCTCAAGTCCTCCCCTCTTTCCCCATATAGATGCACAGCATGACTGATCCTTCACGTGTTGGCAGTCATGCCTGTGAATATAAGTGAGGTGCACGTCTGTGAGAGAAACTAAAGCCGCATTTCCACTAAAATTTAACCGAGACGATGGTTAAAATTTCCAATGGTCAAATTTGACCATCATTCCCACTTGGACTTTCGAGTCGGTCAATTTAACCGAGACGATGGTTAAAGTAACCGAGGCTGGCAATATGTGGGTGCCGTGTGTAACCTTTGAGGTTACAAAATAATGTTGGTAGTGCGCGAGATTAGGTCAACGTACATGTACAGTGTACATTTAGCAGGCGACATGAAGCAGACTTTGTGCACAGTGCATGTACGTGTTACGTCATAGGCCGGATGTGGTTTTTTACCAAGTGGCGGTTAACTGAGTGGTGCATTTCCACTGGACTAATCGGCTCGATTAAACTTACCTGGTCACTTTCACTGGGCAGAGGTTGGCTGGTAAAAGTAACCATGCGGCTCGGTTAAAGTAACCAAGAGGAAATTTAATAGGGCCGTTTCCATTGGACTTGAAATGGGAAAAGTAACCATCATCTCGGTTACTTTGACCAAAATATGTCCAGTGGAAATGCGGCTTACAGTAAAAGCGAATAAACCTTGACTTTAGCAAGGACACTAGCTCTTCGTTAAGCATTTGGAAAAGCCAGATGCATTGTTTCCCATGTAGTTATGGGCAATTACTGGTACACTGTACATATATACAGGCAGACAGAACAAAGAGATAGGAAGACAACATCTCAGAGTGGAAGGATGGAGAAAGGTGGTTGACCGAATTCTTGTGGCGTCCCAACAGTCTACCAGACCATTTAAGTCATGTCCGCACTGGACTTATTTTTTACCGAGCCTGTGGGTAACATTCCAATGGGTAAATCTTCCTGGTGTCCGCACTTGGACTATCGACTCGGGTAAACTAACCAAGACAATCGGTAAAACTAACCGACTCATGTTCATGTTCGTGTATTGTAGGTACACAAACACTTTGTTACCCTGCGCCCGCACGAATCTTGCATACAGTAACGTAACATGCAGGGCGCCGGATGTGGTTTTTTACCGAGTCGTTTACCGAGACGTAGTGTCCGGATTGGACTTATGGACTCGGTTAAACTGACCTGGTAACCGGGCAGAAGTTGGTCGGTTAAACTACCCACTGGAGTCGGGTATGTTACCTGGGAGGAAAACTTCCTGGGCTGTCCGCATTGGACTTAAAATGGTCAAGTTACCCATTTGCTCAGTTTGTTTACCCAAATTAAGTCCAGTGCGGACAGGGCTTTAGGGATAATAAATGAAATAAACGATGAATAGTTTTTACATTGTACAGTGTGCATGTGTATTACGTGCCCAACTTAGCACTACTTACATGTACTTAGCACTTTGAGGTTTTATGGAAGGTGCTGTTATAAATACCTATCATTATTATTATTATTTACAGTGTATATGAGGGTCGCTCACAACTTCACACCCACATAAGAGTCGTGATTATTTGAATCGCGATTCACCAAAAATTCGGAGCCCCAAATTGAGACCCAGTTGCAGTTAGCATTGTGGTAAGCCTGCACTGTACTTAGTACAGGGAGCAAGGCTCGCGTGAAGGCAGGAAGTAACCATCACTACGCCAGTGCTCATTAATAGAAGGAAACAAATAAAACAGAAGCCACTTAATGCAAACTGCGGCTTCCTCAGGATCTCCTTAACTATGCAGTAGGAAGTTTAATATTTAGGATGAATCAGCAGTCTACTAGTGTGCGTCTTGTTGCTAAACACCGCAAAGTGCAAGCCCTGCGCACAAATCCCAGCTGCTCAAGTTGAAGTGCCCCATAGTTTAGGGGTCGTGTGACTTGGAAACGTTCAATTTGCAGAGCGGTGCAGCCTTTTCTTTCTTTTTTTCGGTGAAGGCCGTATCGTGTGTGCGTCTGCCATCGGCTATGCTGTGCAGACCTGCGGCGGCTAGACCGGACAGGATCCGACTTTGTTTTCACGCTGGGAATATATCTGCATTTGCTAGACTGTCCCGATGCTCCTGGATTCTCGGACATAAAATTTTCACATTTTGCATTTTGGGAAAACCTGGGTCGTGGAGCTTGGGGAGGGAGATACTGAACTGCTTGGCAGGTAGGGTAAAGTAGGCCTTTATGCACAGCCCAGATTGCAGAAACACTGTGTCATGGAATGGATTCCGGTACCGATACTGATAGTTGATACAAACTGTTGCATAGCCTGAGTATGTGGAGAGCTTCAATGTACCTCCTTGAAATCTAAGAAGGCAGTCGGAGTCTCCACGTAGCCCTTTGTGCCAAGGAGTCCTTGATCAGAATTTGAAATGAAGTGGGTGATACCTTTGTGCATGTGTAATGCTCAGTTGCTGTCTTGGTAAAGTTCAACTGCACCCACTGATTATTCTTTGTACACAGTATGTATATATACACACACATACCCGGTATTTTATAAACAAACCTGTTCCTTTTTCATTTTCTCTTGTAGAGCTCCTGCAAAAATATACAGCAAAGTAGAAAGGTTGCGTGTTGTTTACATCAATCAGGTGAGTGGTCTTTCTCCCCCCCCCCCTCCTTCCTCCGGAAGAACAAGAACATTCATCTTAATGCTGCACTTGATGGCATCAGTTTGAGTGATGCTATTTGTACTTCAGAGAAATTGAAATCTGAACGTTTTACATTAACTTTGGTACACGGAACAGGAACCAGACATAGGCAGTACATGGGCAGTACAGCAGGACAGTTTTCAAAATGGTTATGTTCAAGATATGGTGCACATGCACTGGCAATACTAACTGGCATGCAGTAATATTTTACAATGTGGTAAGGTTTTATTGATATACATGTATGTACATGTACACAAATGGGCATTTACATACTGAAAGATGTACATGTGTTGTGTACATGTAGAGTGTACATGAACTTCAACTTACAACTACATAAAAACTCAGTGGGTGAACCGACCGTGTTAGGTCTACATGTACATGTATGTATTACATGTTTTACATGTGAATTTGCATACATGTTCATGTGCTGTATACATATGGACATGGAACTTCAGTCACTGACATTCTGAAACCCCGATGAAAATTAGAGTGACACTTAACGGTACATGTAGATGTACACCACACACTGCTGCCATTGGCCACTCATATACTGGCATGCTGTTTGTCCTGTATGAATTGAAAATGTACTCGTACATGCACTCGTACATGTGTACATCTGCATGTACTTCTGTAGGTGCTTAGGTTAGTGTATGCCTAAGTAGTGAAGTGAAGTACTGCACTTGAACCAATACTATGGTCTGTGGTACATGTAATTTCAATTTAATTGACAAATGTAGATTATTTTACATTGATCAGCGGCATTTTAATGAGTATTGCAATCTCCCTCAATCTTACAAATTTATATGAAGTCTCAATTGTGAATCGGGGCAGAATTGGCAGAAATCCATTACCAGTATTCTACTAGTATTACAGTAGCACCACTGTACATGAGGTAAAGATTAACCTTGACAAGACAACATGTTGTACATTGCAGTACAGTCATTGGTCACCAGACAAGACTGCAGGGTACATGTTGTACTCCATAATGCCTCCGGTTCTGTAGTAGAATAATTATTAAGAATGCATTAGCACTACAAATGTACATGCACGTGTACAGATGAGTGCTGAGATAAGTGCTGAGTGCCCTGTAATGCCTATTTTTCAATAACATGCAGCAGTTTGGGAAATTTGTTTGACTGTCTACATTGCAGGATTTGAATTTAGCTGGGGTCCTGTGACAGTGACCAAATGACAGTTGAAGCTGTCTGGCCAGTTGAAGGCCACCCCATACTAGCATAGATGGCCAGTTTAAAAAGAAAAAGGAAATTCAGGTAGTCTCACCGGCTGGTCACCGTCCCTCCTTGTGGTATGCCGATCTCTTGATATCAAGGTTTTGCTGTGGAGTGTTCAAAGAAACATTCCAGACCTGAAGAATAACACTGAGAAGAACTTCAGCAAGACCATTGACCAGCTTGTCCACATTTACCCTCTGTTTGGTAACTAAGGGTCTGCCTTTGAGCAAGGTCCTGCTAGGATGGAAATGTCATACCCTCCTAATTCTTATTTTTCAACAACAAGTTTTGGGAAATTTGTGACTGGTCTGTCTACAATCAGGATGACAGGCAAAGTGTGGGCCACTTAGATTTGAAGTGCATTGGTCTGGCAGTCAGTTAACTACAGTAAATAGATAAGGCCAAACTCCTGTGTGGCAAAAAGAAATGTGGTTTCTTATTTGCCTGACTCGGGACCCATTAATTATTATCCTCTATCTAACTAACCCCAAAATAACCAGTAAACAAGGTGCTGTTTTGCCAGGAGTGGCAGGCATCTATCTTCAGGGGGGGGGGGGGTATTCTGACAAACAAATCTGTGGTTTATTTCAAAGTTGGCGCATTTTGTATGGACATGGAAATTTGTCCACTCGTGTTTGCATGCTTTCCGCTCAGGTGAGTCATTCTGTAGGGAGCGTAGGCCAGCCAGTGAGCGTACTCGGGCCAGTCGGGGGTCCTGTGGTTAGTCTGAAAAGGCAGCGTCTGGCTGTGGCGTGTCCAATTTGCAGACCTTCCAGTACTTGTACGTCTCATTACATGTACATGAAGGCACCAGTTTTGCACCAGAAGGTGCCTTTGTGGTAAATTCAATCAAACATGTGGAAGGAAAATCTTACTGGAGTGGGAATCGGAAACTTTGTTTTTGAAAATGTTTGAAAAATTGCCAAGAAAATGTAGCCAAATTGTTGATCATGCAGTGATTCTGAATACAATATTCAAATCTGCCAAACAGTGGTCAAGTGGCTAAAAAGACGTCTGCATAGTTAGACAGCAGGAGTCGCGGGTTCGAATCCCTGAGCTGCCTGAATTGTTTTCAGCAGGCAATCGGGAAAAGCAATTTTTACGTGGAGTATGGAAAACCCTCATTGAATTGTGTTGCTTTTAAAAAAAACTAACGTTTCCCAATCTCACAAAATCCAACACCAGGTTTTGTTTGTTTGTTGGATTAGGTACCACTGCCACACACTCCAACACCTGACCAGAAAATGACCAAGAGCTCGTGGGTAAACTCACCCATGAAAGCAGTGTTAGTACACTGCCACACACTCCAACACCTGACCACAAAAATGATGAAGAGCTCGTGGGTAAAAGTAATCTGACCCACGAAAGCAGTGTAGTGCACTGCTACACACTCCAACACCTGACCAGAACATGCCATAGCAGACACATTGTGGCATTTTGTTGGGTTGGGGACAAACCCCCTGTAGTCATGCAACAATGCATTGTAATACACATCTGTACCCAACCTAACAAAATCCAACACGTGAAGACTGTTGGATTCTGTGAGGTTGGGGAGCAATGGGTTCCTAATTTCTGCCCAAATGTTGGAATTTGTTGGGTTAGGTACACGTATGCTTCCTAATGAAAGAACCTAGGGTGTTGGTGGCTCAAGGCCAGTGTCATGTACAGGTACTGTACATGTACATGTACATGTACATGTATGTAAAGCTCCACTGTGTAAATTTGCATCTGTTTGTACATGTACATGTACATGTAGGCCTACACTACAGTGTATGGAAACATGGAGGAATAAGAAGACAGATGGAAACATCCAATCTTGGATTGCGTGCCCCTGTGCACCATATCACCAATAGAAATGTACCAATGGCTGGAGTTGAAGATATGCAAGATTTACATGTACATGTCCCTTCCGGAATGCAGGGAGTGGCAGAAATGACTTGATTAATGCTCCTTGGTTGAAGACAGGCAACCACAGTTCAAGTTGAGGATGTGTACATACATACATGTACATGTACATGTACTGAACATGTACTATACATGTACATGTACTGTGTATGCCGTACATGTACTGTACAACTGTACATGTACGGCATACATGTACATGTACAGTATGCCCGTTATATACAGATGACATGCGCGGCATTAGGTGAACCATTACCTTGAAAGATAATGGCGGGTTAATTGCCACTGCCACAGTATAAGTTAGCCCATTGGTCATAGTCCAGTGATTATGACGAGTTTAACGACCGCTAGGGAAAGTGGGTCCCTGCAGGGCCAGGCGAGTTGAAGGCAGCTCGATGATGACCATTACCATGACATTTGATAGGAGAGTATTCACAGTATGACAGTCGACATGATTGCCCTCATTTTACCATCTGTCTCTTCTTCTTCTGTTTTAGTATGGAAAATGGTAGACCATATGTACATTAACATCACACACTGTGTAGATTTCCATGTACACATGTACATGTATGTATATGAACATCTAATGTACGTATACTCGTATAGGGCCTACTGTATTGTTGGAAAAACCACAAAATAATATGAAGCCAAGAATTTATATTCGACCAAACAAAGGGGAAAAAAACCTGGGATTTTTTTTGGGGGGGGGGGGAACCTGTCAGAAGCATTCAATAATCAATTATCAATATAATTTTGAATTGAAACCACCAAATATCCCAATTTCTGGTGCGATTATCTTTTGATGGAAGGGGTACATGTACATAGCCAGTGTTTCTGCTTGGAAATTTACTGAAGGAGCAAGTATTCTGCTTCCATCAAACGGTCAGGAAGCTTGCAACATTGCCTGTTCTCATTGTCAGTGTTTTTGTGAAAGACCTTTGCCAGGAGAACCCGACGACTAAACATTCATAAGAAATCCACTGAATGCGGAAATATGCTTCCTGAAGCCTCCCCCCAATTCTTGGGTGGCACTTATGGAATGGAATCATCTTTGAATGGTACAGTGTAGTTAGGGCCATTTCTACCATACCAAATAAACGTTATTATTTGAATCGCGATTTGAATCGCGATTCAAACTCCACTTTTTTTGCGTGTGTGGACACAATAAATGCGATTCTTAGTGGGATTTGAATCGCGATTCAGACTCCACTATTATTAGTGAGATTTTCTTTTCAAATAATCATGTTTATTTGTGACCGGTGTGTGTGGGAACGCTCCACTGAATCGCACCGGGTTTTTTAATCCCACAATGCACCGCTCACGCTCTGATTGACAGGAAGTGCTGTGCTTGTTTATATGTGTCCCTGCATGGGCCACCCTCAAGAACACACCCACCATTTGACCACAACTGCTAATGGCAATTGGGTTGCATTTTTTTGTGACAGGGTTTTTGGGCCTGTCTAGACACAACCCCCCAAAAAAGATTTTTGAATCACAAAACTCAAAAATTATTGGGCCTGACGTTTCGATCCTAGCAGGAACTTTCTCAAAGGCAGAGTGACAAGGACAGAACAGACTCATGTACACGAAGGATGGGGGAAGAGAGAGAATATGACATGGATGAGAAACAAAAGACAAAGAGGAAAGCTGGTAGGGTGAGATCAAGGGAAGGGCTAAGATTTGCCAAGGAGTAGGGTAGGGATTAGTAAGAAGAGGGGGAAAGATCAAAGAGAGAAGTGTGGAGGAGTGAACACAAAGGAAAGATTATCAGAAAGCTTGCGTGGTGTTAGTCATTACACTTCTGGATGTTGAGACCATGTGGTTGAATAGTCTGAAGACGCTTCATCCACATTTTCTCACGGCTGAGCCGGACAGCATTACTACGATGACCAAGGGATTCTAATGCCCTGAACACTCATATCTGATATTGAGTGGGAACAGCCCTACTGTTAGAGGCATCATCACAGTGCTTGCTGTTAACCTGGAGTGCAGAGAAGTCCTGCTGTGCTCAGTCGTACCCATACGTACAGTGAACTCATTGCAAGTGCTCCCAAGGAAAGCTACCATTTAGAGTCAAAAGCAGTTTACATGTAAATTGCACATAGTGCGTGCCAGCGCAGTAACTCCCTAGGAAATACAGCGTACTGTAATGGCCATCTAGGGTTGAAGGGCTGTCACCCCCTGAAAGAGGACAAAGAAAGAGGGAAGAAAATGGGATTGTACAAATGCAGAGTTGTTGGAGTGTCACGGAAGGTCAGACCTTCAGGGGCCTAAGGTGATCCATGCATGCTCCTTGCTTCTCTTGGTGCCTAGATGCGTTTCGGTCACTTGGTATGTTTTCAGTGGACCTGGGTTTCTGCACGTAGACGGTCCCCCATGAAAGAAGTACCGGTACATGTACATGTACATGTACATGTAGTACAAGGAGCCATTTGCAGGTCAGGGGAAAATCTGATTCTAGAGGCTTGGAGTATATATGTACAAGAGTACTCAATGTACATACAGTACCATACGTGTACACATGTACATGTACATGTACAGTGTACCGGTACATGTGTAGTACACTGTACATACATGTATGCATTAGATTTCATCCATCGACCATCATCTACATACAGTGTACATGTACATGTACAGTACATGTATACACGTACATGTGTAACCGGGTATGCACCTTTGGAGTGTTCAATTTGTAAAGAAATTATTGAAAGGGTATAGATACGTGTTATGGCACGTTCATATACAATATGCGTATGTACATGTACAACGATCATTTGTACTGTACATGACTACATGTACATGTGCTGTATTTGATTACCTGGTATATTGAATCAACCCTGTCCGTCACCAACTTCAAATTCAATTTCAGAAACATCTTATCTCTTGAACTCTTTTCTTGTGGGTGCATGTGCATATATATACGTACATGTACATGACTACATGTACATGCAATTTGCCTCGAATAGTTGATTGCGATATAATGTGTTGGCCTACATGTACCGGTGTGTGCATTCATTACACTGTACACATGTACATGTACATGTATTCAACTCAACCCATTTATAACCACACATGACGTATACTGTGAACATTTCTTTAGGTGGCGCTTATAGTTATATAAAAGGAAGCAAATTAGAGGGATTGGACCTATCTCAAAGCCAGACTGATAAAATTTGATGTCACACTCCTATTTGAGCTAAGGATACTAAAAACTAACTCCTGAACCTGCAACTTGAAAAGCCATTTTTCCAAAAGCTATGAGTACATGTGTACATTCTCTCAGCAATATGAGCACGGAAAAACATTAGCCAAGTAGCCAACACAGTTTCTTATGTGGCAAGGACCATCCACTCTCGAACATAGGTGACCATGGGTTACCATGAGATCCTAGTTTTCATTTCAGACTCATCAGTTGCATATTTTACAGCGTACATTTGGGACGCGCATCTGGTTGTCTACATACATGTACATGAGATCCATGTACCGGGTACATGTACATTGTACATGTGCGTGCATCCTTGCTGACATCAGAGAGGACATGGCAGGGATGCAGTTACATGTAGCATTGATACATAAGATGGCTGAGTGGGAAGGGGAATAGATCAGTTGCTGAACTTTCTAAAGGAGACCCACACCCTGATACTAGGGGGAACCTTTTTTAACTGGACGGAGCTCGCGCACGTACACACATTCTCTCTCTGTGTCAAGACGCATCAAGGATGTCTGCGCGATGGGTGAGGGCAGCATCTTTGGGGTTCAGGGTCTGACAAAGGGCTTGTCTGATCGCTTAAACGCATGCACGTCTTTGACGGCAGCATTCTTTGTGCAGTTGTCAGGTGAAATTTCTGTTGAGTGCACAGAGAATGTGCACGGCAGCACAGTTGTTTGACAATTAGGACGGTGGCAACAAACGGCATGCCATGTGATTAATACCAATGTGAAGAGCCATCGCCTGGTCTGTGAAGAATTGTCAATCAATTTGTCATAGTGTCAGTGTCACTGTATTTTATTGTACAGTGCATGTAGTCATGTACAGTTATAGGTAATGGATTCCCCTGTCATTCGCACAGGCATTTCAATCATTACTTTTAATTATCACAACTTGATTGCAGATGATCCATGCATGATTGACAGTGACCCATGCATTGTAGGCCTACTGGTACATTTATACAGATTGTAATGTACAGTATACAGTACATGCATGCACCATACTGACAATTACATGTAAATGTACATTGTACACTGTAAATTTGTGAGGTTCTGGATATATGTACATTTACATACATTAACATACATGTACACGTATTGTAAATTTGTGAAGTTCTGGATGAACACATGTGTACATGTACGTGTAGCAACATACATGCTTCATGTACACGTTATCATACATTTACATGTACTTTACACATGTATGTGTGCTCATGGTGTACTGTACAGTGTACAGCATGTATATAGACTTACATCTAAGATGATGTAATGAGGTACATGTACATGTATATGTCATACCGTATAGGTTTTTTTGTATTTCAAGTAATACCTGTGCTGCTTGTAACTCTAACCTGATTAGAGTTACCATGGAGGAAGGAAGGAGTTACTGAGGAAAATCTCAGTGCACAGCCTTGTTGACCATTAATTGGGGAAGGCCCTGCCATCTACATGTACACGTACATGTACTGTATGTAATTGTAAGGGCTGGATACATATATGTACAGTAGCTCAGATGGTAAGACCATAGAGCAAAGAAAGACTAAGAGCATTGGTCGACAAAACCAAAATTACAGTATACACCATAGTCCAACAAATTTTTGGTTGTGAACGTGTGACCACCAAAACGTACCAATGTACTGTACTAGTACATGTACATACATGTACCATGTACCGCACAGTGGTGTTACGCGTACCGGTATGCTACATGTACAGCTGTACATATACATGTACATGTACAAAATGACTCCTTTGACAACTTCAGGTGTACATGTACATACAGTGTTGAGTACCAGTTCCTGATCTGAGTTCCAGTGGAATTCACCATGGTACTGTACAAATGTGTATGACCAAGGGTGCCTGAGAAAAAAAAAATCCTGAAGAGTTTTTCCTGAGGATGTGTTCACAGCTGTGCTGATGGTGATGCAATGTAAACCAGGGGGCTTCATTGCTATGGGGAATTCCTTAATTACTTCAGGTAATCATGCCACCTGGCAGCTGGTTGCAAGGGCTGGGGGGGGGGGTTGTCTGGTCTCTGGTCCAGTTCTTCTTGTAGCTGACAGTTCAATTCACTTCGCAATTCATACATGTAAAAATATGTACATGTACATAATGTATGTTTATGACATCAGTACAGCAACCAAAACATAAGATGTGATGGTACTTTACATTGATGTGCATCAGTGTTGTACATGTAGGTCTCGAGACCAGGTCTCGTTCTCGACTGTCTTGAGACCCTTTTTATTCGGTCTCGGTCTCGGTCTCGGTCTTGGTCTTCTCAAAGACAAACTAAGCCTCGCTCTCAGGAGGCTGGTCTCAGTCTCGAAAGCTCTGGTCTCGGTCTCGGTTTCGGTCTTGGACATTAAGGTCTCGACTACACTACGCATTGTACACTGTCAGGAGGCCTGACATTTCGATGCTAGAAGGACCTTTCTCAGAGGCTCACTCGACTGCCTTTGACGTTTGAGAAAGCACCGAAGCATCAGGCCCTCCTAAATTTTGATCTTAGCATTTTGGGCACTTTACACTAGTCAGTAGGCAGTTTGCAACATGTTTGCAAATTACTCAGTCATCTCAAAAGAAGTAAGATGGCCTGACAGTCCTGAGCTTGCAAGACAACTGTCAGGGGCAGAATCAAGCAGTGATTAACCAAAGCAAAATCTTTGTACTCTGTAGTGTGTACAGCACTCTTCTACCATAGATGTACATGTATACATGCACTTCACCTCCTACATGTACCTCCATGACTATATACTGTACATATACGTATGCACATGTTTGTATTTTGAAATGATTACCTTTTTTCATAAGGGCAGCAAAGCAGTACCAAATTTAGGCATTGCATACTGTGCATACATTGTATCCTTGCCCATTTTCAGTATACAAATGCAGAGACACTGATTTCTTCTTGGTCTCTATGCAGGCTTACAGTACATAAGTGCTTTACAGTTTGTAATCAAAGCCAGACTAAGGGAAGATTAAATCTCTCCAAAGCCAAATTCTGGTCCCATTTATCCCCCCCCCCTCTCTCTCTCTCTCTCTCTCTCTCTCTCTCTCTCTCTCTCTCTCTCTCTCTCTCTCTTTCTCTCTCTATCTCTCTCTCTCTCTCTCTCTTTCTCCCTCTCTCTCCCTCACTCCCTCTCTCTTTCTCTCTCTCTTACTCTTAGTGTGTGGCATGGTTGTGTGAGTTGCGTTTGTAAACTCGTTACACAGTAACGGATCTTGGTGCGGGGGCAAGTGTACATGTACATGCCTTGTTACCAGGGCACAATCCAATGGATCAGACCTCTAAAGATGCGATTAGTGGCGGGGGAGCTTTCTTAGTACCTTCAGTGTACCGACACTTATTGAATGAAGTGATTTTCTGACTTGAAAGGCCCCCATAAGCTGTCCTTAGCACGATATAGATCTTCCGGGATTTCTTGGCTAGTGACTGTTGGTATTTGGGTCAGGCATGGAGGAAGGGTCAGGCCAGTAAACTGCTCTGCTTCTTTTGCTAAAAAGTGTGTGCTATGTGCACTGTGGAAACATGTCCTGTATGTATACTGATATATATACATGTAGTGGACCACTAGTACATGTAATGTACAGTACATTTTATCAAGGCCTGTCTTCATTTTTCTAAGATCTTTCAGTGTATTGATTAATTATTGCACTTTTATCATATTTTGTAGTATGTTTATCATACTTTTATCTGTATATTAATTTTGATTAATGTGTCTTAATGTGCATGTACTCTTACTCTTAGGCGTCAGTCACCATGAATTCTATGACGTATTTGATTGTCTGTAGCAATACAGAATTAGGCCCCTATTATTATTATTTACTATACCTCTACACACTGTAGTATTAGTAACTTAGGCATTTTTTACATGTACTTTACAAGTGTACTGTACATGTACAGTACTTTTCGTGTTACCGGTAGCTAAGACAAGTGCATGTACCGTACATGTGCACAGCCAATGCTCTAATCGATGATATCCCGGTGATCCTCACCTTGCGCTTCCTCATAGACGGCATCTCTTCCTCCCGCAGCGTAACTAACACGCTGCATCATGTTTGAGTCATCCCTCTTAATTCAATTGGAGGCTCTGGGGAGATAATTTTCTGTTTCCCCGGATCACCTTGGTCCTGTAGCCGTAGAATGACCGTGCAGGCCAATAACTGCCGGGGTGGCATGATAATCCAATTACCAATATTTTCGATTGAGTGAGGAAAACCCTTTTTTCTTTTTTTCTTTTAAATGGAATTCACTCGTAGAAAAAAGAAGAAGGTCTTACTTTGGGGACAAGGGCTTGGTTTTAAAGTGAAATTGGAAAACCAGCCCTGTGCATTGGATAGATGGTTATCCTGGCCTAGGTTAACTGTCGGTAACTGGCTTGACCCAAGAGGTTAACTAACTGGCTTGACCCAAGGGATTAACTAACTGGCTTGACCCGATGGGTTAACTAATTGGCTTGACCTGATGGGTTAACTAACTGGCTTGACCCGATGGGTTATATAATTGGCTTGATCCGATGGGTTAACTAATTGGCTAGACCTCAGGGGATAACTAACTGGCTTGACCAGAGGGGTTAACTCACTGGCTTGAGCTGAGGGTTAACAAACCGGCTTGACCCGAGGGATTAACTAACTGGCTTGACCCGAGGGGTCAACTCACTGGCTTGAGCTAAGGGGTTAACTCACTGGCTTGAGCTAAGGGTTAACAAACTGGCTTGACCCGAGGGGTTAACTAACTTGCTTAACCCAAGGGCTTAACTAACTGGCTTGACCCGATAGGTTAACTAATTGGCTAGACCTCAGGGGATAACTAACTGGCTTGAGCTGAGGGTTAACAAACCGGCTTGACCCGAGGGATTAACTAACTGGCTTGACCCGAGGGGTTAACAAACTGGCTTGACCCGATGGGTTAACTAATTGGCTTGACCCGATAGGTTTACTAATTGGCTAGACCTCAGGGAATAACTAACTGGCTTGACCCGAGGGGTTAACAAACTGGCTTGACCCGAGGGGTTAACTCACTGGCTTGAGCTGAGGGGTTAACTCACTGGCTTGAGCTGAGGGTTAACAAACCGGCTTGACCCGAGGGATTAACTAACTCGCTTGACCCGAGGGGTTAACAAACTGGCTTGACCCGAGGGGTTAACTTTGAACTGGCTTGACCCAAGGGTTTAACTAACTGGCTTGGCCTGACTCCCTGAGGGTTTAACTGCATGTATGGTAACTGGCTTGACCTGCGGGTTTGAGCCCTCCACGCCAGTTCAGTCCGATTTTTGAATCACAATTCAAAATTCAATTTCTAATTTTTTTTTTCATGTATGATTGTTAAAATCTTACCAAAATTTGCAATCCAAATTACGATCCAAATCACAGATCTTGCATTTTTAGGGTAAACAAACAGTGCCGGGCACTGGGTGAACAGTACCGAAAAGAGAAAATTGATTAGTTACAATTTGTCCCTTCTTGAAGCAATGAGGATGTGATGCTTTATGTTGAACGTGCTGTTAATCATTTGTCCTTTGCAGACCTGTTAACTCGTGTTTCTGGCCTGTTCTGTTCATACCATTTCAGTTTCCTGAGCTTTCTACTCATTTTACAGTCGATCCTTTCCTGACCACTTTAGCCCAGCCTCAAATCTATCAAATCACACCCCCATGGGTACAGTCAAACTTCCACGACTCGAAAACAAAAAAACGAAACAGTATCGACGAGATAAGATCTAACTTCGCTGAAAATCATACACCTTACAATGTACATGTACTTATAATCCTGGCATTTATACTGCAATAATTTTAGTGGATTGGACAGTACATCCCCTTTTGGTACCCCTAGAGTAGACTAGTACCGTCCCCCCCCCCAGCCTATTAAAAAAAGGTTTCTCCCCCTGGGCACTAAATCTGACCCGCTGATAATATGATGGCTCTTTGATCTGCAATTCACGTTTGCTTTCACTCCAGATTGGCTGGGAGACTGGACCCAGTGCAGTATAAGATGACCTGCCAAACAGGCCTTAGGCAGGCCGGGTTGGATGTGTGGTCCCTAGACTTTATTGTCATGGCAACTGTAGGCCATTTGGGCGCAGCCTGGGTTTTGTGGGTGGGCGAGGGAGGGAGAGAGAGGGGGAAGGGGGGGGACAGGCAGGGAGGAGGTTGTGGCTGTTGGTATGGGAGGGGAGGTTTTTGAAGGCACTTTCCCCTATAGTTCACCCATTTTTTGTGAAAGTGTTCACAGCTTGTCAGGTTCAGGCCAGCTGCTGCCACCCTGTCTGTTGATCTGTGCCAAATTAAGAGTGGTTTCCAGCCAAGTTCAGGAGATCAGCATGCTCTGAAATGACCGAAAGGCATCTTGATAGGGTGGGCAAAAAAGTTCTCAGCTCAGAGTATCACTCTTTGTCTCTTTGTAATTTTGTATACGTGCCTGTTTAATCTTTGCGACTTTGTAGAGGAGGTCAATGCACATTTCTGTGTGTCCATAGTTTGTATTTTCTGTGCTTGTAGATGTACATTGTAGCTGCTGGCTGTGCTCTCAATTTGTATATTTACAGTGTTTTGGGAAGAAGTGTTTTTCAATTCAAACAATCCAAGATTCTGTGTATGTACATGTACGTGTACATATGTGTTCATGTCAAGTACAGTAGTACATGGACATTGTACTTGTACAATGTACATGTACATTTGTGTACAATGTACATGTACATGTATTTCTAAAGCCATTATTGCATGTGATGTACACGATACACCGGCTTCTCAAAAGTTAGAGGGCCTGATGTTTTGATCCTAGCAGGACCTTTCTCAAAGGTAAAGCCTGTGCCTTCAGTTTGAGAAAGGGACTGCTAGGATGCCTGAAAGGTCCTGCTAGGATCGAAATGTCAGGCCCTCTAACTTTTGAGATTCATGTATTGCAGGTCATTTGGTCAGAGCAGCTTGCAACAGTTTTTTTTTTTATTTACTTCAGATACACAGGCTTGTTTGATAATTTGATGCGTACTGTACATTTTATTGGACCAGTTTGAATGCAGTTTGCACTTTGCAGTCAACTTGAATAGGCCTACATGTACATTAATTTGACTTAAGCCGTGTCCGCACTGGACTTATTTTTTACCGAGCCCGTGGGTAACATTCCAAAGGTTAAATCTTCCCGGCGTCCGCACTTGGACTTTTCGACTCGGGTAAACTAACCGAGACGATCGGTAAAACTAACCGACTCATGTACATGTGCATGTACTCTAGTCTAGGTACACAAATACGTTGTTTCCCTGCACCCACACAAGTCTTGCATACAGTAACGTAACGTGCGGGGCGCCGGATGTGGTTTTTTACTGAGTCGTTTACCGAGACGTCGTGTTCGGATTGGACTTATCGACCTGGTTAAACTGACCTGGTCAATTTAACCGGGTAAGTTACCTGGGATGAAAACTTCCTGGGCTGTCCACACTGGACTTAAAATGATCAATTTACCAATTTGCTCGGTTAGTTTACCCATTTTAAGTCCAGTGCGGACGCGGCTTAACAAGAACATTTCACAGCGAGTGTTTTTTAGGATTCAGAGGAGGGGGGTCGGGACAGGGGGTCTGTCTTGTTTCCTGTTTCCTGTTCTGGCAGGGCCAGAAAAAAAAGTTGAGCTTTTGTTCAAATACGGCATTGTTCTATTGAGTGGCTGTCTGGATGGCATGAATTCAGCAGTGAGTTCTTAATCTTGGTGGTCATTGTGGTTCGCTGGCTACCCGCTTGTAGGCGCACTTTGATAGTCTACTTCTATTCTGCTTGCAGGGGTTTCTTTTTTTTAGGGCTTTTTCCCCCGCCGCTAGAGTGTAAACGTCTTGCTGTTTGTTTGTGTGTCTTTTCATGAGTTAGTCAGGGCATGGCCTTGGAATCGTGCAGTCTTGTAAATAACGGATATACACTGTACATCATTCTAAATGAATGTGTTTCCCAATCAAGGTGCAGTGCATGTACAGGTAATCAGAGATATCCAGCCCTTAGATGGCGGCCTTTTCAAATAGTCGACTACTTTGTCGGGGTGGGGGCTCCAATCAGAGTTATGCCATGGGACGCAAAACCAGAGGTCCCAGTCCAGTCATTATAAGCACCATACATGTACGATGGACTTACATGTACAAATCATGTACATGTAGCCATTGCTCCCTGTTTTCATAAGTTTGAAGCACCATGCATGATGCAGGCAAGTTAGAATCCAGATCAGTCTTCTGAAGACGAACAGAAAATACTGTTTGAAACGTCGAGTTCCTCCGGTTCTTTTCAGAACCACACATGCTTGTACTCACAACTTTAAAGAAATAGGCCTATTGCATGGTGTCAGTCACCGCAAACCTACTCCTTCTGCTATCCTCACTATGAAAACCTTCAAATCTCATATTATGCAGGCATTAACCGTTTCAGGCTGAAGTGAGCAAGTGAGATTTGATATTTTGTCTTCCGTAGAATCGAGGCCATTTTTGCTTATTCTCAGAAGGTGATTGGAAACAGCAGTACAAAGGTCGTGACCGTAGCAACACCAGGCCTTGACCACTATGGCCAATCCCCTGTACCATCATGGCTGACCGTGAAATGAATCAAAGCTGTTACCTGTTGGCCTGGCTTGACCCCGTTCATAAAGCCAAACCTCTCAGATTTCTTGCAATAATTGACCCCCCCCCCCCTCCCCCTTGGCATTTTCAATTGGATCTCCTTCTCTTGTACCAAAGAAACCATTTGGATAAGTTAGACTGATGACGGCCAGAGCATACTGGTCGGAACGTCGAGTTACCACTCGGGTTCTTTTCAGAACCACACCTCTTCTTTAAGAGACCTTATACTTGGTGTCACCGCAAACCCTCCTATATCATTTTGATAAGACTCAAAGGTTTGCATGATGGAAATACCAAGAGGAAGATTAACGGTGACACCATGTAACACATCTCTTTTGAGAAGGAGTGTGTGGCTCTGAAAAGAGCCGTCTAGAGCAGAGTGTAGTGTGTACTCTGCCCATGGTCACCCTCCGGATGACGGGCAGAGTACACACTGCTGGAAACGTTACACAGCACAATGTCTGCTCTTTTCAGAGCCACACTCTTCTCCAGGTTTCCTTTGATCTGCCCACTTTTCCTCTGCCCTCTTGTGCTCTAACTAACTCTCTTAATAAGGCCTTTACACGCCTCTCAACCTGGGTTGAGAGATTCTCGCCCCGGGTTGAAAATTGAATTTTTCAACCCCGCGCTCAACCCGGTATCATTTCACACTTTCATTTCAACCCGGGGTGACTTCAACCCCGAGATTTCAACCCAGTTCTTTTCACATTATCGTTTTCAACCCGGGGCGAGAGTTTCAACCCGGGGCAAAAATTTCAACCCAGTGGTCCGGAGCAGGGTTGAGTTCAACCCGGGCTGAAGCCAATCTCGGGGTTGACGCAGGGTTTGCACGGGGTTGTCGCTCGGTTGGCGCAGGGTTAAAAAGTGTGAATCGTCGGCGATTTTCGACCCCGAAATTTGGAAAGGCCTAATGTCCATCATTCCTCTTCATTCTCAACGCACACACACACACTCATTTTTGTATCCTTGTGGAGACATTGCTTTGTTCTTGTGCACTCCCAGAGAAATTTGCTTCTCTGGCCCAAGACCGTAGCAGTTGGAGAAAGTTTGTAGTCGCCTGCTCCGCAGCCGAATGAATACGATGATGAGTTAGGATTGTCTTGGTGAGTTTAACTGAAAATACATGCACGTCCAGTGCAAACGTGGCTATAGGGTTCTTTTGATGTGTCTTTTGATGTGTCTATCTACAGTAGTAGGCCTACCCCAGTATCTACTGAGGAAAGGTTAGATCAGTTCATTGGGTTGACTGTTTTCGTTAACTGCAACTGTTACTGTAAAGAGTGTTTTTTTGTCCTCCATTCTGATTGTTTGTCGGGACTCTGGAGTCTGGTCTTGGTGGCCATATTCAGGCGTAGACACTGTCTCTAATGTGTCTGATGAGTGGAACAAGTCGTACAAGGCGACAGAAAGACATCACATCTTCAGGGTCAGTGGGCCGCAGACTTGTTTTTTATCTGACTTGCCCTGCCACCCATTGTTACCTGTAGTTTCATTCAGTCAATCACCTTTCATCGGCATGCTGCTTTTTAACCCATCAAGTAACTTCAGGAAATGTTATCGACTCGCAGCTACGGGTAGGCCATTGATGAAACTGTGGAGTAGGGCATCATGTAGGAAGTATCAGGCATGCAACTTGTCCGCGGATCCGCGGATTTCCGCGTTTTATTTAATTCGGCCATTTTATAAAAAAAATATATATATACCGGTATATATTATTATTATTATTATTTTTTTTTTTTAAATCAAAGTCATAAGTTGTCACAAACTACTCAGAATGCACCACAGAGCATCTAGAATCCAAAATTTTCCCGGGCCCTTAAGCAGGCCCCAAACCACACACCGTAAGGGCTTCGTGCTTCGCGCTCGCAGTTTCATTCGGACATTTTCCTCTTTTTTTTACAATTCAAGATTTGCATGCCTGAAGTATGTATGTAACATTTACTCATTACTTCAATGTTAAAAAATGAAAAACAGAATGTCTAATCCACTTTGACACAAATTTGGAAGAGGGACCTTAAACTTTAAAGTTCTTGTTTTTTTGTGTTTACACATACATGTGTTTGTGTATATGTTCACATCTACTACTTGTGTACTGTTCATGTAATGTATAGTACTGTTGATACAATGTCCACACATTTTTGTACGGTATGAAATGTACAAAGTACAGGTACATGTACATGTACAGTGTGCATGTTTGACCATTGTCATCCAACTGTACATCATTACATGTCAATCCTGTGCAGGAATATTCCTAACTTTTCTGAAATACAGCCCTTGTGCTTTGAAATAGTCTCCCCACTAGTCACTACAGAATAGACAGGCCCATGCCAACCCACAGTAGGCCTCTTCCCTGGTAAATACAGTTAACAGAGGCTGGTTGAAATCCCAGTGTTCACTCCTATTTTTGCTATTCACTTCTGTGTTGCCCATTGTTGCTCCTTTTTTCCTTCTTCAGAACACTCAATTTATCCAGCTTCTCTAAAGGGGGGTAAGCCTGTACTGTTATTTGTTGCAATGGGGCTGGAAAAATGGAGGAGTTGTGGTTGAACCTTTTATGACATGATTGCTCTACATGTATGTTGAAGCTGAAAATGATAGATTCCTGTAGATTAATGACCCCAACAGATTGAGATTGTATCTGTTTCAGTTAATGTGCATGTACACATAACAGGTATGTGTACAGTACATGTACATGTACCGGTACATGTACTGTACACTTTACAGGTACATGTACATGTACATGTACAGTACATGTGTATGTGTACATGTACTACAGTACATGTTGAGGAAATTGTCTGTAAAATCTGTCTCCCTTAGAAGTAATGTAAGCACTTCCTATTGTTGAATTGTATGGTTGAATTGCTTACTGTCTGGCACCCAGCAAAAACTAGTTGACTATTAAGCCGCGTTTCAACTGGACTTACATGTATTTTGGTTAGTTAAAGTACAGTAACCAAGACGATGGTTATTTTTCCCATGTTAAGTGCAGTGGAAATGGGCCAGTTGAATTTCATCTCGGTTATTTACTTTAACTGAGCTGAATGGTTACTTTTACTGGCCAACCTCTGCCCAGTAAAAGTGACCAGGGAAATTTAACTGAGCCCAGTTTCCAGTCGTTGGATATGCACCACTTGGTAAAACCACAACCAGCCTACATGCATGACATAACACATGCACTGTGCACACCGTCTGCTTTGTGTCGTGCACTAAATGTTCCTTGAGAGACTCCCATGCAGTGTATGGGCTGTCGGGGAAGCGTGCAAGAAACTCCCTGGTCGTCTCGGTTAATTTGACCGACTCAAAAGTCCAAGTAGGAACGAGGGTCAAATTTGACCATTAGAAATTGAACCATCGTCTCGGTTAAATTATAGACCATTGGAAAAGCGGCTTTTAGGGAAGGCCACCATCTCATTGGCCTGGATAGCTCAGATGGAAGAGCACTAGTACATGTACAATAATCCAGAGGTCTCGGGTTCAAGTCCCGGCCCAGTCAAAGTTTTCTTTGCCAAATTTTAAACTTCCTATTGTAATGTGGAGGCCTTCTGGTTGATGGGGGTGATTGGGGGGGGGGGGCTCAATTTGCCCTTGAACCTTTTCTGATCCCATCCCCTTGGTTACCTAAAGACCACAAAACTGCATTTTGCTTAGACATGCACTGGGCAGTGTCTCCTCTGTGTTCAGCCCCTCCCCCCATGTAATTAAACCAGTGCACCTCAAATATAAACACCCTTGCCTGTTCATTGTGAACCAATGGGCCTTCAGTAACCTGCCTGTTGAGGAGTGACTGGCAATATTATTCTAGGTAATGACCATGTCAAAGAATGTCCACAGTGTTCAAGTCTTCAAGAGGCCAGACCCTTTTGGATAACCCAAACATGCCCAAACACAGCCAAACAAAAATCGTTGTGGTCAAGACATTTATTGATTGTTTTTGTTTAATTGATGCAGGATGCAGGTTGCTGACAGTGACAATTGTCCCTCAGGCTTTTTTTTGGGGGGGGGGGGGAGGGGGGTTGGGGCTCCCTACTAGGATAATGGGAGCTGTTCTGAATGCCAGTGGGGTATGATGAGTGAGGGAGGAGTGTCAGCCTGGGGGCATGGGGGCTGGTCAGCCCAGCCATGGTCAGACCATTAAGCACACCCTTGAGCACACCTTGGGCCAAGTTCAGCCCAGTAACTGTTCCTTGCTGACAAAACCAGTGGTGTACAGTAGGGCCGTTTCCACTATCCAAATAATCGCGATTTGAGTCCCCGGTTAAAAAAAAAGTTTTATGCTTTAGTTTATAAACTGGCATATTACCGGTATCTAAAAAAAAAATCAAAAAAAAAATCCGTCTTTGGCTTTGAAAAGTGACCCAGTGTAAAGTGGTCACGATGTAGAATTGCTCAAATATGAAAAGTTTAGAGGGCGTTAATTCTTGACCCTATTAGTTGCGGGACCTTTCTCAAATTTCAGCCATCGAGAAAGGTTTAGCCCTCTGATTGAAACTTCAGGCACCGATTAAAAGTTACAAGGTCCTTAACGTCAACTTGTTTATGCCAAAATGACAGGCTGTGATAAAAGCATCATTCTAGTCCATAAATTTGTAGTACACGCTTAACCAAGTGCACCATTGACCTTGGGCTACTTGCCTAGATGAGTATGAATTTGGCACGTACTGTATGTATGCGCGTATGAAATCAATCCGTCTTTGAAAGAGTTGTAGAGACCAGATGAAATCCAGAGGCCGTCTATTGACAGTTGTCTGTGACCTGGAATGGATTTGCTTTCCACTGAACTGACTGCAAATGACTGACAAATTATAATAGCTGAATAGCAGAGGCCAGATGAGATGCTGGAAGTTTGTCAGCCTAACGGTTCGGTTCCAGATACATTGTGTAAAATAATAAAAATCCACGTTCTATAGTATTACCGGTATGTAAACTGAACATCAATGTCATGCACAGTAATTGTCCTGGTGCATGTTACAATAAATGTACTTTTTATATACATACACTGTACATGTATATGTACATGTACTATAGTTGATACAGTACATGTACAGTGTAGGTACATGTACATGTACAGTACAATGTACATGTGTGTAGCATGGAGCTATGGTACTAGCACTGTGTACGTGTATTGGCATGCCAACTGTAGTAGCAGATGGGAGAAGGATTAATGCGCGCATGATGTACGGAAGTCTTAACCAGGGACTGCACTGGATGAGAATGTACATGTACATGTGCACACATGTTTCCTGCAATAATAATTACTAGTAAAATGTACTGTACATGCATGCCACATGTGAAATGCATATTGTGCCGTTTTCAGATCCTTTAAAGCTTATTAAAGGCAAGTCATTTATTAAATCAATGACCAAACAATGGATAATCCCATAATGTCATTAGCCAACACCACCCTTTGTTGAGTAGCATCCCCACTAATCCCCAGCAGAAAAGACACTAATCTATTTAGCGAGATGCAACCAAAGTGCATGTACCCATCTTTGTCATACTTTTTGAGCATGCTCTCCTGTGTCAAGCAGTCAAGGGAGATGCCCTGAAAATATGCATCTTCAGTTCTTCACTCATTCTTTGTCTGATGGCCATGTCCTTTGTACACTGCTCCTGAATGCTTGAGCGCGAATCTTGGTGCCTTGTGGAGAACTAGTGCAATAGGTTGAATAGGTCTCCACAGGGAAGTTGTGAAGGTACCGGTATATCATACATTGTACACCATAGGTCTCCACAAGGTTTTCACGTAACTGGTATTTGGAAAAAACTCAAAATGGGGGAATTTGTGACGGGTAAGTATCCGTCGCAATTGCAAGTTTTATATAAGGGACATACAGTCCAAATTTCTACCCATAAAAGGGAATGTGGTTGAAATGGGAACATTTTAAAACAGCGTCTCTCACTCGGTTGTATACTGCATGATAACAAAGCAATGTCTCCACAAGGATACAAAAAATAGTATGTGTGTACACTGTACACATACATAACATACATACATGTACGTGTACGCGGTGTAATGTACTCGTACACGTACATGTACATGTACATGTACAAATGTACTGTACTTGTACATGTACAGTCCATGCACTGTGTGTGCAGTATATGTGCAATCCAACAACCTGAATTTACAGTCAGTGACTTTTCTCAGAGACACCCTTATTCTCGGAAGAGATTACGGTATAATGCACAATGTCACCCCTGACATTGTACATGTCATTACACTCAGAACAATGTACATGTGTACATGATGTACATGTACACAAATTTAGATGTGCACCTGTGCATGTACAGTACGTGATGTACATGTACAGTGTACCGGTACATGTATTGTACATGTACATGTACATATGTACGAAAATGTAGATCTACTATGCATGTTCACATGTACATGTTGTACATGTACATGTAGTGTAAAAGCAGGGGTATTTAAGAAAAGCTAAAAATTTGACCAGCTGTGTAGTTTTTGTATGCATGCAGTACTGTACATGTACTGTAGTATGCACTTGTTCTTACACTGCACATGTACTGTTATGTGTCGGATACTATTACATGTACATACAGTGTAAAATGTACCCAGCATATGTACCTGTATGTATGAACATACTATACACAAACGTGTAAAAGGCAATTTAGGGAAAAGCATGATCAATCAATCATATCAGCCAGTGGGGATTGGGGAGTAAAGGGAGATTCATTTCTCTCCAGGACGGTGCAAGATCACTGGCCAATAAATTAGCACAATTTCTCACATTTCCTCAGCCCAGGGTTGCAACGGTTGCACTGCGGAATGCCAGCTCATAGTCAAAGGGTCGATAGAAGCCCTAGGCTTAGTTCATCCAGCTTCACTGCCAGTTCATTTGCTGAAAACCTTTAAGAATGGCACTACACACTGTACAGTACTACATGTAGCTATGCAATTAGAATTTACATATAACGTACAATGTACAGTAACACTGGGGGATGTGGAAATACATTTGCCATGTTCGTATACCGGTAATGGATATTTTCTCTAAGTTGAATGAACATTACTCCAACTTGAATGAGCATTTTCCCTCGTGTGTTAATGTTTTGCCCATGGATGTGTTAAAATTCTTCCAACTTGAATTGCATGTACATGTTAAACTGTTTCTCCTTTTCACTTTGATACTGTATGTGAAATTGTATTCCAGGTTTCTAGCTTGTGACATTCTTCCCAAAGTGTCAGACATTTGCAGGCAAAGTGTGGACACATTGTGACACCTTTGTGGCGACTGGCGAGTCGTTTTCACAGGATGAGAAAATTCGCTGAAAAAAAATTCTCTTATTTCATGTTAACATTCAATCTCACAGTAATGAATGGAAATCTGACAGTAATGGATTAGTGTACAGCTTCCTGGTTACTGCTAGTATTCAGGGCACACAGAATCTGACAGTCGGTTTCAAAGATTCTTTCTTTCATTGTGAAAGCTATGAATCAGAGTGGCAGCTCTCCTGTCATATTGTGGTGGTTTTGTTGTTGTTGGTGAAACGTGAGGAAAGAATTTTGCCTGTTTGTGTCAAAGCAGGAGAAAATCTTTTTCACTGGTGATCTCCATTCCTTCAATCTATGTGCACTGGCCGAACAGTGAACTTGCCCCAATAAGAAGTGGCCAGCTGTTGAATAGGCCAATTTTTACAAAGAGTCTTTGAACTGGGGCACACAATGGATGACAGCTCCTATCTATCATTGCAGGTACGGTACCCTGGCCATGGTCACTCTCTACACAATGGGCTATCCATCAGAGACGCACATACACTGTAGTATGCACATGTAGTTCACTCACTCACTCATCTCCATAGTCTCAGTGGAAGGTTTGCGGTGACACCATGTACATGTACATGTACTGTCATGTACTTGTGTATCTCTTCTCTTTCCACTGAGTTTTTCCACCATGCAAAACCAGTTCAAGTCTTATCTCCATAGTCTCAGCGACCGTACTGTACATGTACCGGTAGGTGGACTGATGCACGTCGTTTACTCTTCCTCTCCCCCTAACCTTGGTCTTCCCTATCCGATCGTATAGTTACATGCATCTTATTCCTCTGTGCATGTACATATGTACATGTACGTACATGTACATGTGTACATGTACAGTATGTACAGTATGACGGATTAATACTAGTAGTAGTACATTGCGTAGATGACCCCAGGTCACTTACATGTACTGTACATCATGGTTACTGTTACTATCCAGTGTGAACAGAGTGTATATTTTATCAAGAAAAGAGATACTGCACAAAAAGCCAAAAACATACTGTATACTGGTATTCATATTTAGCCTACTATGTATTACATGTACAATACATGTAGTCATGTACATGTAGACATTATTTTGTCTCTTGCAAGAGGGTACATGTACACATGGTCCTATTGTTTGGAGCTGAAATTTGCTTGCAGTACAGCCCCACGTTGGTTTAGTTAACTTCAAGCTGAACATTCTTCCTTGTCACTAACGAGATACATACAGTAACCGACCTTGTTTCCATGCCATACTGAACAGTGTAATTGTTTTCGATTGTTGTATTCTAGATTCAAAGCAGAAGAATCTTGGTTGTTTTTTGGGGCAACCTCATGTCAGTCACAAAAGCCTTGAGCAGGTTTCAGAGCTTGCATCTAAGCTACTCTATGAAATGTGCCCCTGGTGTACATAAAATGTGTATGCAGTGGTGAGTGGACTTGTACTGTACATGTATTTGAAAGCATGAATAATCACCTACGTGTACTTCATGTACTGTAAGTCATGCATACATGTACATGTACTTGCCATAATTACATACATTGTATGTATAATTCCATCAACTTGGTTACCTAAATGTATTTTGGGAGTCACATAGTTTTACTGTAGTACACAGTAGATGTTCCTCACATCACTTTTACATTTATCATTTAATGTAGCACATACTGTACAGTTTTGCCACAGTTCATGAGCAGATAATGAACAAGGTGCCGTATGTGTATTGTGTACATATGTACATGTACATGTACTGTAGTGACTATATGTACGTGTACAGCGTACCGGTAAATGTTCAATGTAGTACTGTACTTTACTTTACTGTACTGTACTTTTTTGTTATTGATGTGAAGTACATGTACTTGGCAATAGTAATCCAGGTGTGCAAAAATGTAATTTTGTCATCTGACAAGCTGTGTTAGGCTGTAGGAGGTGGTGAGAGGCTTTGTGGGGGAAGGAAATGAAACCATGGACAAACTAAAGATGAATTTTATTACAATTAGGGCATATTAGGCTGCCCAAATTGCTTGCTTGTCAGAGCGCCGGCTTCCACCTTGCAAACCTTCAAATCTCACCACTCGGGACGCAGGAATGCAATTTGTGAATTCGTTCGTTCTTGGAGTGACCTTTTTGGTCACGTACTGTACATGTACAGCACATGCACATGCATGTGTTGCACTTGTTATGTGAGCTGTATGAACCATGAAGACATGGTGTCTGTAATGGACATCCTAAAGAGCTGTCCAGATTATGTACACGTTCTACATACATGTACATGTACATGGAGGACGTCTCAAATACAAAGACTTATATAATGCGTGCGTATCCACCTTACTGTTCAAGGCGCCGCAAGCTTGAAGACCAGAAGTAAAGGAGTAATAGAGAAGAGCAATTTAGTCAAATGTTGTTAGTAGCAATTTGAATTTGGTAGGACAAGAACAAGATCTAAGTAGGAGAGGTGGTGAGTTCAAGATGTAAGGAGCTTCCACAGAAAAGGACCCGTCACTCCAAGCGTGCCGAGACTGTCTGTTCCTTGAGAAGTAGCATGTTTCTTGGATTTGTAGATTTCTGTCGGGGCTGTAAGCTGTCGAAGTGAATCGGAAAAATGTAGGCTGGAGCTCTGCCGTTGAGTGCGTTGTGCATGGAGATAACCCAATAGTCTAATACCATGTCGACGACTCAGACACACATGATTGCCACCACCGCTGCCAACGCGCTGAGCAAAAACAGGTGCTGGAACTGGCACAATTATAAAGCTGTAATCCACGCTCTGTCTCTCGCCCTTCGCCGTCGGGTTTGCTCTTTGTTCACAGATGTTCATTTCATTCATCTGTAGGGTGGGAGAGAGGAGAGAGAGCTCGAGAGCTGGAAGTGGAAAACTACATGTGTCCGTGAGGACAGACATGTAAGAGCAGTAACGTTATCCTTGTGTTGCTCACTCTTTAGTTTTTGTGTGTGTGTGTGTGTCTGCAGATGAGTCGATGCGACACCTCGGACAAGTCAGACAAGCTGAGCTACATTAATAGTAATCACGTTTACGGTAAGCCTCAAATTTGCATGCTGGAAGAGTGTGCATTTATTTACATGACATACATGTACCTTAATGCACTTTAAAGCCTCTACACAACATTGGTAAGATCGAGAAACAAATGTTCACAGATTTAGATGAAACTTATACAGTGTGAAGATGGTGATATACAAAAATGTTGCAAACTGCTTACTGACTAAAATTACCAAAATGTAAATCTTCAAATTTAGTGGGCCTGACGTTTCGATCCTAGCAGGACCTTTCTCAAAGGCAGAGTGAAGATGGTTATACTCATAAGTTATAGTAGAAGCCTCACACTGGAATATTTCTGCCTAAAATGTTGTATTTTGGGAGAAAATAGTTAGAGAAATCGTTTACGTCTCACCAAGATCTGAACTATTTTTGGGAGCAGTACGGTGTTGAAAGCTGCATTTTCGCGAAACAAATGAAGCTGTTTTCATGATTTTCTCGAGACTCGGTTGGCAGATTGAGCTAAAATTTTCACAAGTGTGCTATTTCCTACATACATGTATGTTGGATCAGACAACGTATGGACGCTATTTTTTGACCTCGACCAATGTTGTGTTGGGGCTTTAAGTGCAGTCATCTGGGCTCATATATCATGAAGTGTACGGTTGTTTAGAACACTTCCTTGAAACATTTCACATTTTCAAAGCATTTTCTGAGCTTAAAGTGTAATGCTAATGCTATTGCTACACGGGACAGCCATTTGGCCCTTTAAAAAAAAAATTAAAAATTTGCTAGGATTGAAACGCCTGTCCCGCCCGACTCAAACGACGGGACCCTGTGAACTGGAATCTCTCCTGGACAGAACCAGCTGTGTACCGAGTCCAACGGTGTCACAAAGTGAGTCAAAGGGAGGCGGGTTTGTTTATGATGTGGAGGAATCAACCTATCAGTATCAGTGCGATATCACTCGTAGTATCAACAAGGGACAGTCATGAACAGGTATTTCCAGAGTTTGCACAGAGTTTCATAATAGGCGGCCATTTATAGCCAGTTGTTTGACAAGTGCAATCACACATCCTGCGATGAACATGCGCAGGCACACGTATACATGTACATGTACAATGTACTAATGCTTGCAGGTACAGTGTAAGTCACATAAATTGACAGCAGGTCTAGTGCACCAGTACATGTACATGTAGGTCAGGTGAAATCCATTCAGTGTCGGACCTTTGACCCCAGAGTTGTTCAGAATGAACAATGGGTCCTTTTTCCAAAAACCCACCTCAGGCCCAGGCTCTGGATTTGTCTATTTTTCTTGCGTCCATTTTTAAAGTACGAGGCTTGGAAACGGGAGGCCTTTAGCTTTGTTTTTGATTTTTTTTACTGCATTTAAAAAAAAAAAAAAAATCCAAAGCTTCGACCTCAACAATGAACTTCAACCTGTGTTTTCAGCTTTTGGATGACAGAGATGAAGCCGGAGCCGAAGCCTAAGCCAGGTTTTGGAAAAAGGGCCAATATCTCCTGCCATTCACACACACACTGCAGTGGGGGAGCTCAGGGAAGTTGTGGTTAAGGGTTGCTCCATCCTTGCTCTCTTGCTCATCCTTTATCTCACGCATAAAAGTTGTCCATTGTGAACATGTTGTTGGATAATTAAATTGGCATTGGCATTTCAGTAAAGGGCTCACCATAACTTTCTGTCATCTTATATATTAGGGGTAGCTTGCCCTATAAAGCAGATAATAATTCTCTTTGAGTTTTCGTACTAGTCCACTCCAAAATGCTTTCTGTTTGAGACATTTTTCCCATGGCTTGTAAAACTTCCGCTTGGAAAATCTAACTTTTGACATCTGATGTCCACAGTGTGAATAGCTATGGAGGAAAAACCCAACCACTGTATTTGGCCTGAGTGGAAATCAGTTCACCTTTGCATAGCATGCCATGGTCTTTACGATGTAACTGTTAGTTCAAGAAGCAGTCACCCAGGATTAAAAGGGATTAGGAAAAAAAAATGGAAGGGAATAAATTGCCAAGGTCTTGTTTGTTTTTGTCCTTAATGCTTGGCAGGGGAAGGATAGGGGGTTTGTGTGTTAGGAAGAGATTGGGTTAAGATTAGGGTCCTTTCCACTGTCCCAAATAAACGTGATTATTTGGATCGCGAGTTGAATCGCGATTCAAGCTCCACTTTTTGTCTGTGTGCATTTGTGGACAGAATAAACGTGATTATTAGTGGGATTTGAATCGCGATTCTGACACCGCTATGAGTGAGGCTTTTGCAAATAATGGCGTTTATTTGCGACGTGATGTGTGCGAGAATGCTCAGCAGAATCGCAGCAGTTTAATTTTATTTTTAAAATCCCACAATGCACTGCTCGCACTCTCCTGATTGACAGGAAGTGCCGTTCTTGTTTATAATGTGTCCCTGCATGAACCACCCTCAAGGACACACCCACCACAATTGCTAACCACAATCGTCTCGCGTATTTTATGAGGCAAAAAAAAAATATAAAAAAAAATAAATAAAAAAATCGCGATTGAAATCGCGATTCTTTGCACAGTGGGAACGGCCCCTAATGTCCCTGCTGCGTTTCATTGGAGCACTGGAAGAGCTGCGAGTTCTGATGCAGCCCCACATTGGTGCACTCGCGCGCATGCAGGACACAAAAACCCCCCAGCGGGAAAAAGCCTGGCCTGAAACGGATATCAGGCCACTCTCCAAAATGACGATACTGCCCCAGTTCAATGACAACCCAAGTGGACCCATGAACAGATTCAGACATGTTCTGTTGAACTAACCCCATTTCGCAGACTCCAGAAAAGCAGCTGGAATCGCGGAAAAGGGAAGCAGAGCGCGCAACAATAAGATTCCAACCAAATTCTTTTTTTTTTGCGCCGGTTCCGAATTGTCACAGAAATTGGGAGCACGCAGCCCAGTTCCGTGAATCACCCAGATTGAATGGTATTTACTTTTGATTAGCCGTTTTCATTGGAAGTCGTCACCTTTGGTCCAAGGCGAGATCAATATTTGATTTGTCTGTGGGCGGAGACGGCCCTCCTGGGGGGGGGGCCTGGTGGAGTTTGTTGTGGCTCCATTGACTCTCAAATATAATGGCAGCCATTCTCGGCTTATCACTCTGGAAACACCCTGCTCCCTTGCAAAACTGGCTCTGATTTTTTTTTTCTATCAATTTTCTGTCTTTCAATCTCAAGGGCAGGGCACTGCGAAGCCACAATAAACTTAACAGTGTTTTTAAAAAACAATGCTCCCGATTTTGTATAGTCTCATTGATCTTGGGCATCAAATTGTTGTTTTGTATGCAGGGTGCAATAGACAATGGCCTTCATTTTAAAAAGCACACTGTACAGAGTGTACTGCAGAGCAAGCGGGGAGATCTGTTACACGCGCACACATATTCACTTTCCAAGAACCAATGGTGTGGAAATTGCAAGATGGTGGACAATCGGTATCAGCTTTCTTGCTGATGGAAGATGATCTGCTATAGTATAGTGTAGGAGTCTCCACTCTCCTCAGAGGCAGTCATGGTGATCTTGTCCCAGAGGCCCTTAGCTGAAAGGTTACCCTCAGAGATCATCAGATGATTTTGACGGGAAACCATGGCGACTGGTTGCTTTGCTGGACAGCTATCTAGTATCTACACAATCTACACATACACTGCTTGTCTGCCATGCAAGCCCATGGACATGATATTGTTTGTAATATTACTTCCATTCTGTGATGGCTGTGTTGCTACTGATAAGATTTGAAGGTTTGCACATGTTTCTGAAGATGTGTAAAGATACATTTGTTTTTATATAGGAGGGTTTGTGGTGACACCATGTATAAGGTCTGAAAAGAACCTGAGTGATAACTCAGGTTCTTTTCAGAACCATACCTCTTCTTTAAGAGACCATATACATGGTGACACCGCAAACCGTCCTATATTGTTTCACCCACCATGCAAAGCCTTGAGTCTTTCTTTTTTTCTCTCCAACTGATGAGTACATGTAATAACAACAGACGGATCTACCGGTAGCACAGTTGGGAAGAGTGCATACGAAAGCTTTCCTAGCAGCTATCTTCTGCATCAGATGCATCTGTATCTGATGAAGATGTTGTTGCTAAGAAAGCTTATCAGTGCTCTCTTCTCCACTGGTTGCCTTTAATGTCACATGCATGTATAATCATTTATAACTGGTATTCGTGTCCATGTACAGGACTGTATGTATGGCTGTGCAAAAAGGCAGTGGGCAGCACTCAACCATTTGACAGGGCTGCACTGCCACCCCTTAATCTCGAGTGGATTGGTTTGATAGCCTAGCTGCCTTCCTTGCAGACAAATTGCCTGTGCCGGGACGTGCACATGTATGTCCTCCCCACCAGCACGATATTGGATTAATCTACTTCTGCCACTCTCATTACAGATCATTGCTGATTTTGTATTTGATTAGCAGAGAATGAGTCTTGGGATAGGAGCATAATAGGGTCGTTTCCACTGCACCAAATAAACGCGATTTATGTGGATCGCGATTTGAATCGCGATTCATGACTCCACTTTTTGGGGGGCGTGTTTGGACACAATGATAAACACGATTATTAGTGGGATTTGAATCGCGATTCGGACTCCACTAAGAGTGAGACTTTTTCAAATAATCGCATTTATTTTGCGATGCATTGTGTGTGTGTGTGTGCACCGCTCACGCTCTGATTGACAGGAAGTGCCGTGCTTGTTTATACATGTATGTCTCCCTGAGTGACCCACCCTCGAGGACATGCCCATCATTTGACCACAACTGCAACCGCAATTGGCTCGAGATATTCGCGTGTGGACACGACCAAAGAAAAAAGGTTTTTGAATCGCGATTCAAATCGCGATTATTCTCATAGTGTGAATGGCCCTAATGTAGGAGTCCTTTGTCAATTGTGGAGTATGCGTTTATATTTTTTTTTTTGGGGGGGGAGGGAACCTGTAGGCCCTATATTGGTTTAGATTGAAAACAGTGCCAGAATAATTGAGTTTGAGGTTTTATTGTATTAACCTCCCTTGGAGTAATCCACCTTTCTCATTAATTAATTTGTTTTTTCAATGAAAAAAAGAAAAATTGCTCACGCACAAAAATTGCAGAATACTTGACTATGCATATATGACGTTATTGGCAGGTCTAAATGTAAATATCAAATATTCATTGAACATGTACGAAACTAGTTTTTAGAAGCAATATACTGTAACTTGCCTCATTTCTTTGCTTGGCCACTGCAAAATTTTTGCAGACTGCCTACTGACTAGAGTAGAAAGACCAGGAAAAAGACAATTTAGCGGGTTGGATTCCTAGAGGATCTTTCCCCCCAAGGCCACGTCGGTTGATGGACTGTTAAGATACCATACTTTTGCCTGGTATGGCATTTCACTGGTGTACATTCATGGAACATGCACACGCATGTCTGCACAAGGGCGTCAACCAGTTCTGTAAAAGTGAGTGTGAATGGGGGAAGCATTTGCGAGGAAACAAACTGACCGAGCCTAAGCTCGCGGAGTGGGCGATGGAGGGGGTGGTTGGGACGTGAGTGTCCCCAGTCCCACGGTAGGGAGCTCTTTGCATTTTTGCGCTTGTAATCGTGCCATGCGGTGCATATTTATGGTGGAATTTGTCATGTTTGTGAGGAAACTAAATGTTCGAGGAACGAGCATAATGAGCCAAATTTGTGCAACTGGATGGAAATACATGTACTTCTGGCATTGGTTGCTTTCTTGTTCGATTTCTTGTGGCTGAACATTCAATGGCGAGAACAAAAGTGCTTTCCTGTCAATAGATCGGTTGCACCAGTGGTCATCTTTGGGCCTAACCTTTGTTACGTTTGGATTGGCAAGAGTGCACTCTTTGTACCTGCATTGTCACTGAATTTTAATAACACTAGAAGGCCCCAAAGATATTTGCCGGTGCAAATGATCTATTACCCAGCAGTATGAGCCCTGAAGGTTTATGTTCGGGGTGGTTGGTTCCCTTTTCATGGGTGTAGTATAAATTGTGGCCGTCTACAAGATGCGCGTGTAGTAATACAGTGGTCTCGCTTTGGGTATCGCCAGTGAGTGTGTGTGTGTGGGGGGGGGGGATGGGTGATGCCCCTTCCTCTACCTCTGTCTCCTGGGTGATGATGACCATGCATCTGCCTGCTACATGTAGATACTCGTAACTTGGACCTTGGTAAGTATGCGAGATACATTGATTATACACTGTGCGTCCATTTGGACGTTGGAGTGTGATTGAGATAGGCCTACGCATTACCACGGCGCATAATGTCAACAAGTTCACTTTGGATCTGTTCTCTTGGACTCTGTACATTCTCGGCATTACATTTGTGCATTGCCGCAGTGCCTTTTTTTTCAGGAGATGTCAGCTTGCCCTGGCAGGAATGAGTCTCACGGGTGCCTCCTGTGCACGGCTGGTTTTTAGGTGGACCAAGTTTGAAAAGGTCCCGCCATGATTTAGCTTTGCCTCTCTGCGCCCGGATGACATTTTGCAAAATGCGAGGTTCATTTTGTCTTTCGCCCAGACCGTTTGAAATGCATATCTTGCCTCGTAATCGTGAAATAGAATGCAGCTCATCGTTATTCCGCACATTTGCATCAGCTGGCTTTGCTTGACTCATTGGTTGGTGATTTATCATTCGCCCCTGTTCTCCTCTCTCCCCCCTTCTGTCTCACACGGCAGAACAAGTTTCTTTTATCTCATTCGCCAAATTCCTGGCTATTTATATTCTCTGGACATCTGGTTTTATCGCGGACTGCCGGGCTTGTCAGTGTCTGCCCTCTCGGAATTGGGTCAGTATTCCCGGGCCCCCGTCCCCCGTTAGTTGGCAGATCGGTGTCCGTCCAACAGAACTGCGAGGCTCTCTCTCTCTCTGTCCGCATGCGCGCGTGGAAGTGGTGAGCGTGTGTGGCTGTACTACATGTACACAGGGCTCGAAATATCCACCAGACAGTGGACCGAGTCTAGTGCAAGCGAATCTGGTGCCTTGTGGAGACCTGACTGAGATAATAGGTTGAATAGGTCTCCACAGGTAAATTGTAAAGGTGTATAGGTCTCCACAAGGTTTTCACGAAACTGATATTTGGGAATAGCTAAACAAATGGTGCACAAGAACAAAGCAATGTCTCCACAAGGATACAGATTCAGGTATGTGTGATTTCAGCGCCGGTCTAGTGCCGAGTGTGGCTGCACTGGACCGGCTGTCTAGTGGTTTTTTTCTTGCACCATGCCACTCAAATAAACCAGTCGGTGCCTAATTAAATGGTATGTTTTAATATCATTACGTTATTGTGCCAGATTTCTTTTAAATCATTTGACTTCGTCCTTTTCAAGTAAATGTCATTTTCTCATGGTATTCCTTTCATGGTGTGCAAATTTTAAAAAAAATAAAAAAATTCATGGCACAGGTCATGGTAAATGTCTTCAGTTACTAGACCTGTTGTCTAGTACCGGTACATTTTTTTTCTTCGGAATGGTTTGAGCCCTGGTACATGTATACTACTGGCGCAGATGTGATACGGATAGCCCAGCCAAAAGTTGCAGATTACATTTCAAGTCGATTTGGAGGCTCCTATGACGTCTGGCCGAGACGCATGGTTGCGCCAAGACGCACGGTTGGCCTAGATGCGTGCTTGGGCAGAGACCTACCAGAGCAGGGCAGTGCGGAGCTGGTCCGAGGGAGATCAACCTCTAAGCTGGGATTAAGCTGATTGGAGAGATCAATAGAAATTGTGTTACAGTGTGCAGGGGATTATGTCTGTCAAAGGACATCAACAGTAGCGGACTGATTTTAAGTTTCAATGGGGACAAGTTTGTATTTATTTACTGTGCATATACTGTATGTACATGTACCAACAACCGAAACTGGTAATACAATACATGGACCTTGATACCCTTTTACATGTACATGTAAATCCTTTGATCATCATACCTGTACATTAATATTCAGTACTCTGTAACTTGTGTGCAATACTACTACTAGTACTAGGGCAACGTGAGGCAACTCTGATTTCTGTGATTAGAATTGTAAAGAACGGTCACCAGTAGGACATACTGTACAGTACTGTACCTGAACATTGTACATCAGCAAATGACAGGACTAATAGAGTACATGTCGAATAGGGTGGTTACTAGTTACACACGACCAAATAGATATTGCACAAACATTTCAAACTCTGCAAGATTGGTCTCAGTGAACCTGTATACGTGAGTCTGTAAATGCAATTAGCGAGCATGATAGTGCTTCCACAATGGCCAATTGCAGCTCCATAGTAACGTTAACACTTCCTCTATCGGTTGCCTTGTATCAATGACGTGATGTCATCCTCAATCAAAGTTTCGAGAGAATTCAACGACTCGTGGCTGCCCGGAGCGCCTGACGAAACTCCCCACAAGAACTCGGAAGGAGGGGGGGGGGGTGATGCTCACAGTCACACGCAGACAGGCACAGCTGTCCTCAAAAGGAACCATGAACGATAGTGTCAGTGATCAATATACCTCGGACATCAGTCAATTGATTTCGGCCTTCCGCTGAGTTGGCACAGTGCGCTGCGTGTGTGCCCCCCCCCCCCACAACCTGCTCCCCCTCTTCCCCATGGCTAAACTATGCATCTATCGATAACTACCTGGAGAACGCAGAGGCACTGCACAGTTCCACTAGTAGGAATCAATCCCTCCCCATACCCAGAGCTCCCACAGATCAATGCTTGGCAACTTGCGCTGAGTGTGACTCACACACCAAGAATGTAGGAAGTACCCCCAGTGGTCTGCACCAGTACCCCTTTGTCAACCCAAGTTCTCCACACAGGTCTTTCCAGTTTTTTTTCTTCTAGACCTTGTGGGACTGATGAACTCTGACCAGAGGGGTGGGGGGGTATGAAATATAGAAGAGTCAATTCGCCCTTTTCCTCATCCCCCCTTTTGTTCATGTTGTGTGTCATTGAGGTGATTAAATCAATGATTAAATGTAGACTCGAGATCTTAAGTGGTGTTTGCCGACTTTTCTTGTCGGTCTTTTGTCTGTCCGACCGGGCAGATTGCACAGCGACCAACAGGGCTTCTCCGCCCTTAAATCCCTAGACCTCAAAGTAAACCATGTCCGGGGAGATTTATATGTATGTACACAGAGGGTTAAAGCCAGGAATGTCAGCCTCTCACTTCCTCGATTTCGTTGGGGCGCGCAAGATCCCACACTAGTAATGCACACTGCTAGGCCTGGCCCACTATTAAAGAGCCTTTTTATCGGCTCGGGGTACATGCTTCCATCAATCATCTTTGCTCAGACCCAACTTCTTAACGGAGCATGAGTTGATGTACGAGCAAAGACAAATTGGATGGACCAGTGGTCGATTTCATCCAACTCGAGTCCGCCATACGACCTCAACCAGCTCGGTGGTCAAGTGGTTCAAACGCCTGCACTAGAAAGCGGGAGTCGCGGGGTCGAATCCGGCCCGAGCTGCCTGAAATTGTTCTCTTCAGGTATTGGGCAAAGCACTTTAATAGCACTCATTAAATTCATCAAACTCATCGTAACTTACGATCTGTGGCAAGATGCTGAGTGCCTGAGTGATGCACAGAAACCATTATGTGCTATCGGAACTCACAAAGGTTTGTACATCGTAAGATGTGTTACGATGTATCGTAAGACCGTAGACGTGTTACGATGTATCGTAAGATGTGTTACGATGTGTCGTAAGGGTTTGTGAAATCCACGCTAGGATGAGAAACCAAGCCCCTCATGCAACTTACCAGCACTGGCAGATTAAACCAGAGAGTGGCAGAGACTCAAATCAAATTCAAATTGTGTCAAAGACTCAAAGTGCTGTCGCTCTTTCACTAATTATTGAGAATTTCTCTGACAGTTTCCTTCACTGTGTTTGTTTATATTGACGCTAGTTTCCATCATGCACATGTGCATGGCATTCATTCCTTCTCTGCATATATCCATTTCAAAATTTCAAATGACGACGGGCAGAGTACACACTTTCCGAAACTCTGTTACTGACATCTTTTCAGAAACCCAACTACTTCTCAAAAGAGATGAGGTTCATGGTGTCACTGCAAACTTTCCGCTTTCAACTTCCAACAATTTAACCTTCAAATCTCATCGACATATATTGTACATGTACATGTACTATGGAAATTGAAGTTAATAAATTTAATTACATGCACATGTGTCAGTTATCCATTTCTGATTTCTTTTGAGTGTATTGAATGCACTTAATGCTACATTTTATGCCACACTAATAAGCATGTGTGTAATTTAATTTCAAATCTGATGCCATGATGACATAATATTAATGAATGGAGGTTATATGTACACAACTGTACATGTACATGTAACATTTGACATTTTCTAGCACACATGGACTGTATAATAACTCTAGTGTAATTGTAGTAACATCTTCTTTACTTGAAATACCGACTGTGCTATAGGGATGCATTAAACTGATTATAATGTGTGCACGCATTGTATTCTGTTGATATATGAGCATTATGGGGAAACCTGATCTCCCTGTAATTATGCCGAATGCCAGAATTAACAAATTGAAATCCGCAGAAAACATGAGTCATTCGCAAGCTCTCTCTCTCCCTCTCCCTCTCCCCCCCTCTCTCTCTCTCTCCCCCTCTCTCTCTCTCTCTCTCCCTCCCTCTCTCTCTCTCTCTCTCCCTCTCTCTCTCTCTCTCTCTCCCTCTCTCTGACACTTTCTTGGGGTATTCCATTTGGCGAATGAGGCCAGTCAAAACTGGCAATCGTGTACCCTGTGCTAATTCGCATGTATGGCCCAAAGCCACGGTGTGGTGTGCAAGAGAGAGCTTGGGCCCCGGCCCAAGCTTGCCCACCCCTGTGGTTGGGGAATGGAAGGTCCCGGCAGTAATCACTCGCCTAGGGGAGGCGAGGGTGTAAGTCATTCATTTGCAGGTAGACCCAAGGACTGTGCAGAGGCTGCCCATTGAGTCCTGTACTATACTGTACATGTAGCCGCGGCTCAGCTGGCTCAGTTCACACACACACACACTGAGGCCGAGCAAAGGCTGCATTGATTGAGGGGCTGGCTGTTTGTGTTCGTTCGTTCACTCAGTGCACAAGTCAGGTCGGTCGCGCTAGCCGTGCAGCAGGAGGATCCGTTGGTGTGTCTGTGGAATCATTAGGAGCCCTTGTGGAGTCAGTACACTGGCCATTTGGAGATTATTGCTGCCGAGACTGCTCTCACTGTGAGTATGATGTCTTGTGTTGTGATACCTCCACTGAACATGTATTGCACTGTTTGAATCCTGCATGTTGAACCATGGTAGAACTGTGGTAGAATATACGCGAGACCAATGCTGGCTCAGCCTGGCTGCTTAGTCTGTTGTGTGCACACATCTATTGAGTGCTGATCTGCGGTGTACAGGCATTCTGTACTGTAGGTTTTTTTACACCACAGAGCAAGTATGATTATGTGTTGCACTAGTACTAGTACTAGTACTAGAGGCCAAACGGGTTTCTGTATTTCATGTTCAGAAACCTTCTGATTAAGATCACATGGTGTATGGAGATGATAACTGAACCAGTTCAGTGGATTATTTCATGTTGTCACCATTGCCATTTAAAGGAAGCACCAGTCCTTTCAACCATAGTAACAAAAAAAATTGGCCAATGTACATGTACATGTACAAACTCCTTGGTACAATACACATGCACATTTTCTGAACAGTGCTGGCTGAGATTCAAGTCTTAGACTGCATGCAGTGTGCAAGACTTGAAGTTTTCCTCAATGCCGTGTGAACTGAGAAAAGCATTTACTTCAACCATGGTCCACTGATAGTGATACACATACTGTTCTTTGCATTTTTATACATGTAGATGATGTAAATTTATATATATTTTTTTACATGGATCAGACGTATTGAACCTCACACAATATACAGTAGTATTGGTTGATAGGACACTGCAACCCACAACTTAACAAGCCCAGATGAATGCCACCATGCCTCTCTGCAGCCAAGCAGCACAATTGAAAGGGGTTCCAGAGTTTGAGGTGTACAGTGGATTATCCCAGCATTCAGTCTGAGGAGTCTGTGGTGTGCATGTATATGTTGGAGCAAGTTTTTTTTTTTCCTTTACATTTTTTTCCTTCACCGTTTTTTTCTTCTTCTTCCTCCTGATCCACCTCCTTGAGGTCACTGACACCAAATTCTTGTCTACGCCCCCCCCTCCCGAGTGTCTTAAAATAGCTGAAGCCGTGTCACAGGTGAAGAAGCAGTTTCAGGAGCTCTCCTTTCTCTGAGGAGCCCCCAAAAAAATCAGGAGTTGGGGGCTGAGAAATTGGAAGGATTGGTCTGACAAGCAACAGCACTCTGGTCATTCCGGGCTGATGCATCGTCCATCACCCAAATGAATCATCCGCGCTGAATCCTTTAGTGAATAATTAACCCGCTAGTACAAAAAACAAACAGAGAGGCATTGTGGGGGGTGGGAGAGGGAGGGGTTGGACCTACACGTACGTATGTACGTACATGTGTGTTTGTAGTTTCACCTACTGATGGAAAGCTTAACCGAGTCCCGTGTAATTTTATGACCTATTTTATTAATCGTGTACATGTACAACTCTACATCAAGTACAGGAAGGCAAGGGTTATTTTTGATTATACTGGCACATGTGCTTAAAGTATAAGTGGCATTCATTCAGATGACAGGGACAAGTATATAATTGAAACATGCTGCTGAAGTACCGGTACATGTAATGTACTTCATGTACGTACATGTACATGTACTACGTATTCATGTACATGTACATGTACATGTACATGTACACTAAGTGTATGGTGTGTAGTACCATATGTGGATTAGGGATGTGGATATATTATATGTGTGTGTGTTGTATAACTTAGAAACTTAGAATACTGGGATCTTGTACTGTACATGCACATTCTTCGGGATGTAGTTTCGGGATTAATTTCTTCTGAAAGAATTTTTGTCATTTTTATGATTACGGTATTTCTTGTGCTGATGCCATCCCCCCCCCCCCCGAAATATGTAATTGGCAAGTTTGACAGTTTTTCTGGTAAGCTGAAACATGCTATTGAGGGGATGTGAAGCCTAGGGAATTATTAGCTTTACCTGTATACGGACGTTGAAGAAAAATACTAGAAATTTGAGTCCTTGGTGATACTGATAACCACCATTGAGCAGGGACTGAAAATGTATGTAAGCTACATGTATGCATGTATAAAGTCACCCATGAAGGCATGATCCAACTCGGATGGGTTGGGAAGAGAACCTGGAAGTTGAAGGCTAACCTTGACCTCCCTTGAGACTAGAGAGAAAGAATCAATATTAGCCAGTGTACACTGTTCATACAGTATTGAGTCAGATGTAACCAATGAGTGGGGGAGAATTGCCAGCCAATCTGAAATGCATCTTGTCCCTCTTGCTTATGGTCACCGAGCTTTGCTTAACAGCCCGTTGGTGTCAGCACAGTCTACCCGGTATTAGTCAGTGGCATTAGAAATTGTATTTTGAGCTACATCTACACTGTACATGTATGTGCGTAGACTGCAGACTACTTGAGTTAGATTCCACTGAAAAGTTGACTGCTGTGCTGCTGTCGCATGTGCTGTGATTCTGTGTCAAATCGCACTGCATTTTACTGATGAAATCAACCAGCCAGTCTCCCTGCCTGCACTGTTGTTTCAACATGAACATGCCTGGCCTTTTGCAAATGTACTTTGTATACAGTACAAAAAACACAAAAGAAATTGTATCATTGGCAGCGATGTAGGCTTCCCAAACTTCCCATCCAAGCCAAGCCCAAGGTTCAGTGGGAAAACCTAGAAAATTGTCCCCTATGGGGATGTTCCTTGAACTCATTGAAAAGGGTTTCACACTCAAAAATGGAAATTTATTATGTCCCTTGTTGTGCAACCATGTGCAGATTTCAGTCCACATTCTAGACAGCAGTCATGCGTGTTGTTATTCAGAGGAAAAGAAAGCAATGTGGTTCAAGAAATGCTGGTAATATGGAATAGTACATGTAAATGACATGGAATAGTACATATAAATGACATGGAATAGAACATGTAAATGACATGGAATAGTACCTGTAAATGACATGGAATAGTATATATATAAATGACATGGAATAGTACATGTAAATGACATGGAATAGTACATGTAAATGACATGGAATAGTACATGTAAATGACATGGAATAGTACATGTAAATGACATGGAATCTAGTACATGTAAATGACATGGAATAGTACATGTAAATGACATGGAATAGTACATGTAAATGACATGGAATCTAGTACATGTAAATGACATGGAATAGTAGATGTAAATGACATGGAATAGAACATGTAAATGACATGGAATAGTACATGTAAATGACATGGAATAGTACATGTAAATGACATGGAATAGTACATGTAAATGACATGGAATAGTACATGTAAATGACATGGAATAGAACATGTAAATGACATGGAATAGTACATGTAAATGACATGGAATAGTACATGTAAATGACATGGAATAGTACATGTAAATGACATGGAATAGTACAGGATGTATTCATAGAATGATGCAGTACTTGATATCTCCAGCCTTCCTGAGTCCCTCTCTATCTCCTTCCTACATGTACATGTACCTTAGAAAAGTGGCTTATGGCTGTACACTCAATTACAGCCTTGTTTTGGGCCAATTTGCATACAAAAAAAAGAAAAAAAGTACACGGGGATGGGGTTTGATAAAATACTCAGCAAGAAAAGACTTTGGGAATTGCACTTTAAGATGGGGGAAATGTGGAAACGGGACAGTTGGATGTCTGACAACTGTTTCACAAGGGGGGGATGGGGGAGCAATGCTCCCCTGCAATTTCTAACATAAATTCAGTGTGGCAGCTGACCCTGTTCTAACCTGCCAGCAATGCACTGTGAATGAGTGACTGTTCAGCCCGCGGGTCGGGTGGGAGAGCTGGTTGAACGCAATGCACGCGCACCGGAGAATAGGGTAGGGGATGATTTTTGGTCAGCAGCAGTGAGCTCAGTGCTCTCGTAGAAAATGCACGCAGTAATTGAGCGCGCAACGACGACTGTTGTTGTGCTGTTCATGGACATCAACATGAATGAAACTGCGCTAGTGCAGCATTGGCCAATGATACAAGATGAAATCATGAGGCGCTGCATGTGTATTGACTTTGACATTCCAAAGCCACACTGGAACTTGCCGCAATTCATGCAAGCATTCTGCGAGTGATGAAAATCAATCATTGTTTCATTGATCAACCTTGGACTGTACGGTGCGGCCACCCGCTTCACAACTTGACTGGTTACTCGAGCAACTCTTTGTTTCCTTTGCCGTTCCAGGCGTCAGAAATCAAAGGAGGATCTGACTTTGAAATGAAAATGAAAGCATGTCACGTATATATCAATTGTTATTAAAAAGCAGTGTCTGATATCCTTGTTTTGTGTTGATAATTGTGGTATTTGCATTGTGCATGTACACAATGTCCAGACACAAGCTCCCAGCTAATATTCTTGTCCTAGTTTTCCATAATATGGCAATTTACATGTACTGTACATGTACATCATAGACGGGTACCCTCCACTATACGTACCATGGATGAATTGGACCAATTATTCGAATCCACCACACGATCTCAACCAGCTCGGTGGTCGAGTGGTTAAGACATCTGCATGAGAAAGAGGGAGTCAAGGGTTCAAAGCCCGCCCAAGCTGTCTCAAATTTGTTCATCAGGAATCAACCAAAGCACTGGGCACTCAGTGCTTTATAAGAACATATTATGTCAAGCAGGGCAAACCCTCATTGAATTACATTGTACATGTACATGTACATGTTCACAAAACCCACTCATGTACATTACTGCTGTAGTAAATTATTCATACCAGCATAATGATCTAGACTTCTACCAGTGTGCATGTACAGTAGTCCTTAAATGGGCACAGACTTACATACTGTACATGTACAGTATACATGTACTACTTAGTACTTACATGTATTGGCAATTTAATGCTGCCCATACCCATATCAAGGCTATTACATGAGTATCAATTGCTTCCCGAGTTCCGGCTCATTTCCTCCCTGCCGATAACACCCAAACTAAAACCTCCCATCACCTTGACGGATTTCTTCCTGGATTTGCTTTTTCCATGAACCAAAGCCTGAGGAATCGCACGCACGCAGGCACGCACGCACACGCCCAATGATTTAACCCCCCCCCCAACCAGTGTAAACGAAACCAACTCATCGAGGACAGATGTCAGTGACTGAATTATTTAGACTCAAAATTTAAAGATAAATATTTCAAAATGTTATTCAAAAAACCCAGTTTCTGAGGTATATATACCTCTTACAAGTGTATGCTCTTATATGTATAAATACTGTATACAATCTCCAAAATAAAGTTTAACAGATGTAAAACTTATGCAGTGCTGAAGTACATGTACATGTACATGTAGTCATGTACATGTACCAAAAGCGTTTTATGGTGATTTTCTGTGTGGTGGAGTGCATACATGTACCGTATGTATTTCGGAGGTTTTAATAAAACCAAATAGTACAGACATGGGCACTTTAAAATGCTCAGGATTTATGTGGAATCCAGATAGATACGTACATGTACATGCATGCATGTTAATGACTTGTCCAGACACCTGTGATATTTCAAGAACTTTCAAAACTTGGAATCGAAAAACAGATTTGGTGTCAGGTCATGATAGGAACACAATATGTGAATTTGATCCGTACATGTACATGTACATGTACTCATTTCCGTTGCATGTAGCAAAGAACATGTGCAGCCTATATAGCAAATAGTTGTGGATTCACATTGACCAAATTGTTGCTGCCGACTTGCTGGTAGTGTCATTTTCTTGCTTTATTTTTAATTTCTTTTTGAAGGGGGTCCAATTATATTTTTTACATAATTATAGTACATTATCCATGTACATAATATACATACATGTACATACCTGTGCTTATTTCAGTTTATAGTAGAAAGCATGTCAAAACATTACATGTCATATTCCTAAAAATGAACATTGTGTTTAATAAGCATGTACTTTAGTAAATAAAAAAAAAACTGTTGCAAACTGCTCACTGACTAATGACCTGCAGTACATACAGTTCAAAAGTTAGAGGGCCTGACATTTCGATCCTAGCAGGACCTTTCTCAAGGGACCTTTCCTTTTGAGAAAGGTCCTGCCAGGATCGAAACATCAGGGCCCTCTAACTGTGCATGTGCATGGACATTTATTTTCTTGTGGAACAAATTTTGAACACTGCTGGGCAATACACTAGGCCCTCGCAATGCCCCATGGCTGTGCAAAAGCTTTAATATGCCCAAATGGTGAAATTATGATCTGCTAGCTCTTATCCCCTCTGGAAAATCAGAAGTGCTTTATTTTTTTGACCCCATTGATAGAGAAGTTCCAGCCCTGCAGCCTTCAGCTGACGCTCAGAACAAAATCATGTGGCTAATTTTCCCTCCCAAAATGTCATCTGTGAGATATTAAGAATATTGTGTGGCAGGAAAAAAAAATAATAACTTGATATCCCGAGAGTAGACCTTGTGTCTCTGATTTCAGCCTTCATGGTTGATTGTTGTCTGTGATCATTGATGAGGTTGAAAGCAGTGAGGGTGGTGGTGGTGGGTAGGGAGAGAGAGAGGGAAAGGGAAGGAGATAGGTTGGAGGGGGGGGGGGGGGTGAGAAGGCTGACCCTTGACCCTTGAGGTCATACCTCCAGCCTTGGAGCCTCAACTGATCAGGTGGCCTTGATCAAACTATAATTTAGGGTGTGACCCCCCCCCCCCCATGACAGAAATATTAGATGCCGTGCTGCCTCAGTTAGTTTACACAAGGTTGCGCTTGCATGCAATAAAAAAAAAAAAAAATACAAACGCCGCGTCGCCGACCCCATCTTGCCCCCAAATCATAATCGAGCCTTTGTTTCGGGATCTGAAGATCGAAAGCGGGTTTTTGTTTGGTTTTCGCTTTTGGAGGAGCTTACAGATTGTATCGGGGAATGTGTCTACCGGTAATCATAACCTTGCTGTAGGGTCTTATGTTCCCTCTCTTGGTAATTGGTCCCAATCTCTTAGGTCATGTTATAACTTATCGTGGAGTTTCAGTCTGGTGTTCATGCTGCTGAACTGCGTTTCCGGGACATGTCTTGTACATGTAACTCTTGCCCAAAGTTGAAAACAGTGTGTCGGTGGAATTAATGAAGCACAGATTTTTCACAGAAGGCGCACCAACCGCTCTCCTGATTTGAAAATCGACTCTCTACTGAAGTGTGGTTGCTGGTAACTGGTTTCCAGTTACTTTTCAGCAGTGAGGAGTGTTGTTAGGAAAGGTGTAAGCACACACATGCAGGCATGTTGTAACATAAAGTGATTGGGGCATTCTGTTACTGGCTCTATACTGTTACAAGTTTCGGAAGCACCGAAATCCACTCGTACACATTCCAGCCACAGCAATGTGAAATTGCCAATTTGCTATGGCCATGCATCCATGCATTCACAAAACTTCTTGGGCATTTCTTTGCCCTTATACAACACTGCCCAAATAATCGCTATTTTAAATCCCAATTCAAAAACTTTTTTTTGCGCTCCTGTTCACAGAGGCCCAAAAATCATTGTGAGCCGATGGGTTGTGGTTAGCAGTTCACGGACATTCCTGTCAATCAGAGCGTGATCAGAGCGTGAGGTGTACATTTTGGGATGAAAAGAAATGGTGCGATTCTGTGGAGCATTCCCACACACCACTGTGTTACAAATAAACACGATTATTTGGAAAAGTGTCACTTATAGTGGAATATACTGAGAAAATGAGGATGAAGCATCTTCAGACTATTCAAGCTCAACCACATGGTCTCAACAACCAGGAGGGTAATGAGGCTCACATCATGCTTGCTTTTTGATAATCCTTCTTTTGTGTTCGCTCCTCCACACTTCTCTCTTTGATCTTTCCCCCTCTTCTCACTAATCCCTACCCTACTCCTTGCCCTTCCCTTTGATCTCACCCTACCAGCTGTCCTCTTTGTCCTTTGTTTCTCATCGGTGTCCTATTCACTCTCGTCCCCCTTCCTTCATGTACATGTATCTGTTTTGTCCCTGTCACTCTTGCCTTTGAGAAAGGTCCTGCTAGGATCGAAACCTCAGGCCAGCTAAATTTTGAGTGTAGGATCTTTGGTTGAAATGGCCCTAGTGTGAGCAGTTTACATGTACTGTAGTACATTCTAAGGGGGGCCTGGTATCATTAGCCAGTGTAATAGCAATGAGGCAGTACTTGGTAAAGTGATTTGTATTACCTCTAATGGGGGTAATGGAGCATGAAAGCTCCATGTTCTTGTGTTGATAAGGTCATGGCTGGGGGTGGTTAGGCCATCCTAAGTTGTTTATATTTGTGGTGCTCCTGCAACTCTATCAGGTTTACCAGTGTAAATTAAACACCATTGTTTTTTTTACTCTGCAGCCTGCAGCTGACTAATTAGCATAACTTGACCTCATTTGTTGTTGGGATAGTAAGGGAAGGGAGTTGTTTTCATTTGATTGAGCTAAGCAATTAGGGAAACTTTAGAGCTGATGAATTTAAGGTCTCTTATTCCTCTATCACTTTTAGTTTGCTGCACAGGAAGGAAAAACAACTCCTGTATTGAGAAAGGTCCTGCTATTATCAAAACATCAGGCCCTCCTAATTTTTTATCTATTCACTTTTTTGTCAATTTAGTCAGTTGGCAGTTTGCAAATTTTTTTTGCATATTACTGAAGTCCTGTAAAAGTTCCTTCACAGTCCACTACTAAAAAAAATGAAAGAAAAGGACAAAAAACACCACACGTCTATGTGGGAACAGCGTTAAGATTTACCCGTTTGAAATTTAACCACAATTTTCAGTTAAATTTTATTTTATTTTTTGGATAGACTTTCCTCATTTTCTGCCTCTCTTGAATTGCAAACCCGACAAGTACGCCGCTTCAGCGTTGGCACTGAGACTGGTGTCGAGTCGGCTGGAGGAAGTTGCCATAGCACACCATGCGAGACCGCCAGGTCCCAGTCGATCCACGCTGCAGGATCGGTATCAGGTTGTCTCGCAGGTGGACTCGCCAGCTACAAGTTCGTCTCCCGTCCTGGGTGATCCCACACTTGAATCCGACCCCCCCCCCCTCCTCAAAAACAAAGCGAGAAAGAAAAAAATCCCACTGATATTCTGAAGTCCGCTGTCAATATTCATAGCCTTGTGGTGACTGCTGGTCTGTCCCTCTCCCCTGACACCCTACACTCCCATTAAAAGGGAAACCAGAGAGGGGAGAGAGAGAGAGGGGGGGAAGGGAGTGGGGGGGGGTGGGTTGATCGAAACCAGATCCATGGAGTGTCTTCAGCTGTTTCTTTTTAGTCTTAATGACCTGGCATTGTTGTATCGAACTTGTCGGCAGAGAACGTGACCGAGACCTGTCTCTCCTGGTTTGGCCTGCCCCGGCATCAGCTCAGACCTGAGAGACGGGGAAGAAAATCACCTTGAGGAATGAGAAACGAAACGGGGAACTGGTTTAATGGGATCGCCTGTCAACTGTTGGCCAGGGCTAAGGAGAAGGGGAGGGGGTGGCCCTGTGAAGTCCCAGTTACCTAGTTCCCGTTGTTTTGTGTGACTGCAATTTGGGCATGGACTTCCTTATTTGCTGATTATAAAAACCCTATCTGTTTTCGCTTGCATTGTGGATGGAGAATCGCGGGTACGTGTACACACAGTGTACAAGAGTGATTCAAGAGGCCTCGCCTTATATTACTGTGCTGCACAATTTCTGAAACTTCATTTGAAGATGGTGCTTTTGAATTTTCCAACGCTATCCAGCAAATAGACTGTACAGTTTACAAAATAACAAAACTATGTCCAGTATACTTTGTACAAAAACTACAACCCATCTCTTGCATATCGCACACATTAGTTGACTTCATTTATGCACAAATTGATGTACTACTAGTACAGTGTGCCTGAGTTGATTGGCAAGTCATTTTCCTTCAAGTGGGGGACTTGATTTTCGAAGGAAGGCATGCCAATGATAGAGTGAGTACACTGTGTGGTTCCAGCCCGCCCGTGTACATTGGGCCCTCGAGAGTTGCGGCTTGAATACGGCTGTGCACTTCAGAATGCCTTGATGACGTCAAGGACCCACGTTTCCTTGCTTGTGTACACTTGCCTTTCATCAGGGCACCAATTCTACAAGGGGGAAGGGGGGGGGGGGGGGTTGGGACAATTGCAGTATTGAATTATGGATGACTGACTCCGTTCTTGTTGAACTTTAAACCAAGAAGGGTGAGGGAGGGGGTGGAAGGGTATGGCATTTAATCCCTCGTCAAATTGATCCAGCGTATTGATTGGAAGGGGGAGGGATTTACATATATTGAACCAGGGATTACCCGAGCTGGTGTTTATCCTAGCCCACTTTTTGTCCACCCCTTCCCCCCCTCTCCTCCCCAAGAAATGGGATTTCCATTTCAGAGCACAAGTGAATTTGAATGAGGACTTTGGGCATTATGGTGTGGGGGAAGTCGTGGTTTTTTTCGCATTCAAGGGGGGGGGGTGCCTTGTCAGGGCAATTGTTGCTTGTAACTTCCAGCCCACCACATTCGGAGAAGGGAGAAGGGTAGGTTTTTTTTCTTTCTGAGAATGAGATTTTGGGTTTTTTTTGCTGGACAATCGCCATTCTGAGATGGCACATGCGCGTGAACGTTGCACTGACACAGGTCGCATTTTTACATACCGGGTAACTTAGAATGTGTACATGCCTGCATGAACATATGGGCCGACCAATTGCAGAGCTGTTTAGTGTTAAGGCACATTCAGTCTCGACGCTCAATTCATTTTGGTTGGTTTTCTTGAGGTGTTTTGATTCCTCCTGCGATAAGGGATTGCAAGGAGGGGAAGGGAACTTGGAAGGTGCGGAACAACTGCGGAAAGCAATTTGAGGGCCAGGCCAGCGCTCCCTCGGCTGTCTGATTCCTGCCCCCCCCCCCAGAAGCTGGTCTGATCAGGCCTGATCTCTGATGGTCTTTAGGCAATGCTTTAGAGAGCCCAGGGATGTTGTCTTCTATTACCAAGGCCCAGTAGGCAGGGACTGAACCTGGGGGCCCCTGGTCTCTCCTCTACAGTACTTACATGTGTGTTCCCTCTCCTCCAGGCTTGATTGATGGGACTTCTGGCCCCAAAAAGCCCTGCCAAACCTAGCCCACAGGTCTTCCACTCAATCCCCCCAAAATCCTCACACATCCTCGCTCCCTCCCTCCCCCCCTCCCCCCCCCCCCCCCCATCAGACACTCTCCCTCTCCCCCAGCAGTTTCCCCCACGCAAACTGGCATAGCATTGCCCTGAGTCTCGGGCCAATTCCTTGAAGACTTCGCTTTCATTCAACCCAGTTTCAGTTTGGCCTGCTGACTCTCTCTCTCTCTATTTCTGCCAAATACTTGCACCGTGAATCACCCTTGCGGTCTGGTCTGTCAGTCTGTTGGCCAGATGACTGTGAAATTGGTGTCAGGCCATGATTCAGAAATATGTATGTATGTACACTAGTGTGTACCTTGCTGTGTGTTAAGGTCAGGTGAATGTGTGGTATGCTGGGCCCCACAGATGATCTATGGCGGTCAATTCATAAAAAAAAACATTCATCATAAGGGGGCAAACCACCTTCATTGGAAAATGTCAGCCAATTTTCTTTTAAAAACTTAGGAGGGCACGATGTTTCGTGTCTTTGAGAAAGGTCCTGCTAGGATCGAAACATCGGGCCCTCCTACTTTTTAGACCTGCATTTTGGTCAGTTTAGTCAGTATTAAAAGCAACTTGCAATATTTTTGGGGGCAAAAAAGGGTGTAGAATCAAGAGGTATCACAACAGCTTTTTCCCTCATTCAGTCTCAGTCTGGAATTCACTTCCTGGTTCATGTGTTCCCCTAGCCTACATGTATGATCTTGCCCTTTTTAAAAGGAAAGTTAATTCCTATCTCCAGCCTTCCTGCGTCCCTCTCTATCTCCTGTCCTAAGCCCTTGACCTTAGGGTTTTATAGCCTTGTTTTGGGCGAATTTGCATAAAAAAAACATTAAAAAGATGTTACTCTACTCTTTTTTTATAGTCTAGTCAATTTCTTTTCATCAGGATTAGACATGGTATCATCAATTATGTACAGCAGTTCCATTATAGATTTTGGTAAACGTCAAATGGCTTTCAGGAAACCTTGAGCTATGTCTATCTGTCTGTTTCTCTCTTTTTTAAAGCAGTTTAAGGCTGCTACGGAGAATTCGCAAATTATGCCGCTGTGCATCCTCTTGCCTAGGAACTTTGATCAAATTACCCTCAACATGGAAGTGGGTTGCAAATAACACGGAGGCCCCCAGGGTAAAATCAGGTGGGGAGAGGGTATGGGAGGCTCACAGAGTCAGACGTGGGAAAACAGTTGGCAGCTGTGCTGGAGTCGCTGGCTCACTGGCTTATGGTTGTACTTGAGTCTGGGGAGGAGAGACAGAGACAGAGACAGAGAGAGACGGAGACAGAGAGAGACATAGAAAGACGGAGACAGAGAAAGACGGAGACAGAGAGAGAGAGACAGACAGAGACATACAGATACAGGGAAGCAGGGAGAGAGAGAGACTGAGACAGAGACAGACAGAGAGACAGACAGAGACAGAGACAGACAGAGGGGGAAGCAGAGAGAGGGGGAGGGAGAGAGGGGGGTAGAGAGAGAGGGAGATGGACTGGAGAGGGGGAGGGAGAGAGAGAGAGAGGGAGAGAGAGAGAGAGAGAGAGAGAGATAAAGAGAGAGAGAGAGTGAATGAGAGAGGGGGAGTGATAAGAAGAGAGCGAGCGACCAAGTCACAAATTGACTTCCCCTCCTCTCCTCACCCTCCTTCCTTTCCCTCCCTGTCCATTTTTGTGCTGCTGACTTGCTCATGCCTGGTCCCCTTTCACAGTAGTTATGGGAGCCCAGGGATGGCACTGGTGCCCTCCAGGCAATTGTGTGGAGGGTTCCAATCAATGGCTGACATGTTAGTCCATGTATTCATTGCTCACAGTACAGTTGCACGTTGCACAGGCCTACATAATTATTGTACATACGTCATTTACAGTACATGTACATGTATATATACATGACGTATCCACTACACAAGAAATTGTTGAACGGAGGAGCCGTTTGCACCACATCATTTAATCTGAAGTGGAAACCATCTCTGCACACAGCTACATGTACATGTACATGTACTCTCAAATGCCTTTTTCCTCGCTTAGGGGAGAACTACTGTACATGTATGCACGTACATGTATGTATTTGTATGTAAACAATATGCATGTACCTGTACCATACTTGGTACATGTACATGTAGGAGCAGTACATGTGTAGTTCAGCATGTAAACATGAGGCGCACATTGAGCATATCACGTGAGATTGTTGCCCATCAACAAAACTGTACATGAACAATCAACATGTGTTTCACTGAAAGAAAAAGGGATAGGTAGTGGGTACTGATAGTGTCTGCCATTCATCCGAATTGTTATGCCTTGTCATTGTTACAGTACTTCCTAGTATTACATGTGCAGTACATGTACATGTGCTGTACATGATGTAATAGATTAATATTGTCTGGCTTTCGTCCGAATTGTTATGCAGTGTCTTTGTTACAGTGCCTCCTAGTATAACATGTGATGTACATGTAAATTAACTTCTAGTGTGTACATGTACATGTACATGTACTTGCAGTAAGTGCCCCATAAGATGAGCACTAGTGCACTTCTGTTGACTTTCTTCTAATTGGGGTTCTGTGAACTGTTTTTATACTAAACAACCTCAGGATGAAGCTGTCAGTATGAGGGAGGCCTTCATTAGTTCCTGTACAGAGCTGTTCACCGGTTTGCAATATTGTTGTTTGTAGGGCTGTGCGGTTATACAGTAGTACAGTGAGGCGTCAAATCTGCTCCCGACAGATGGGAAACAGATTTCAGAGTCAATGAGGGCCACTCTTCTGTGGCTTCCCCTAGCCCAGGGCAAAGTCACCTTGGTGGGAAGGGCACCTCCCTTTCTCCATTTAGAATTTAAAAAATAAGAAAAAGCTTCTGTGACCAGGATTTAATAAATCGACCTTCAGGTATTGGACAGACATGGCCATGGGGGGGGGTGGTTGGAGGAAGGGAAAAATCTGGCAACAAAGTGCAAAGCTGGTTGGCCTTCTCCTTGATCTCTCTGTGGCTTTGGAATTGGAGTGTGGACCACTGTTGTTGATGCATTGCCAGGGCTTGTGATTCGCAAGCAATTCCCTTGCTCAGGATGGTGTCTGCAGACTCTGTACCATAGCTTCCCCCCCCCCCCCCTCGGAATTTGGTTCCAACATGTGGTCTTTAACTTTATGGCCAGGGTATTGCCCTTGAGATTTTCTTCCCATTTGCTCCTTGGGTTCCTTGAGGGAGGCATATGTGCCTCCCAGGCTAGAGCTGTGAGGTTCTATGGATGGGTGTGGTTACCCTAGTGTATGTAATTGCTGCCATTAGTCTTCAAGTGCCTGGGTTTTTTTTGACAGGGCTGCCCATGACAGTTCTACAGTATCATACTGGGGCAGGCTGTCAAGAAAAGTGTGCATTGAACCTCATTACATTACAACAATATGTAGCAGGCCTGATGTTTCAATCATAGCATTACAACAAAATGTAGCAGGCCTGATGTTTCAATCATAGCATTACAACAAAATGTAGTGGACCTGATGTTTCAATCATAGGATTACAACAAAATGTAGCAGGCCTGATGTATGTTTCAATCATAGCATTACTACAAAATGTAGTGGGCCTGATGTATGTTTCAATCATAGCATTACTACAAAATGTAGTGGGCCTGATGTATGTTTCAATCATAGAATTACAACAAAATGTAGCAGGCCTGATGTTTCAATCAGCATTACTACAAAATGTAGCAGGCCTGATGTTTCAATCATAGCAAGACCTTTCTCAAAGGCGTAAAATGAACAGACTTTCAGTTCCCCCCCAAGCCGCCATTTACATTCCATTGTGGTTAATCTTCCATTCCATTCATGGTCCACACACCCACATGACTTGGGCTGAGGTAAAGATACAGGCAACAGCAGATGTTGGCAATGGAAATGGCAGAAAACACGCCCCGGCCCCAACAACACACTTTGAATAGTGGTGGTACTGGGAGTTGTACTGGGAAATGTACCTGTGGCCATGGGGCAGCACTGGACTTGTCACCAACTCACATCTAACAGTTGACCCTTTGAATCTTACCTCTGCAGAGGTTCAAAGGCGGCAATTTGGGAAGTTTACTAACCATGACCATGGAACCTACTTGGTTAAGATGGTTAAGAAGTGCCTTCACGAGTATACCTCCCCCCCCCCCCAAGAAATAGACTTGTGCAAGCAGGGGTTTAGGCTGTGCAGTGAAAGGGAAGCAAGTCCCCCCTCCAAGGTTTGTTGGCTGAGCTGAGAATGCTCAACCAGCTCTGAATAATTTGTGTGCAGATGCTCTCTGCACAAGTCAATAGGGGCTGCTCGAGAATGGCATACGAGTGTGTGTGTGTGAATCTGTCCTCCGCGGGCTGTTTGGTGGGTCATGGGGGACGGAGCCAATATTTGCTGAGCAGATTTCCCCCGTCATTGAGCAGCGCTGGCATTTCACCCCCCTCCCCCCTTCCCCTTGGCTGACCCACAGATACACCCCACAGAGAAGTCACACAGTCCTCAATGGTGCCCCTGCTTCTGCTACCGTACCTTCCGCGCATTCCCCCGGATGTGATGGCAGGATGAGTTTCCATAAAAGAAAAATGCGCAATATTTAACACTACCCAATCCAGAGCTTATTGTGTCATGCGCCTGTCCATCACTCAAATCATAATAAGACGCCACACCTAACTCCGGGGACGTGCGATGTGAAAACAAGTCAGTGTTGTGCCAGCTCGATGTGGTTGTTTTTCTTTTTCTTTTCTTTTTATCTGCATTTCAACCGAGGTAAGTAAATCGAAACTGAAAGTCACTCAATTGAGTTCCTGTATCTGTCAGGGCCGTCAACAGCGTAGTGCCTTGCACAGGATTATGGGAGGGGGTGCAAAACATGTACTAAAGCCCCAGCTACATGTACGTGCATCATTATCTCTGCAAATCCTGATCAGTGTGGGGAGTGTAGCATTAAGCTGTTGACATATCATCAATGATCCTCATGTATTTGGAGGGAACTCAACTACTTTAGAAGGTCAGATTTTGTCCCGTTGACCGGGCCAGGGGAATTAAAATGAAAGAGAGAAAGATCCCTCATTGTTCAGGTGCCTTGAAGTTATTCCCCCTCTTTCTTTTGAAGGCAGGAGTTGGGAAAATAAACACTCATTCCCTCTCCCCCACCCTGACCATGCCCCTGCCCCTGCCCCTGCCCCTGCCCCTGCCCCTGCCTCTGCCCCTGCCCCTGCCCCTGCCCCTGCCCCTGCCCCTGCCCCTGCCCCTGCCCCTGCTCCTTCCCCTACCCCTGCCTCTGCCCCTGCTCCTGCCCTTCCCCTGCCCCCTGCCCCTGCTCCTGCCCCTTCCCCTGTCTCTGCCCCTGCCTCTGCCCCTGCCTCTGCCCCTGCCTCTGCCCCTGCCCCTGCCCCTGCCCCTTCCCCTGCCTCTGCCCCTGCCTCTGCCCCTGCCCCTGCCTCTGCCCCTGCCTCTGCCCCTGCCTCTGCCCCTGCCTCTGCCCCTGCCTCTGCCTCTGCCCCTGCCTCTGCCCCTGCCTCTGCCCCTGCCTCTGCCCCTGACCCTGCCTCTGTCCCTGACCCTGCCTCTGCCCCTGACCCTGCCTCTGCCCCTGACCCTGCCTCTGTCCCTGCCCCTGCCCTTGCCCCTGCCTCTCCCCTGCCCCTGCCCCAGCCCCAGCCCAAGCCCCAGCCCCAGTCCCAGTCCCATGGGGGAAAAGACAAACAAGCCCCAAGTTGTGGACAGCCCTTCCCTCTCTAGTGCACTCTACTTTCTTATGCCTGCCCTGTATGGTAAGGTGCTCCCATTTCAACCCCTTCTTCATAAAATCATTTGAACTGAATGGAGGCAGAGACGTGATGAGGAGGAGGAGGTGTCTGAAGCAGACTGGGCAAACCAATTCTGTTCACACAGTCCTTTATACCCCTTTCCCACTACGCAATCTCCGGGTTATCTCGGGGGTAACGGCAAGCCTTACCCCCGAGATACCCCGGGTTGGAAATGGTTGCCAGGACGTTTCCCACTACACTTTTCCCGCCCCGGGTTGAGACCGAAAAATCGGCCGTTACCCCGGGGTTCGTTAACCCTGCTCGCGACCAGGGTTAAGGATGGAAATCTCGGGGGTAACGGCCGAACCCCGGGGTTGGCGTTGTAGTGGGAAACCGCGCCGGGGTACGAGTCCGGTGGACATTCTCAGGGTTAAGACACCGGATGCGTTACGTAATGGGACGGTCAGAGGTGGGATACGTGGCGGGAAAATCCGCATGCGACGCACATCTGGCATTTACAAGAGGGCAGTAAATTCACGACGGCAACGACGGCAGTTGCCGTCGTGCCCTCACCAATTGCCGCGGTGCCCTTAAATTTGGAGGATTTTCACGGCAACAAATTGCCGTGCCCTTTTAGCACACTGCAGCGCGCATGAAATAATATTCCGACTGCGGTGCAGTGTGTGTGCAGCACACATGGAAGCTTCACTGTACTGTGCGCACTGTCAGCTAAACATTGCGCATTCTGTGCACAACTGTATGGACTGTGGATGGGTGTACATGTACATGTACAGCTGTACAGTACATGTGCATCTACTGTACATGTACATGTATACACGTACACATACACGATCAATGTACTGTACATGTACATGTACAGTACTTACATGGCCATGTCAGATACGTACATGGACAGTGCGTTCGATCCTGACAGTTTCATGTCAACAAACTTTTAATCTGCGGGTACCAGTGAATCTTGGACATCGCTGGCTGTACCAAACAACGGGTACCAACGGTAGTTGGGAGCGATTTGCGTTGCACGATAGATAGATAGATTGCGCAGCATGCAGCACGTGGTCGGGTTGCGTGCGAAAGTAGAATCGAAGAGCTGTCAAAGGTTTGCGTGTTCGCGGGTGCCTTTTCAAAGTCGTAACCATGCCCCGAAAGGACAAGCTAAACAGCAAAACGAGCTACTACTTCACGATACAGCACAAAAATGTCGCAAACTTTATTCTTTTTTTCAGGTAGGCCTACGAACGTAGTTATTCTCAATTTTTTGGACGAGAACTGATGAGAAGGTTTTGGAACACCGAACCCACATCGCGATACCTTGACAGCATGGACTATTCTATTAGGAATGAGAGGGGTGCGAGTTTATACAATAATAAGCTCCGATAATATGCTCGTTTAGGTTGGACCTAGCTGCTTAAAAATCCATCTTTACAAAACATGTAGGCTCTTTAGAATCCCTTTTATTTTGATTTTTTTGTGAGGATCTATTGTCAGATATTTTTGTCGTCCCGCTTACTATAGCAGTAGCACCCCGGCCATACCTGAATGGTACTGTTCATGTTCCCTGAGAATACGTATTGGTGGCTGACTGAAACCTATTTTAGACGTCATTTTTATGTTGGAAAATAATCTTTTTCAGGCATTGTGGTCCCACAGAAACGATGATATATTAGTAGGAGACCTAAAACAACGATTCGGTGCCTTCAGCGCCTATTTTGAAAGTTTTGTTTAAAGTGCTTACAGCGTGTTTGCATCGGTACTAATAAAAAAAAGTCGGTAAATTGCCTTGATGCCCCGGATTTGCCGAAATTTTATATCTATATTATATTTCTATCTGACTCCATTTTCAATGCAGTGTACATGTACACGAGAGTGCGGATTATGCCGTTAATCGAGTACAGCCCACATGTATCCAGTCAGGCAGCGCGCGCCGACGGGTGGTTGCTGGGCGACAAGGCGGTACGAGGCATTGTGGGACCAGCTAGCGCGCTGTGGGATTTCCGGTCCGGGCAGTGACGGACACCGGGGTTGGGTGTAGTGGGAAATCGCACATCGTTAACCCGGGGCAAGCTCGCCCCGGGTTTCGCGAAACTCCGGGTTAACGCGACAAATGGGAACAGAACTCAGGGTTAACGAACCCCGGGGTACAGAATGCTAAACCCGGGGCGGCAAATCTCGGGGTTAAGCAGTTTGTAGTGGGAAAAGGGTACTAGATGCCAGCTGTAGATACTGTAGGTTGTGAGATAGAAGTGGTGATTCTTTTTGTGTGAAGCAAATGCCCTGTGAAATGTGCATACATGTACACGCCACTCTCAAAGAACAAAATGCCACGGCCATAAAAGTATCTTCAGTCAGAGCAGTGGTGCTCGCAGGTTATACATGCTGGATTAATTGGCATCCAGGACAAGTCTGCTGCTAGTACCCCCAAGAGGTTGTTTTTTCCCCCACAGAGAAAAAAAATAATAGGAGAGCTCATGTAAATTACCTTGCTCTGAAAGGGTTGGAGGAAATTTCATTCTGCTGACAGACAGGGTGGCAAATGTGAGAGGACTTTTTGTCCAACTCAAGGCCCTTTACAAGACACTCTTTGTCAGGCAGTCCAAATGAATGATTCTCCCTCCCCTTCATCCCACCCCTCTTTCTCTCTTGTTTTCCCCGGACTGGCTCTGGCCTCACCAGATTTGATTGGCCTAGGTTTAGGTCTTAGGGGGGGGGGATGCTGCTGAGTTTCCTATACACAAGCAGGGGAGGACTCAGGATAGACCAGGCCTGGATAGACCCTAGCACTTTGCCCAATATGCCAGCTGCACTACAGGCAATGGGCGCAGTCACCACGCATTGTTCAGGCCTCGTTACTTCAGTTTCCTGGCCAGGTTCTAAATTCACTGACAGCATATTGATGCGATGCGGGTGGAAGCGTGTTCTACTTTACGCAAAGCGCTGCACTGTTTCCTTATCGCCTACCATACGTACGTAAGCCATTTAGGCAATGAAGGCTTAGGCTCGGGCTCAGACTGGGCTTTGGTCACATGTCCCCTACCCGTTACAAGAAACAAGCATTTGACCCCAGTCTCTTGGTTAATACTCCCTACGTCATCATGCCAACAAACTTTCAAATTCGGCAACAAACCACAACCTGTTTTTTTGTTCAGGTTTTGTCAGATGGAGACAAAGCCTGTGCCCAAGCCTGATCCGTAGATTCGTATTCATTAAGGGCCTATAAAGTGAAGCTGACTGAAGCTAGCAGACATTCTTGCCTCTTGCCCAGAGTTCCTGTGGTCGTGGAAAACCTGGAAATTCTGGGAAATTAGTGAAGTTTTTCCAGGCCTAGACTGTATTCCATGGGAAAAAATCATTACAGATTTCAATTTGTCAATTTTGATACCTTCCAATTGTGTTTATTTTTGGACTGAAGCTGCATCTGAAATAATTGGCTGTGACTTCAGTTTACACAGGAGTTTATGGAAGCCGCTAGCCGGGTGGACTTAGCCCCGTTGATTTGTGTGTTATAAACTGGCCGTAGCCAAGACATGTACATGTACATTGGTATATTGTACTTGTACATGTACACACTGCACACACTGCACACACAGACATGTACATGTACTTCAGCACATTTATGTTCTACGGTGCACTTTGCTCAGTATTTGTGCCACTGCTGAGTGTAAATTGATTGCACAAATCAAGTGGCCTTTTGTTGAACCCTGTACCTTTCAAAGCAAACCTGCTCATGGTTTTTAGGCCGGAGTTCATGTAGAGTCAAATAAGTAAAATGTTCAATCTGACATGGCTTAAACACGTCTCCTTCTCAGGCTTCTCTACTCTCTCGTTCCCTCTCTTCTCTCTCTTTCCTCCCCCTCTCTCTCTCTTCCTCCCCCTCTCTCTCTTCCACTTCCTCCTCTCTCTCTCCCTCCATCCCCCCTCTCCCCTCTCTCTCCCCCTATCCCCCTCTCTCTCCCCCCTCTCTCCCCCTCTCTCTCTATACATGCATGCATACTAGTTGCACTTTCCGGTGACACACGAACCACATCTACCACGGCAGAAAAATAGTCTGCATCAAAAATCAATGTTTGGCACACTGTGTCGAGCTGCGCCTGTGCCCGGATGGTGAGGTCTGTACTCTGTATTATCACATGGAAGAGTACAATGACACTGAAGCAGTGGCACTGCATTGTCACAGAGCAGGTGTCTCCCCTTCTCCTCCCTCGCCGCGTTACTATGGCGATATCGAAACCCCCGTAGGTTGCCGCCTTGTGCGGACTCTCCCCCGAATTTCACGGTAATGGGAAGAGCTCGGTTGCTCCTGCGGATCGGTAAAATTACAGAGCCGGCCTTGCCTTACTCTCTGCGCTGTCAGTCGGCCTTGGCCGTTTTATAGAAAGTACAAGCTCCACTCGCATTTATGGGCCTCGTAAATCGTGCCGCTGCCTGCTGGTTAGAAATGCCATACACTTTTCAATTAGCCGCCGCTCACGGGTGTCGTATCACCCGGAGGCCAAAGTCAGCGATGCAGTGTGGAAGAGACTGGCTGTGCGGTACATGTAGGTACTATATCGCATGCGTGAATGCTGGGTGTAGTCGACCGTGAGGAACGGACCCCCCCCCCCCCCCGTAACATGTACGTCAGCTTGCATGTGTATGTGTACAAAATGCACCATGCATTCGGCTCTAGAAATCAAAGACAATAACCCCCCCCAAAAAAATAAAAAAAATAAATAAATCTACCCCCCCCCCCCAAAAAAAAAAAGGAATAAAAAAAAAACCACACCAGCAACATGTAATGAGTTTTTCTTATCTTCCTCATCTGCAGGTTTGTGCAGTGACCGTGCCAACGAGACAGATCTGTTCCCAATCCCAGCGCCGCTGTTGAGGTACGTACACGCACATTGTACATGCGCAGGGACATAGGCAAGAGGCAGGCAGGCCGGCCATATCTCAGTCTCACTGTCTTGTAGTTTTCATTCAAACTCCCGGGGGGAAGGGGGGCGCTAAGGCGCGTTGATGAGCTATACACCAGCTCCCCAACTCCCTACCGCCACGTCGCATTCTCTTCGTTTCGCTTGTGGTGCCTACTTGGGGGACGTATTTATTTGTTCAGGCACCCTCTCTCGGGGTCGGCTTCGCTTCTTGCGGACAGCGGATTGACAAAGGCCTCCCCCCCCCTGTTTCCCCAGAAATCCTCAATTTCTAATCTAATCAAATGGTACATGTCCATCCATTTGTAATTTGTAGGCAACACCTTCAGTTTCATATTGGTTCCTTTTTCTTCTTTTTTCTATGGAATTTTTATTCACACTCCCCTTTCCACTACCTCTTCATCACATCTTTTTTTTCCTCTTTTTTTGCACACCCCCCCCCCCACTCGTTGGCATCATATTGCAGCTTTCTAATTTGTAGGCCCCAACAGCTGTAGTGCCGCTGAAAAAAATGAAAATAAAATGAGAATAGAACTGAGAATAGGTTTTAATTCATCAGTGAATACAGTTGGCACGTCTCGCCTCACCCCTTCCTCCCTTCCTCCCCTCCCCAAGCTACAGTGTTTAGTCCAGGAGTCAATTGAAATTAATCAGCCGTGTGAAGAGCTGGCTGCTTTGCCTCTGTGCTCACGGAATGGACTTTTGGATTGTGAATTGTGATTCTGAAAAAATTAAAAAAATTAAATGAAAGTCACTCTGGTGTGCGCGCTGCTTTCCCTGAGTGACTTTCCATGCTAGGCTGATTCTGTGGTATTTCCCATCTTTGTCCTTTTCTCCGATGCCGCCCCGGGAACAAATTCAAAGAAGTAAACAAAACAAAAACAAACAAACACACACCCCTGCACCCAATGCACCTTTGGCTTTGAGAAAGGTCCTGCTAGGATCAAAACGTCGGGCCGCCCACTAAAATGTTGAGATTTGAATTTTTGGTAAATTGAGTCAGTAAGCAGTTTGCAACATTTGTGTATAATTACTCATCAGATTCTCCTGATGACGGCCAGAGCATACTTGCCAGAACGTCGAGTTATCACTCACGTTCTTTTCAGAACCATACCTCTTCTTTAAGAGACCTTATACATGGTGTCACCGCAAACCCTCCTATATTGAATGAGTTACAATTTGGCAGAAGAATAAACAGTCTGACACATGTGTTTCTTTTTTCTTTCTTTTTCCTAAAGTAGTCCAGAAATGTTCCCGAATGCTCAATGAGTTCAAGCACCAAAATGTAAGGCTCAAAAATGTAGAGGGCCCAATGTCTAGATCCTAGGAGGATCCCTAAATTGTCGAGATTTGTTGTTTTTCCATTCACTAGTCAAAGCTACATCTACATAAATGAGAACATGCGCTGAAATTCCATTTGTACATGTACATTGTGTACACGCCATTCTACTGAAACACAGTGGGTACACATACTGTACGAGTGCATACAATCCACTATCAGCAGTGCCACACCTAGGAATGCCAAGTACTAACTCCTACATGTACTGACACTTACACAGTGTTATCAATACCAAAACCTTGAGAGTACGGAGGCCGTTGGAAGAGCGCGGGAAGAGCTAAGTATTGCCAGTGCACAGCACTGCTGGCAAAATCAGCGTTCGCATTTATGTAGGAATTCGTTTTGGCCGGAAATCTCCTTCATGTGCTCGCACGCTCCACACGCTCGGTATCCGGGGGCGAGGAACCTTTGGCGGCAGTGCGGGTCATATTGCCGGGCAATTGTCAGTTGCAATATCATCAATTAGCCCATGAGGTCTTACCCAGTCCGGTAGCGAGGGCCCCTAGTAGCTAGTAGTGGCGGTATCTGGGATAGGGTAGCCTAGGAATGCAGCACTGAGGAAGATTAGAGTTGGGAGGAGAGAGATGCTCTCTATTGATAATACTGCCCAGGGAGGAATGCTCCGCTGGGCCAGGAATGCCTGCGCGATCTGATCAGGCCGGATCAATGACCCCTGACCCCCCCCCCCTTTGCCAAAGATACCCACCGTATATCACCCGCATCCCTCTCTGAGATTAAGCGATAGGCCGCTCGCGCGCTAATTACACTGCGTGATATCTATGCAAAGAATGGAGTTACGAGCACATGCTGTTCATGTTAATTAAAGTATGACGCTTGAAAAAATGCACGCACATATAGGTTGAGAGTGAATGTGTGGGACTTGTACAAAGCGTGTACATGTACGTGTATGCAGTGGCCGGCCATTGATGAAACAACAGTAAGTGCAACATTCTGGCAACTCTGAAGTGCCGGTCATACAGCCCTTACTTGGACAAGACGCAGAAGTGTGGAGACTAG
>OX465103.1:7170224-7300643 GCA_949987565.1 Luidia sarsii | reverse complement strand
CATGCAGATGCATGGTTTATGACCAACTTGTGCCTGTGCATGTACACATGTGCACGTAGCTCGTAGTTCAAATCAATCTGAACTGATGGGCCATTTCATTCTCTGCCATCCATTTATTGACTGTGTATAGGTAGATCTTACCGTACACAAGTGGAATTGTTTGCCATGAATCATTCACTACCATTTCAATTAGCAATGTATTCCATTCCGCACCAGAATATTCAGGCATTCCACGAGGTTGCTTTTTTCAAATTTGGATTGAAGGGAAAAATACAGTCACAATTTGTTTCCAAGGGAAAGAAATGGAGTGCCAAACGTGTTGTGTAGGGCAACAAATGAACCGTGATGCCCTTTCTTTTTCCTTTTTTTTTTTTTTTTATACATAGAAGGCAGCTTATAATGGTTGAACGGCTCGGGGTATTTTGGCAAATCATGGATGACTACCCAAGTGCAAATATGCAAATAGACACACTCTTGCACAGATGTGTTTGTTGTGTAGACGTGAGCTTGGGCTGTGCCAGATGGTCGGCCCATTCTGCAAATGTTGTCCTTCTCGTCTCTCTCTCCCGCTGACTGACGCTGCCTTATCGGTGTGGACTCGCTGGACAGTGTGTAAAGCGCAAGCGTGTACTTGCGCAGTAGTGGCCGCTACGCAATGATGGCTGACCGCCACTGACCGCCACTGCAGTGTGTTCAGCACTTATAATCGCATTTATTTGAGACGCAGTGTGTGTGGGAATACTCCACTGAATCGCACCGAGTTTTAAAAAAAAATTATCCCACAATGCACTGCTACGCTCTGTTTGTCCATCATTTTCTTTTTTGAAAATGTCATCAAATCCAGACTAATTAGATGCATTGACTACATTTCCCACTAGCATGAAAAATCATGATCCACTTTTAGATGTTTGAATCGTGTGAACGGTGAAATCTCACAAGCAACCACGATTTGAATCGCGATCCAAAATGCAGTTCTTCCTGCGATTTTGTTTTTTGTGTCTATTTGCCTTCTATGTATAAAAAAAGAAAAAAAAAGAAAAAAAAAGGGCATCACGGTTCATTTGTTGCCCTACACAACACATTTGGCATTCCATTTCTTTCCCTTGGAAACAAATTGTGATTGTATTTTTCCCTTCAATCCAAATTTGAAAAAAGCAACCTCGTGGATGTGTTCAGCACTTCATCGGTGTTGTGGACTGAAACAAAATTGAGCCTGGTTATTATATTAAACTCACTTATAGTGAACATTGCCCCTTTGCTAGCTGGAAGGTTTGCAGTGCCACCAAGGAGTGTTGCTCTGAAAGAGCCGTTAACTTTCGGGTAGTGTGTACCCTGCCCCTCGTCAGGAGACTGTCCCTTGCAAATTTTCTGCGATGTGCCCGAAAAATCGCAGGAAGAACTGCATTTTGGATCGCGATTCAAATCGTGGTTGCTTGTGAGATTTCACCGTTCACACGATTCAAACATCTAAAAGTGGATCACGATTTTTCATGCTAGCGGGAAATGTAGTCAATGCATCTAATTAGTCTGGATTTGATGAAGTATCAAGCCAGCAACCTAATGCAATTCACTGGAGCTGCAGCTGCCTTGCATCTTCCTCAGACCAGCTTCCCTGGAAGATGACACCATGCCGGTATTTCAGATGCAAATGCTTCACAGGGGAATGTAGGCAAATGGACTCACCTCATTGACAACATACTGAGTGATAATCGCATGCACATGTGGCCCGGTAAATGTTCCCAGTGGTGTGCCAGAAAGCCGTAATGTGATGTGTCTCTCACTGGCTGCTCTCTGTTCCCAGGAGAAACGTCTATTGGGCTTGAAGAGATGGCACCGGGTTTTATTATGGCATTTAATAGTGTCTTCTAATGTTTGGACCGAGTACCAGTACGTGTGCATTGTACATACTGGAATCTGTGCTAGTTTCAAGAATGCTGCCAATGAAAGTTGAAACCAATTTGCATTGAGCATTAAAAAAATACATGTAGCCTGTTTCACTTATAACAACTTAACAAGCCAAGCACTCATAGTTATAGCCTCGGCACTTGCCATTGCAGCCTCAACATCTAAGGGTTTTCATTCTAATTTGTTACAGTGGAACGTTGCTACATTGTATATAACGAACGCCAATATACCGAACATTTGGCTATAACGAATGGCTCCCAATTATTGTGTACAAAATATATGTCCAAAACTGCTACATGTATGTAACTAACGACCGCTATAGCGAACAATTTTCATGAATGTTCGTTATAGCGAAGTTCCACTGTATGCACAAAATCTCTGGGCAGTTACATTGCTTAATATATAATGCAGTTGGCATGAAATATGCAGACACGGAATCCTTGAAATGTGTCCCAAGTCCTCGAAATCCAGACATGTCTTCAAATGCCACTCTCCCGATTCCCGACTGTTCCACCCTGTGTTGAGTCGGCTGCACGGGTGCCGATCAGAAATTGAAATTGTAATTTTTAATCCATTTGCAATTTTAATCACCGTGCTGGTGGAATCGGGCATTCGGCATTCCTACGCTGCGACGGCAGTGATTCCGTCGTTCTTTTTTCACCCACCTCCTCTCTCTCCCCACCTTCATGTAATCCCTCGGGCTAGTAGTAAGGCTTTTCTTGATTCCCGCGTTCCACTCCACAAACCTGTTTTCCTCACGTTCTTCAAGTGGCGTCTTCTTAGCGGAGACTCGAGGCGTTCGATGAGTGCTGGTCGCTGTTGGCGGCCAACCACTTTCTCGTTTTTTTTGTTTTTTTTACTCGCCACCTCCTCCAACTTCCTCCCCGTTATGGCTCAAGTGGCATTACTTTCGGCCAGTTGGTGCTCATGCTTCACCTTTTGGGGAGTCGTGTGTGCGGCCTGTCTGACATTTTGCAGCGTCTTCTCTCTGTCTGTCTGTCTCTCTCTCACTGTTCCACGCACGGGAACCAGTGGCAGTGGCAATGCCCGTTCACGTTGTCGAGTGAGAGCCACTACAAAGAGCGGCACCGGTAAACTTTCCCAGCCAGACACCAGTTGTACATGTACATTAGGTTGTGTTGGAAAATAGTCTGGTACCTCGAAGAAATGTCAGTAAAATTGCTAAAAATCATCATAATTCATTAAAATACTGTGTACATGTACTGTAATTGTTGGTCACATTGATTATATGTGTGTACATTTACACCTTTTTTCACAGTGTGGGAATAGACTGTACTAAAATCAATTAGATTTGCTGTACAGTATTGTTTTAGATAGCTGTGCATATGTGAATCCTTTTTACACATAAAGTACATGTACATGTACCTGTACTGATATTTACTGTACAAAATGTGAATCTAGACTATAATTCACTCAATGTTTTATTTGGCAGTGAAGTTAGTGCAGGTAGCCTATAATATCGCCAATGTCAAAAGTTGGAATTCTACCTATAATATATATTCTCCCTTCCCCTGCCTGCCTGCCTGCCTCCCTGCCTCCCTGCCTCCCTGCCTCCCTGCCTGCCTGCCTGCCTCCCTGCCTGCCTGCCTCCCTGCCTGCCTGCCTGCCTGCCTGCCTCCCTGCCTGCCTCCCTGCCTGCCTCCCTGCCTGCCTCCCTGCCTGCCTCCCTGCCTGCCTCCCTGCCTCAGCTCACTGCCTCCCTCCCTCCCTTCCCCTCCCTTCCCCTCCCTTCCCCTCCCTTCCCCTCCATTCCCCTCCCTTCCCCTCCATTCCCCTCCCTTCTCCTCCCTTCCCATCCCTTCCCCTCCCTTCCCCTCCCTTCCCCTCCCTTCCCCTCCCTTCCCCTCCCTTCCCCTCCCTTCTCCTCCCTTCCCCTCCCTTCCCCTCCATTCCCCTCCCTTCTCCTCCCTTCCCCTCCCTTCCCCTCCATTTCCCTCCCTTCTCCTCCCTTCCACTCCCTTCCCCTCCCTTCCCCTCCCTTCCCCTCCCTTCCCCTCCCTTCTCCTCCCTTCCCCTCCCTTCCCCTCCCTTCCCCTCCCTTCCCCTCCCTTCTCCTCCCTTCCCCTCCCTTCCCCTCCCTTCCCCTCCCTTCCCCTCCATTCCCCTCCCTTCCCCTCCCTTCCCCTCCCTTCCCCTCCCTTCCCCTCCCTACCCCTCCATTCCCCTCCCTTCTCCTCCCTTCCCCTCCCTTCCCCTCCCTTCCCCTCCCTTCCCCTCCATTCTCCTCCCTTCCCCTCCCTTCCCCTCCCTTCCCATCCCTTCTCCTCCCTTCCCCTCCCTTCCCCTCCATTCCCCTCCCTTCTCCTCCCTTCCCCTCCCTGTCCCCCCCCTGCCTCCCAGCGACCCAACCCTCACCCATAGATCCAAAGCCAGACCTACATCCAACCATGATCCAACCAGAAATCACAGCATCTCGGCCTTGGAGAGCATAGTTTAGGGCCCCCTAAAAAAAAAAAAAAAATCCAGAACAAAGAGTCCCCTGTGCCCTTGCATATTTGTGGCTGTGCGGGTTTAACCATTCCTGGCATTCAATCATTGTACTGATTGGTGGGTAGAGCCCCACTTGTCAGCATACCAACTTCCCCAAGATTTCACTGTCTACCTCAGCTTGCCTCTCCTCTTGCCAGTTTTCCCGTCCCTGCAGATTTCTGAACAAAGCAAGGCTGTAGAGAGACTGGTGTCTTTCTCTGTGTGGTCCTCGGGAAGGAATTGCTGGTATACCTTTCTACATGTAGCTTGGATGGGCATGCCACTTGCATAGAACGGTAGATTTAACATGGGCCACAACTTACACTGACCCACACAAACCCAAGTTCCGTAGCCCATGTGCACTTTTCCAAATTTCAACACGGGTCAATCGTCAAAAGACCTTTTTACTGGACAGTAGATTTAACATGGGCCATATCTTACACAGGTCCAACCCATCCCAACCCAAGTGACCCAACCCCGTGTAAACTTTTCCAAATGTTGACACTGGTCTATCATGCTGGGCGTTCGCACTACGCCGCACTCAATTGGCCGGCACACTATGATGTGGGAGTTCCGACCCCTGTAATGTGTTGATCGTTTCACACTACTCAGGCATTCACAGGTCACAACTGAACTGACACAAGCAGTAAAAATGTCCTTGTTCTGTGCACATGCGTATTGCATAACTACCTACATGTTGCATAGATGAAATGCAGTGCAGGCTTGCACACGGGTTCACACTAGCGCTTTCAACACAGGTGGAGATTTTCAGCGGAGGGTGACCGCTTTTGTCCCGCCTCCTGAGCAGGGTTAGTTTCAGCACGGGTGGAGTGGTTTAACACGAGTCAACGCCATGTTAAAGCCCCAATACAACATCGGTAAAGGTCAAAAGATTGCCACAGTCTGTGTGTTAAACCATTAAACATTCCAAAAAAGAAATCCTGCAAAGGTTGAAGCTCAAATGGTGATCTGAGAAAGTAGAAACAGGTAAAAAATCCATCACGGTTTTTGCACCATTCTGTAATGTAAGTAATAGTTTATGACTTGCGAGTAATAAACTATTTGGTGATATACAAAAATGTTGCAAACTGCTTACTGACTAAAATTACCAAAATGTAAATCTTAAAATTTAGTGGGCCTGACGTTTCGATCCTAGCAGGACCTTTCTCAAAGGCAGAGACTCTGCCTTTGAGAAAGACTCTGCCTTTGAGAAGGGTCCTGCTAGGATCGAAATGTCTGGCCCACTAAATTTTAAGATAATAAACTATTTGTCAATGTTTGAGTGAAGATTTCTAGGGAAGTACAGCATCCCAAACCGTAAGATTTCAACATGAGGATTCTATCATGACCATCTACAAACTGTGTAAATTGGACGGAAATCTGTTGACATCAATGTTTTCCGATCTTCCCAATGTTGTATTGGGCCCTTAAAAAAAAAAAATTGTCAGTGTGAACAGGTTAGACAGGTCTGACCTGGGTCTGACGGACCCAGGCATTTTGTTTGTATTATTGTGTGAAAAGCCCTACAGAGATTGAGCCCCTGCATTGCTGGGGAAGATTGATTTGACCAGGTGGGCGAATCTGTCACCTGAGATTCCTCTCTTCAAAGAATTGTCTCACATTGATTGTAATTAAAAACCCGGTCCAATAGTAGTTAGTACCATTTCAGCCAGCCTGCACATTTTTTTTTTTTTTGAGGGGGTCTCCTTGGTGAATGTACTCATTACTTTTTCAAGGCATTTGAAGGCATGGGACGGCCAATCTATAGAGGGTAGATATTTGGTCTGCAAGGGAAAAAAAAATTATTTCACATAATGGCACAAATGATTGTGGTGAGTACATGTACATGTACATGTGCATTACTGACAATATCATACTGTGTACTCAGTACAATCATGGAGGAAGGAACTCCTCCATGGTACAATGTAGAATGTTTTCAAGTCGAGTACTGCACAAGTTAAACACGTATATTGTATACACATTGACATACAGTACATTGTACATGTGTGTGTCTTTCCCACTTTCAGAGCCTTACGATGCATCGTAACTCGTCTTACGACTGATAGCCATTCGTAAGTTGAGACAGGTCGTATGGATTCTGTGCATCGCTCATCATCTTGCAATTGATCGTTGGTCACAATGAGCTTGATGGAATCTTCCAATGGAGTTAATATCCCCGTCCCAAAGTTTTAAGAGACCACACATGTTTTGGCCCATGTGTACTCTTACATTTTTATCGTTATTACGCGTCCGTAGCCATGTTACTCAACCTGTAGAATTAAAGATACATGTACATGTATGATGTACTGCATTGTACATGTCTGTGGTGTACTGTACACTATACACCTGGGCACCTACGTGTATACACCTAGGGCAGGCACACTGGTCATGTATTGTAGGTACTGTACATGTAGTACGTACTGTACATAATGGTCGCATGGGCTTGTCGGCAGCTATGCAAAAGCTCAGCTTTTTCGGAATAATAATAGTAATAATGTGAACAATATCTACACTTAATCGGCTCGTTTTTGGCAAGGACTTTAATGATTTCAAATATCCTTTGCCTTTGAGAAAGGTCCTGCTAGGATCGAAACGTCAGGCCCTCTAACCTTTGACTTTGAGATTGATGTACATGTATTGCATGTCATTTTAGTCAGTGAGTAGTTTGCAACAGTTCTTTTGTATTAACTTCATTTCAATTTATCCAACGATCAAACCGGCTGCAGAAGGGCACGGCAAACAACTGGCCGTCAAAAAAAACCGCAATTTGTATGAGGGTGTGGCCTGCATTATGCAGGACGAGGAGCGAGCGTGTCAAACTAAAAATTGTTTCCATGAATTCCCAAATTAGATCAAAAAATCGCTGAGCCGGTTTGATGTTCCACCTCTCCCCAGCCTGGGCGGATTGGTTGTGACTCAGCTGTTGCTGGCCATCTCCTTAGATGTTCTTTATTGGCTTGTGTGCTCCGGGCCTTTTTTCTCCCTTTCAATGAGTGCAACTGGCAGTAACACAGTATTGTGTGACCGTCTGCGTCAGGTTTTTTTTTTATGAGAATGAATCGAATTGAATCTAAGATGTCCCTTGATGAGACGTAATGACTGTCCCCGGGTTGGCACGTGCAGTCAGTGGATTATTTGTGCGGCCGTTTCTGTCTCTTTCGAGACGTTGCAAAGCCATGAGCAATGCTCCGCGATTCCCCTGCTAGGGGAGGGGACACACACACACACACACACAAAAATGGAGGATGAAAAGCAGTGCTCGGATGAGGACTTCTATCAGCGTGCCCACTTGGCTGATCCATTATCTCCTCCTGGCCAGTCACCACCACAGGACTGCATGAAGTGAGCGCAGCGTGCTGAAAGGGAGCTGTTGTGGTCTGGCCTCTGAACAGGGCTGCCTTGTTGTCATTCATTCGCACATCGTTCTCTTTCTCAAACTTTAGTGGGCCGGACGTTTCGATTCCTAAGCAGGACCTCTCTCAAAGGCAGAGTGACGAGGACAAAAAAAACAAAAACAAGATACAAGTAGGAAGGGGACAACAGCGGACAAAGAGAAAAACTGGTATGGCAAGATCAAAGGGGAAGGGCAGGGAATGGGGTAGGGATTAATGAGCAGAGGGGGAAAGATCAAAGAGAGGAGTGTGGAGGAGTGAACACAAAAAGGAGGATTATCACGCAGTAAACTGACATGGTGTTAGTCATTACCCTCCTGGATGTTGAGGGCCATGTGGTTGAATAGTCCCAAGATGCTTCGACCTTCCACATTTTCTACGGCAGTAGTTTGCGCAATGCACTCGCCTTTCTTTCTTTTTTGGGGGGCTGCTGCAAGAATATATTGTATGGACAGTCTACAGCGAACGTTTAACAGAAACTGGATTTCTTCATAATATAATGCTATGGTTTATTTCACTCATGATGACAGTGACAAAGCCTACCTACTAGTACTAGGAATATTGTGCAATAGGAAAACACAGCAGGCTGGTGATGAAGTTCAAAGAATAATTCTGCACGGTGGTGATGAATTGAAGCATTTGATAGTTGTGGTACAGTCTACTGGGTGCGTGTCTCCTGCTAGGGATCCTGACATCCGTCCTGCAAAATGGCCGACGGGACCCTCTGTTGGATAGTGTCTACACACCAGCAGAAGGTGTAGCCAGTCTCGTCGTTCCTTGAGAGGTCACGGCAGCGGAAAGAAAGTACAAATTGTAACACTACCCTCTGCCCTTGGTCCAGAAGGTGTTATCTGAAGTACTATAGGTTTCTGGCCAAAGGGAGCATAAATGATAATGTTTTTCTCTTTTTCTTTTTGAATGGCTAGCAGTTGGTCTTTCAACAGACTTGTGATGCTTCTTTCTGTTGCCATTTTTTTATTGGTGGTCTGAAGGAGGACTCAAGGACTGCAGTTATGATTCCTATCTGTCCTCGCTCGTTCTCTCTTCTCGCTTTCTCTCTTCTCTCTTCTCTCTCTCTCTTTCTCTCTTTCTCTCTTCTCTCTCTGTCTCTGTCTGTCTGTCTCTCCTTACTCTCCTCTCTCTTCTCTCTTCTCTCGCTCTGTTCTCTCACCATGAACAGCAGACAGGAAGCCATGTCTGTTCAAGGCAGTTGGTGCTAAGGCACTGAATGGCTGCAATAAGGCCTTTAAGGGCACTGGCACTCTCCCTCTCCCTCTCCCTCTCTCCTCTCTCTCCCTCCCTCTCCCCTCCCTCTCCCTCTCTCACCCCCTCTCCCTCTTCTCTCTCTCCCTCTCTCTCCCTCTCTCTCCCTCTCTCTCCCTATATCTCCCTCTCCCTCCCTCTCCCTCCCTCCCTCTCCCTCTCTCACCCCCCTCTCCCTCTTCTCTCTCCTCTCTCTCCCTCCCTCTCCCTCTCTCACCCCTCTCCCTCTTCTCTCTCTCCCTCTCTCCCTCCCCTTCCCTCCCCTCACTCTCTTTCCTCTCTCTCATCCCTCTCCATCTCTCCCCTCTCTCTCCCCTCTCCTCTCTTTCTCCCCTCTCTCTCCTCTCTCCCTCCTCTCTCTCCCCCCACTCATTCTCTCTCCACTCTCTCTCCCTCCTCTCCCTCCCCTCCCTCCCTCCTCTCCCTCCCTCCCTCTCTCTCTCCCTCCTCTCTCTCCCTCCTCTCTCTCTCTCTCTCTCTCTCTCTCTCATCTCTCTCTCTCTCTCTCTCTCTCTCTCTCTCTCTCTCTCTCTCTCTCTCTCTCTCTCTCTCTCTCTCTCTCTTCATGTGCAGTAGACAGGAAGCCATGTCTATTCAAGGCAGTAGCTGCTGTATCAGCCATTGTTGTTTGGCCCTCGTTCGTTCCAGCCATTGACTGGACATGTGAATGCGATGAGTAATTGTGCACAGTGTGGCGCCCTTTATATGAATTTCATCACACCTTTTGTGAGTCAGTAAAGTGTGTCTCCCCTTCCCCCCTGCCTCCCCTCCCCCTGTATAAAACTCCCTGTGTGGGTGTCTGGCTGAGGTTGGGGAGGACACTGCAGCTATTCTCTGGTTGCACAAACGTGAGGCCGCCTCTGCAGCCTCTGTACCCGTTGTTGCTGTTTCCATTGTGTGCGCAGGGAGAGGGATTAAAATCGTGATCAGCCTTCGTTACAGTGGCTTGTCTGAAGACTTTCACTTTTGAAGGAGGCAAGTCAGGACTGCCCTCAGGTCAGTGTGTGCTGGTGAGCTGGAACTCATGCTGCTACAGTACAGGTAAACGGACGCCTCTAGCAGTCACTTTCTTGTGGACTTGGACAGGAAAGTTATTCGTTCCCTCATTGCAGGGGGGGGGTGTAACACTTTGAACTCATCTCTGCCAACTGACTCTACGCTTTACTTGGTGCAATGCTAATCTCTTTGTTTGGGGTTTTACGTGCACAGAACCCCATGTATTCCAGCAAAGAGCCTCTTAATCTTTAATCTGTTCTAAGTTACTCTAAGTGGACTTAAAATTTGCCGCCACTTGTGATGAACATGTACTATCGGTGAGTGACCTCCCCCATTACGTTTGTACACTAGACTAGACTTCAAACATTAGAGGGCCTGACATTTCGATCCTAGTATAGGACCTTTCTTTGAGAAAGGTCCTACTAGGTCATTTTAGTCAGTGAGCAGTTCTTTTGTATTAAAACTTCATACTCATAGACTAGACTTGTGCAGTGCAGATATGTAAACATGGAGGAGGTTCAACTGGTAAGCTTGCACTAGTGCAGGTTGTATGGTGAGCAGTATTTTTACACAAGGGTTTGGCAGTTGGCATTGCAGAAGGGTTTGTTAGTGCTTGCGGGAGAGTTTGCAATGGGCCCCAAGTGGTGTAGATTATACACAGTGGCATTGAGAGGTAATCCTCCGTCCAGCAAGCCTTCTGCAGTCAATTCCCCCCAAGGGTTCTCCAAGTCCTGCCTGACAGTAGAAGAAACACATGGAAGGGCACTGCCTACTGCTGAAGCAATCCGGTTGAGTAGTTTTGTGGAAGGAAGACAAATGTTTGAGCAAGTTTTGGGGCGAGTGCTGCTTGGGAAATTCCAAGGCTGCTCTTGAACCAAACTGCTTGTGAAACAGTACAGAATATCAACCATAACATAATTGTATAATAATAAACATGTACATGTACTGTACATGTATGTACCGGTACATGTAATTACCGTACATAATGATGTACAGATAGAGGAGAGCGTGTCACCAGTAGCCACTATTTATAAAATGAGGCCATGGCCAATTCATTGGCTACAGTTTGGAAGGACCATAGAGTCTATGGAAGTACACGTACTACATACATGTAAACACTACCCGCAAATTTTCCTGACATAGAAAAGGAACTTGCTATACTGCTTCCAGAAAAAAAATACAATGGAATCACAATTTCCTTGTCGCTAATCTTGCCATGTGTGAATGTGCACAATTGAAAATTGGTTTATCAACCGCGGTCCACTTTTTGATAAATGTTCCCGTGTGGGAACGCACCTTCGTATGTAGTGCCTACAGAATTATATACGTGCAGTCCCCTTCTCTTGGAAAGCGTACTGTAAAAGCATCATCAACTTATTTCTTTCTAAGTTTCCCCAAATTAAGTCGTGTTATTTCAGGTTGAAACCAAAATTGAGATTGATTCTACAGTCCCGATCCCGCGCCAGTAAATCATTCCATTCCTTCTGGACATTCCAGAAATGCATGCGAGCATTGCACGTTATCAGGGCCCATTTCAGCTCGAACAAGATCTCGGGACTGCTCTTCCGGGCCAGTGCCGTTTTTCATTTTCTTTGGTTCATGGACGTGATCACCTGATCACCTGCTCACAAGGAAGGAATTACAGGAATTTCTGGCCATCAATCTCTCTCTCTCTCTCTCTCTCTCTCTCTCTCTCTCTCACTCTCTCTCTCTCTCTCTCTCTCTCTCTCTCTCTCTCTCTCTCTCTCTCTCTCTCTCTCTCTCTCTCTCTCTCTCTCTCTCTCTCTCTCTCTCTCTAACTCGGTCCAGTGCGTATGGTTGTCAGTTGATGCCCGTAGTAGGGTCGTTACCACTGTGCAAATAATCGCAATTTGAATCGCGATTCCGAAACGGGGGTGTTTTTTTTGCTCACGTTCACCGTTCACATAGTGTAGACCACAAAATCACGTCGCAGAAAATGGCAGGTGTATCAATGAGGGTGGCCCACATGGGGAGATATATAGGGGTTTTTCACATGATGTCGCTTGACCGCCGACGGTTAATTAGCATGTCCGCAGGAGCGTCCCAATCTGCGGAAGCGCATGCAGATATCGAATCTGAGTATTTGCATTGGACGCGTTCCACGTACATCTGCAAGGATTGAATGCTGACTGCCAAAAAGCATGTGACTGAACAAACGTCTGTTAACAAGCACTGTACTTCCTATCAGTCAGGGTGCAAGAGGTGCATTGTGGGATAAAAAAAGCAACCAAAAACGGTGCGGTTTTTACAAGGTGTTCCCACATGCGCCACATGACAAATAAATTATTATTTTTTTTAGTCTCACTTTTCACTAATAGTGGAGACCGAATCACGATTCAAATCTCACTAATAATTACATTTATTGTGTCAAGACACACCAAAAAGTGGAGTTTGTTTGGCATTTCAAATCTTTCTTTTTGGGGGGTTGGGGGGGGGCTGTAGGAATGTCCCCATTGAGTCTAGTGACACATGTTACCTACCTGTGTGTGTTACCTGAACCATGGTAGGATACATCACCCTTACCAATGCTAAAAAAAGGGAGAAAAACAGACCACGAGAAAAAAGAGAGAGCAACTCCAGTAAACAGATTTATTAACTGTTGGGGTTTTGCTTGAGTGACTGCTAGGCATAAACAAGGTATTCGAGCGATGAAAGCCATGGAAATGGACGATTATATGAATACATTGTTGTCCCGTGGACTTCCCATCCCACGCAGAGAAGATTGTATTCGCGGTCATTTTTTTGTTCACTTGATTTTTTTCTTTTTCCTGAAAGGAGGGGGAAGAGATAAAAGAAAATTTGGTGGAATTTCTAGCATTTGATCAGTCGGCCTTTTTGTATGGGCACTCTCTGGCATTTGCTGCTGTGGTTCTGCGATGCACTGGGAGTGGGACAGGACTCTGGGTACGCCAAAGTGAAATAAAAGTGGTGGAAAGTAAGTCTCATTTGTCCAGATACCGGTACATGTTTCCAGCGTTCTTATCACCTGAGGTATCCAGACCCTTAGATGGCTTAGATTTTTGGTTTTTTAATCAGTTCATTTTGAGCAGTTTTTAGAAGCACATGTAGAGCCCATGCTAAGGTGATTGTTCCCCCTTTTGATCGGATGAGTATTGGATATTTTTGAGGTTTCAGAAATCAAATGAATGTGCAAAGTGCATGTACAGTGTATATACTGTACGCCATATGCACACTATCCATTCATGGAGTTAACATGAAATCAAGTGTGAAATCAGTATTCAAATGTCATAGGCCTTCAGCTTGCCAACCCAAAGTGCGTGTGTATGTACCGGTACATGCATTACATTGTACTTGTACTGGATACATTGTAAGTTTAAAGCAATATTGTTGAGTACATGAAGATGTTTATGTATGAGAGGTCCTGTTCACTGTTAAGGTCAGTTTACATGTGTACATGTACAGTATCTTACAGTAATGACTGTTAGTAAGTTTGACTAGCCCTGTAAAATTAATATTGAATTGAACACAAGGTTATTAGGTCAAGTAAAACAAATTATTAGTTTCTACTTTCTCATCCCTGCCCGCATTGATTTTTGCCGCCACACCGCTGCCTACATTTTACTAGTCCGCCGGGCTAGCAAAGTGCGTCATTTTACTAGCCCGCAGCTGTTTTTACTAGACAATGACCGTCGGGCTACTGCTAAGGTCGAGCACTGCACAGTAAAAGTCAAGCTCTCGATTTGCATGCATGATTTGTTTTCATGGAACTTCTTCTTCTTCTACATGTACATGTATCTTACAGTAATGTGTCTGCGATATTGGCCATCCACATTACATGTGCAATTGTGCATGTCATAATGTATCCACGTCAGGCTATCTACGTATGTACATGTATAAGCTCGAGCAGAACTCCCACTGTATACATTTGTGCCTGCCCAGATAGTGTTCATCAGCATTCACTTGCCCCGTATGTACCCCTTGTCCCTCGGCCTGATACCGCGGCCTAATCGCCCAAGTTCAAATTGGGTTCAGACAGGCAGGACTGCATGAATAATGTCTAAAAGGTTAATGTCATCTTATTGGGAGGGAGAGGGGGGGAGGCATGCCGTAAAAATGTCTTGGCTGTCATGGCGTGGAGTGAAGTGGTCTTGGGGTCTGGCTTGTTTCGGCATTTGGCAGGTTCCCTCTGTGTTTAAACATTCACGATGCGCATTGCACAAATAGGTGCTTATTCTACATGCGTCATGCACAATAACAAAAAAGTGCTTACAACCGAGGGACTTTGCAGAAATAAAATCCTGAACATGAAACTAGCGGGAGATGTTGAAACTTTTGAACCCAATTACTCCAATGCCAGGCCAGTGTATCGGGTTTTTTTTGGGGGGGGGTGGATTTCAAAAAGCCGTACAGTGCATCATATCCCAACGTACGGTGGATAACCCATTGTATGTTTTCCCAGGACATATACAGTATATGCAGGATACCAGGTACATATATGTAATGGCTTCTGTGCATTGCTCATCGTCTCGCGATTGATCGTTAGTCACCATGAGCGTGACAAAATCGTCCACTTTTTTAGTTTTGCGAGTTAGACTCGGTACAAGGAAGATGGAGAAGGTGGGAACCAAAAGGATTTTGCCAGTGAATACTGTGTAGCATTTGATCCATGAGAGGGGCATTTCAATGCCCTGTCAAGAGCCGTAAGAGTCACCCACTCCCAAAGATGGCAGCTTGATCTGGTTAGCGATCCACAAGCGTGGGCTCCTTGCAGCACTAAGCCCCCCTCCCACTCCCTCCCAACCCCGGAACTCAGGAATAATATGCCTCCTTTCAGCTTAGAAATCACTTCGTTTAACTCTTACCCTAGAGCATTTAACAGAAGTGCAAGATCCTGGTCATGCGTGACCAGTCCCTCAAAAAAAAAAAAAAAACTCCCCACCACTTTCTTCAAGTGTTATTATTCAAGATGGCTTTGCCTTCTTAAAGTGACACCGTAGTGGCAAATTCCATTCTGTCACAGGTCAGTTAAAAAAAAGAGAGGGACCATGATTCCATGATATTATTATTTATCAACAGCCCCACCATAATGCAGCGTTTCAACAAGAGAAGCTGCGGCCCAACTGATAGCTGTGCCTGATCGTGTTCAGTCGCAGGACAGTCTTATTCCCAGAGGTTGATGCTAGGTTTTTGGGGTGTTTTTTGTCCCCCCCCCTTCTGCTTTTGGCAGAGGGATGTGGGACACTGTGGGTAGTGTTGACTGGAGGGATAACAGCATTTGCATGCAAAGGGCGGTGGTAGATACAGGTACACATGTGCATCGGTCCAGCCTTTGGGTATTGAAGCATATGGATGCCACCCCATGCGAATGGTTTGGATGGGGCTGGCCTACTGTCTGCCTCAAGTGCATACAGTACATTACTTGAAGGAGTGGGTTGTCACTGGGAAGTAAAAAAACCCAAAATGGTGTGAGTGAAGGGCAGGGCCATCAGTCGGGTGTGGGATGCACTGCAGTGACTGCCAGTGCCAGCCTGGATGGTTGCGGCATTGAAAGCGAGCCAGTAAGAGCCCTTGGATGAGTGACAGCACATCATAGTGTTGTACTGTACGTTGTATAGTAGCCGGGAGAGATCAATCATCGTACACTTCAGTCTTCACATAGTATTGGACTGGACTGTGCCATTCCTCTGACCCCATGGCTGTGCTTCAAGGCGCGCACTATCCCCGTCCCCAGATACATGTAGCTTGATGGAGTGCACACCAGGCAACCGAGGCAGCTGGCTCGCACTGCCTTTATCAGTTGTTGTTCTTACATTTGGCGGAAGCGTTGCTCAGAGCAGGACTTCCAGCACCAAATTGTCGGCAGTGCGGGTCATTAGTTATTCCTCTGTACAGTGCATGGATAATTTCTGAACTCATCCTGATCTTCATGTTAGTTTAAGTTTTGTGTGGTTTGGCTTGCAGTTCCAAGGGGCTGGCTAGCCTGGTCCCCAGAGCTGAATGGATCATTCAGTAGCCCAGAACCACAGCAAGCTTTGCGCTTAATTTTATTTTTAACTAGCCTACCGAGGTAGTAAATTAAGTTTTTTGCTAGCCCGGAGCAAGTTTGACTAGCCCTGTAAAATTGATATTGAATTTAACACAAGGTTATTAGGTCAAGTAAAACAAATTATTAGTTTCTACTTTCTCATCCCTGCCCAGTGCCCACATTGATTTTTGCCGCCACATCGCTGTCTACTTTTTACTAGTCATTTTACTAGCCCATTGCTGTTTTTACTAGACAATGACCGTCGGGCTACTGCTAAGGTCGAGCCCTGCACAGTAAAAGTCAAGCTCTCGATTTGCATTAATTTTTTGTTCATGGAACTTCTTCTTCTTCTTCTTCTTCTTCTGCATTGCAGGCTCAACATGGTCGCTTCTGAACCAATTCCCGGACTCAGGCTGGATATGACTGAGAGAGCGCTTTGAAGCGGGACTTCTGCCCGACACAGCTCGCGCAGGTCTGCTGGTCTGTGGGTAGGCGACGCTCCGGAGGGGGGGATAAGGATTATATGCGCGCCGAGTTCCAGCCGCGGGAGCTTGCCACTGGAGATCACCACAAGCCAGGAGGGACGAAAGGAACCAAGTTGTGGGTTTTTTTTAGGGTCGGAGGGGAGTTGAGTTTTGGTGTTTGTTTTGGTTTTGTTTTTTGATGTCCTTGAGAACTTGTGGGTCGGCCATGGCGTCGCTGCAAACACGGAGGAGGGATGACGGACTGGGTCGGCGCAGCGTCCTGTGGATCTGCGCCCTGCTGTGCCTGAGCAGGACAGTCAGCGGCGGGACGTCCCAGCAGCAGGCAGACTGGCGGGGGCCGGACAGGGAGGGGTCTTCGGTGGAGGCGGGACTCTCCAAGCCGGTGTCGCTCGGGGCGGGGCTGTCTGACGTCACGGCCACCGTGGGCAGGGTCTTCAAGTTCGCCGTGCCCGAGGACGCCTTCCGGGGAGACAACCTGAAATACCAGGTTTGTATTGCTCGCACTAAACCCATTTCGCACTGTCCGAGTAATCGCGGTTTGATTCGCAATTCCCAAACCCTTTCATTTTGTTTGATGAGCTTTGAAGGTTTTCATGGTGAGAGTAGCACCCGGAAGGGGTAGGTTTGCGGTGACACCATGCGAAATATTTTGTGAGTATGTGTGGTTCTGAAAAGAACCAGAGGAACTCAATATGACGAACAGTGTACTCTGCTTGTCTTCAGGAGAATGCTGGATTCTAACTTGGAGTGGGGCTTAAGTAGTGTGAAGAGAGATCCAGATGTGGGGATTAACCCAGTGAAGCGTGTTTGCAATGCAAAAAAATTGTGAGCCGTTTAGGGTTAGCAGTTGTGGGCAAATGGTTGGTGTGTCCTTGAGGGTGGCCCATGCAGGGAGATAGTATATAAAACAAGCACGACACTTCCTGTCTGACAGCGCGAGAAGTGCATAGTGGGATTTACAATTCTTAATCCCGCTAATAATTGCGTTTATTGTGTCAAAAAGAAAATAAGAAAAGAAAAGTGGAGTTTGAATTGCGATTCAAATCACGATCCACATAATCGCGTTTATCTGGGACGTTGGAAATGACCCTACTGATGCCACTTTTCTCCTAGCATCCCTTTTTACCCCTCGGCGATCTTCAATGGGTCCAGCCTGGCACTACATGTAGTTTCACTTTCTAATGACCCCCTCAGTTGGGCCCCTAAATTCATAACTGTTCAATTTTGATTGGTGGTCACAATAGGGAAGCACTCCGCACATTGTGACTTCATTAAAATTCTGTGAGGTTTGCATCCGAACATATGTAATCATTCACAGCACTGATATTGGGTATTATATTGGATAGTGTGATATCATCCAGCTTAACTCAGTGACAGGACGAATTTTAGTTGCTCTACTGGGCCACCAAAATTTGTGTCTGTTTTGAAATTTTGCCGACCCCAAATTACAGTAGTTGTTTTTCTGGCCCTTGAGCTAGTGGTAGTGCAGAGTCCCGACATGGAACAGTAGTACAGTACCAATGCACACGGTTCAATGAGGAAAGGCACACCCAAGAATAGTCCTCCCTGACAGAAATTCATCTCGTTGGCTGTGTTTTTCTACTACCCGTAGTAAAGGGTAAAGGTGTACGAGTCATTGAAATCAGATTCCTCCTGATTGGAAAACCGCCAATCAATTTGAAATATGCGCGCAGACAATTAACCTGTACAGTATGCATGTGTTTACCCGGACATTTTGGAGTCGTGAAACTTCACCAGGGACAGTCAATGTTCAGCATCGTGGAGGAATTTTGTCCGTCCGTTCCTTTTCTATTATAAGGGTTTTTTTTCTTTCCCTTGCCCTAATCGTTTTATCTCTGTTTTCATTACTGTCTTGCATCCCTCGTTAATCTCATTAAACATCCGGCACTTGCTTACTTTAAATGATAAGGGTCAGTTGGCGGCGCTCTACTGAGATCGCCCAGGAACTACGGTAGCTTACCCCGACGCGCGGCTTATACCCTTCTGATTTGGTAGACTTCCATCCGCCACAGACATGTGTATGTACGCACAGTACCTGGAAGGATGGTGTATGGTTTGAGTTGAGGCTATTTTTTTTTTTTTTTTTTTTTTTGAGTGGGCGAAATTTGTTCAGCGCTTCGACTCGTAACAAAAGCCTTGTTTCCGCTGGACTTGTTTTGGTGAGACTCACCCGGGCAATAGCTTTTTTTAAGTGACACGTCCACTTCAAGTCCAGTGGAAAAATGGCCCAGTAAACTTTCCTTAGCGGCGACTTTAACCGAGTCAAATGGTTTCTTTTATATCGGGCAACATTTTCCCGGTAAAAGTGATCAGGCGGCTTTTATTGAGAGTTGAATTATTCTGGAGGAAACTTGATGAAATGTGACTCGATATAAAGGGAAAAATTCCAGTCAAAAGTGCAAGGACAACACATTTTCTGTATGCATGACGCACACTACATTGAACTGTCTAAGTGTCTTTTGATGGCAGATGGAACTGGAAGTGGTGCTATTTTGCCTCAATGGTTGAGCACAGCTCTCACCTGAGCCACTATATTGCCGGCTCGGTTACTGTCACAGCCGTCTCTGTTACAGAATATTTCCAAACTTTAAAAAAGTCCTAGCAGGAAGGGCGGTAAGATTTAACAATTTAAAACTTAACCATCATCATTGACCGATTTCTTTTTTTAGTCGAATGGAAAGTGGCTTAACTAGAATCATGCTCCCAGACGGAGTTTGCAGTCGTCTTTCAACGAACAAGGAGGTCACTTGAGGGATCTCTAAAACTGATTGTTTACTCTCGGAGAAGAGAAACTTTCACTGAAAATATGCGTCCAAGTGATGACGTGCTTTTCTTTCTTATATTATGAAGGGGGTGGAGGGGAGCGGGGAGGGGGCTTTCTTGCATGTTGGCCCAATATTTCATGTACTGGAAGTCGTTTGTGAGAGGGTCAATGTAAGGTCCATCACTCATTGACCGTATAGAAAAGGCTTTAGTTTGACTCATGTAATGTCAGTTTACATATCTGCATGTATAAAGTATAAACATGGGTAGTGAGTGAGAACATACACATGTAAATGTACACACATGTAAGCTTTCTGATCATATGATAATGCACCTGCACATGTACATGTGCATGTGCATGCAACCAAGTTGAGCAATGAAAGAATGACAACACTTTTTTTTTTACTCTGGCAGCACTTTGCAAAAATGTATTGAAAGCATTTGAAGGCGAGAAGTGTGTACAATCAATTTGCAATCAAGCCGAGTGCATGGTACACTTAGCAGGCATTATTAGAAAATGGCTGCCGGCTAGCTCAGCCACGCACAGTGCTGCAGCCCTCATGAACTGGTTCCAATTGATGCGCAGCGCGCGTCACGGGTCAGAGCCAAGAGCCTAGCTGAGTGGAAATGCCCAGGCTTGCTTCAAAGGTCTGTGGGCAGTGGGGTAGGGGGAAGGGGCTCCTCCTGCCATTGCTCGAGTCTGTGAATGCAGGAGAGGATCAGGAGGAAGGCCTACACTAGGGCCGTTCCCGCTATGGAAATAATTTCTTGATCAAGTTTCCCAGTGTCCCCAGTCGGGCCATTTCTACTAAATAATCGCGATTCAAACAAACTGCGTGTTTGGACTCAATAAATGCGATTATTAGTGGGATGTGAATCACGATTCAGACTTCACTAGTAAAGAGTGAGACTTTTTCAAATAATCGCATTTATTTGTGAAAAATTGTTGGCCTGTGTTGACACGACCCCCCAAAAACGTTTTTTGAATTGCGATTCAATTTGCGATTATTTCCGTTGTGGGAAGGCCCCTAGTATCCGTTGAGTTTCAAATGGTACTCTCTCTCTCTCCTTTACACCGCTCCCCAAACCTTGTTATTTTTTTATTTTTTAGAATGCACGGTACATGTAATTGCAGTGATACTTGAGGAAGCTGTCAGCCTCCCATCAGGCCCCCATCAGTCCAGGATCTCAGTGGACTTCTTTTTTTGAGGGGGGGGGGTGGGTGGGTGGGGATTGTGCCAAATGGACTGCAGCTGGATCACAGCATTCATGGCCTTGGTCTGGGAACACTAGCTCCCATTTAATCAGTAGAAGCCAGAAAGATTGTTTTGTGTTCAGAAGCAGCCATATCAACGTACTTGCCCAAGCTGGCAAGTGTCCACAGCCAACCAGTCCCATTGAGATGGCAGGGACTGTATGTTAACAAGGTTAAAAGGGTCACTCCTGGCTGTGAACACCGATTGGGAGCTGCAGCTGCGAAGCGTCCCTAGTCTCCTTCCATGAGGGCACCATCCGTCTTATAGCCTGCTATATAATTACCCAATCCTAGTCCACGCATATAGCAAGGTTCTTGCTTTATGGTTAAGTAGACTAACCTCTATGGAATATAGCAAAGAACACGGCAAGTGGTCAAAGAATGTTTTTAGCATCTTTTTCCCCACAGGTCAACAGAGAGGCAGCGTCTCTGAATGGGATAACACCATCATTTTCACAAACTTTTTTAGCACTGTGGGGCTAAATTTGAGGCTAACCCGATTGAGTTGGTGGCCCCTAGTGGGTTGCGTAATTATTGGTGTCAGCAGTATCATATGAACCATGGAGGAAGGTGTATGAATGTAGAGTGATTTTGGACCTTTGCAGTCGGTTTCTCGAACCCCCGCTGAGAAAAAAACCCCACCCAAGCCTTAGTCCCTCGTCTGAACATACCGTACCCTATATGATGGATTTGTGTTGAGGGAGAGGTGTGGCCCTAGGTGCACCCTCCTTCATCCTGACCAGAGGGAAAACCACTCACCACACAAAACACTCTCATTTTTCAGATGCTACAATTTCAGCTCTATGCCGGCGGCCATTGGCTGTGCAGTGGCCTAATACTCAGTAGAGCCGTAGATGACAAACTCACTTTGATTATGCGTAGCCTTTGGGCGAGCAAGGGTTCTGCTCTTACGTGAGCCATAAAAATTGCTCCTGCATGTGCCGTAGGAGGGTATGTACTTACTTGTACACTTTTTAAATAGGCCTTTCAGCCCCCCTCTCTCTCTCAGGAGGGATTAGACGGAATTCGGCACTCGGGGAGACATTGGCCATTAACTATGTTCTGTAGTTTGCGGCGGTATTCACAGTCGGTCCGTACTGTGCACACATCTGCGGTGGTCCCCGCTGACTTCTCCATGGAGTACTATACAGTTTAATGAATGTGAATGCAAGTCCATGTGTGGGTATGTGGCCTTTTCGGTGAAGACTAAAGCAGAACTCTAACATCATATAGGCCTACCCATACTTGAAAAGGGCCCAGTGTTAGCATTGACCACATTCAATGCACTTTATGTCAACCAGCGAGGAACTTGCTTTGGAAATTTTTACGACAAGTCCTGAGCGCGTTTTGTTTTCCTCCACCGCTGTGGTCATGAGCACTGGGACTTGATGAGCTCCATTGCCCATGTATCAGTATCAGCGACGTCAACAAGACAAATGCATGTGGACTTTTATAAAAATGAGAGAGAGAGAGAGAGAGAGAGAGATATCTCAGATGAGTTGCATGTGTACATACAATGAATGCTCTGAACTCGAGACATTCTCATCGTTAATCACTCTACAGAGCCCAGTTTTGTAGAGTTGCTGAAACCAGAGCATTTGCTGAAGCACCGATTGCCTTTCCTCACTGGTATCGGGTTGGAAATCTTACCATCGCCGTGGTTGAATTTTAGTTCAGTGGAAACACGGCTTTGGTTTCTCCATTCATTGTGGACTGTTCAAAGAGTGTTCCTGGAGTTCCCAGCTTGGGCAGTCAACCTAGGGTGTCTGTATCAGAAGCTGAAAGGTTTTGATTGATTCCCGTCTTGACTCGAAAGGAGAAAATGATGGATGAACGGCGACCGTCTTCTGACAGCAATGAAAAGAAGACTCGGTACTTGGCAGTATACGCTCACTGCATGGATGGAATTCTTCCATTGAAAAAAGAGAAGACCAGGAATGATGGAGTACATGTACATGTATCTGAGTGCATGTTTCACTCTAGGGCAGGGAGGAAAGGAAAAAAGTGGTCAACCTTGAATCTTGACTAGACCGACTCTCTGCACTTGATGCATCTGCCCATAGGTGCGGTGCAGTGTGAAAGATGCGCACCTACTGTGCCTGTGTGTGCAGCACTGCTACTTCCTCCATGGTGTAACATGTGGGTGATTCAATTAGGATTGATCTGTTGCCAAAAGTCGGCAAGCATTTTGCACCTGCCAGTAAGCTATGCATATGCACACCTTGTGGCAATTCTCGACCAACTGATGCACATATTGTACAGTGCACTTACATTGTGTATCTACATGTATACACGCATGTACACTGTGCGCCGCAAAGCCGTGCCTTGTAAGTCTTCAGTGCATTTCAAATGGCACTACATATACATGTACTGTAGTACTTCATGTATAATTAATTATGTACAGTGTAGCTTACATACATACAATATTATTGTATACATACACTCCATGTACATGTACCTGTGTGTACTGTATTGACACAATTTCTGTGCAGTGTGCATAGTCTGTGCAAAATGCTGCCGCGACAATCTCTAAAGTAAAGATGGTATCATCCCAGAAATGTATTTGTTAATGAACAGTTATTGACAAGCACATGCACATATTTATAGTCATATACCGCCACTGTAGTAAAACTGTACATGTACATGTACATGTACATTTACGTGTACATGTATACATGTATGAACTGCATAATTTTATGTGGATTTGTAGGTACCGGTATGTGTAGGAGGTACGTGTACATGTACCTTGTGCGTGACAGCATGTGAATTTCTCTTAATTGAATGCCTGTTGATGGCATCAGCATTTACTTGCTCAGATAAAGCAATCGTGTACTATAGAATTACATGCTCATTCATTTATCTAGACCGGGCATATTAATTGCCCTAATTCTTAATTACGTGCAGTTTATCAGTCCTGCTCATTCGTTATGTGTGGCCATAAAGCAAAGGTGAATACAGTACGGGCAATAGTTCGCAACCCCCACGGCCTGCGATGGATTTCTCGGCTACAGATCCCCTTTCAATCCTAGCACCCCCATACTCCACCCACTGTCGCCCCCTCAGCCCCCTACATGTCCAGGGTGCAAAACATTTTCCACATAATCCAAACAGGCTCTCATTTCAGGCAATCCGTAGCCTCCAATCCAATCTCCCTGTTGATTGAGCGCGTTATTCCACAGCCAAGGCCTGATGAGTGGCGGCGCTATTCGGTCTCAAGCAAGTCTTGGTCATAACTTGGACTCTGCCTCTCTCTTCTTTTTCACACTCTGTCTCCCTGTCTCTCTTCCCCTCCCCGTCCCCTCCCCCCCCCTACGGAAAGGTCGTTGTTTGTGTGTATAACGGCCACACCACATGTGCCCGTGCAGGCCATGCATGACACACTCTGCGGACGAGCATCGCACACTCAATGCGCTGATATCTGTTCTCCCCGCTATCCATTCGCTGTTGCCTTGGCCGCTGGGATCTGACAAACCATGGACAAACAAGCTCTTCTCGGGAGTCCACAGACTCCACAGACATCACTCCCCAGCTAATCTGTGCCGTCTCCTCTCTCTTCAACTGCCAATGAGCTTTCAAATACACTCCCATGTAGTACATGCACATGCCCCAGAGCATGCATTAACTGTCTTCCGTGCACTCTTTCCTCTGTATTTTCACTAAGCATTTGTGAAAACATTTTCTCAGGAGAAGGCAAGAGAGACGGGAAATGTGGCTTTCAATCGGCGACGGCGTAATAGATTTTTCGTTGGGGTTTGGCTTAAAAAAAAAAAAAAAAAAAAAGGACGGACCCAGATGGCCTGTTTCTGTTCACTTTAAGCCGACTCGCATATAGACAGGTGCAGCTGGTGTGGTTGCACCACTGTCACTTTGACCAGCTGGGAGGTCCTGGTACTTCCGAGAGTCGATTCCAGAAGAAGAAAAAAATCAGAGATTGAAAAGAGAGAGAAAAGTGAGAGCATCTTGTACATTCAAGTTGTGTGATTTCCAGTTGAGCTACATGTTCCTCCCGAATGATGTCTGTGGTGGCATTGGAGATTGACGAGTTCAAACAGGTTTATCCCCGTCTAGTAAGGGCTGGACATGCTCAGATGGAAAAGTACTGGTACGTTAATCCAGAGGTCTCGGTCCAGTCAGAGTTTTCAATAGGGCTGTTCCCACTGCACCAAATAAATGCGATTATTTGGATCGCGATTTGATTTGCGATTCAAACTCCACTTTTGTTGTGTATGGGGACACAATAAATGCGAAAAAAGTGGGATTTAAATTGCGATTTTGGTCTCCACTAAGAGTGAGATTTTTTCAAATAATCACGTTTATTTGCGACACGATGTGTGTGGGAACGCTCCGCTCAATTCGCACGCATTTATTTGCGACGCGGTTATTTGGCCTGTGTGGACACGACCAAAAAAAAAAAGTTTTTGAATCGCGATTTAAATCACGATTATTTTTGTAGTGGGAACAGCCCTTTTGCCATTCCCCCCCCCCCCAGTTTATTTCTGTGTGAGATTTCAAGCTGTGCCCAGTGACGATAGCATGGTGTAGAAATAAATCTCTTTTTGTGAGAGTGTGGTTCTGAGAAGGACCAGAACCATTTTGATTTCACCATTATGGATATATGTGCAGAGTAAGGGTGCAAGACATGTCCAGTGATTCTCGTGTATTCAAGTCTACTGTTCTACGAACAATAAACTGCCTACTTTGTTGTAGCCACATATACTTGTACGCATACTTGTAATCTCACATGTACATGTGTACAATACAGTATTCCCCCTATTTTCCCAGAAATTTTCTCCTTATTTCCTTCAACTTGTCCAGTGAACCATAGGCACACATGCAGGGCCAAGTTACTCCATTCTGAATTTTCCTTTTAGTCCCTGGAGCCTGCCAATTCTCATTGTACACGGTTTTGACCCAAACCTTGGATTATCAACTCTTATAAATCATTTGAATACAATCATGAACATAACATTCAAAAGATTTTTTGTTGTTGTATTGATCGGGGGAGCAGTTTAAGTTGAAGGGGTTTGCACAGAAGCAGTACACAACTACATGGGTTTAGTGGGCATTTTTATGTTCCTGTTTGTGTCTGGATTTAAGGGGAACTGTTTCTTGTGAACAAATCGATGACAAAACTGACTGTGGAACTTTTGAACAAAATAATTTAACCAACCAACAGATACAGAATACACTCATTGAAACTAAGACGTGTAGCACGATAATTTATCCAATGTTGTGTTGCTTAGTGTGAACGTGTAGCATGATTGACCCGTGTCGAAATTTGAACGAGTTTACAATCATGTATGAAATAGTACTGCAGTGTGAAAACGGCCATGGGTGACTTTGCCAGCTTGCCTGACAGGATGGAACCATGAGATGGTGGACATCTCTTGGCTTTCTCTCTTGTTATTATTAGCCTTGGAAAATCTTCCATACACCACTAGAAATGTCCACGAATTTACAGAACATGGTGAAGCAGTAATTTGATTTAAGGGATTTGGTTTAATTGGTCTTCATGATGAATTTGATGATTTTTTTGTTGATTTTTTTTTTGGGGGGGAGGGATTCAGTTGTATCATGAACGATTCCAACCATCCCTGGCATCACTGATATTAGATTTAAAAAGAAAATGGTTGATAATTCTGATTTACAGTGTTCACGGTGCCCAAAGGATTTGTGTCCATTTTGCACTTGCATGGGAAAAAACCAGATTGAAAAAACGGGCCTGACTTTGCAGACTAATGGAGTATCCAGTCACCGTGCCAGGTGTTAAAGGCTAATTGCAACAAGTGTTACGAGTCCATGCTCAGTGTGAGCCACTCCCAATTGGTCTTTCCCTCTTGTCCATCGCTTTGCCACGTAGCTAAATAGAACATCTGCTGGAGCTATTGAAAGCCCCATCAGCTAATGGATGAATTGGTCTGAAGCAAATGGACTACTTGTCACGACATCAGTATATGTATCTAGCTAGCTACATGCACAACACATGTACATTGTAGCTACATGTACAGTACAATAGGGACGTTCCCACTACACCAAATAAACATGATTATTTGGATCGCGATTTGAATCACAATTCAAACGCCCCTTTTTTTTTTGTGGGGACACAATAAAGAGTGACATTTTTTCAAGTAATCGTGTTTATTTGCGACGCGATGTGTGTGGGAATGCTCCACTCAAATCACACCGTTTTTGTTTTTATACCACTGGCATAGGCTACGTTCAGACACCATTTTAATAGTGAAAACCAATCGAGTTACGACTAGCCTTCTAATGACAGGAGGCAAGTCGTAAATTTAAAACTATATGCGTTCATACAGCATCCTACAGGAAGCAGTTAAAACCGGTAGACAGCGGGTTTTTTACAGTTGTGTTTTAGCGGCGAATTAAACCGGATCAGTTTTGAATTTGAAACGGTATTTTGTATTTAACCGATCGTGTTAAAATGGTAGTTTTAGTGAATTTAAACGCTTTCTGAACGTACCCATCATCTGCACCTCTGTGGCCTTAACCTCCCTACCCTCCTGCCCCTCCCCACTTCCCCCCTCCCCAATCTAGTGACTCAGTGGCTGGTATGGGATGCTGCCACAATAAACGTTCATGTTTGCACACAAATTGGCAGCAAGCACCCTCTCTGTCTCCCCCCTGTGATTCATTGCCGAGCTGGAATGTTCAGCTCCTGTCAGCCATCCAGCCCAGCCAGTGGATGGAATCGCAGGGAGAGTCCTACAGTGCGTGAGCAAATTCTTTGCCGCCACGGCTACTTCAACTGGATACGTAGTCCGTCTCCCCCACCCCCCTCCCCTCTAGTGCTTAGGTCCAATGAGTCACACACTCAAAAAAGCCTTGTCAAGCAATGAATGAGAGACACTGTTGAGTCAGGGTGCGGGATTATCAACTGCATGGTCTTTGTATCTTTTTTGTGTGTGTGTGGTAAAATGGCGACAGGCGTACGGTTATGGGCAGCATCTTTGATGCGCAATTAACGCCGGGCATGGTTTCTTGATGTCCCCGGTTAATTAGTGAATGACACTGGCATGTTAATTAGCAACACTTAGAGCAGGCTACAGTTGGATGGATTCATTTGCTCAAATCCTTATTACACACCTGATTGCTGATGGGCGCATAATACATAAGTTACATCATGTGCACAAACACGCTACTGCAAAGTGCAAACACTTTACAATTGAAGAAGAGATAGCCATTATGAGCCAGCATATTCAGTAGGTGAACAATCTACAGGTCTTATGTTTATGTTCAAGTGTCATTACTGGAGCATTGCACATAATAATTATTTGATAATGAATGACTAATCCAAGCCAGATACACTGTACACCCAGTATCCTTGTATTTGCATACACCATGTAGGACCTTCCTCCATGCATACAAATACAGTACATGTATGGACATTGGTATTTTTCTATATGCTAAATTGCTAATGTGCTTTGCGTAACTGTGTTCATGGTTTTTACTGCACATTGCCAAAACTGTCTTGCCTGTATTCCATATTAAAAGCTGCACGTTGCACATGAACATATACGTGCAAGCCTACGTGTACAATGTACATCATGTGCCTGTGAATAGATTTTCATTTTGTAAATCCTTCTAAATGCACATTTCCTCAGGCTTGCCCTCTGACTTTTTTTTCAAACTCTGGCATTCATTGTAACGCACAAGACCCGGCAATGGCGCAAATAGCTTCATTCATGGTGGCCTCACTTGCAATGAGCCTGCATTCTATAGATGAGTAATGCACATGAACATGCACATTTACAATGGCACCATTTCCATCCATGTACTGTACATGTACAGTCCATGCAAGTGCTACACTATACAGTGTACATTATCAACTGTGCATAAAATGTAATTTCTTTTTACACCGCGGCAATTTTTTTTTTGTATCAATTTTGTCAATTCCAGACTTGACAGAGACTACAAAACCCAAGGGCGCTATGTTGGGAAACACATGCAGATTGATACTGTACACACACACAAAATTTAATAATGTGAGGACTCTCAGTAAATGTAAAGTGCTGTGTGTACTGCAGTTAGTTGATAAAGTCTATTGTGCAGGCGCAAGCATTCCGCGTTTGGGTTTATTAATTAACTGACTCAGGAATGAATAGCATTGTCATTGCAGAATAGTACGGTAGTGTGTGAAATTTAGAAGTGTGGTCAATTGACTGATACTGTTGTGTTACAACATGCGTGCTGAGTTTTTTTTAAGTCTTGGCACAAGGACGAAATTCGGCTTAAACCCATCCCTGTGGTGTTAAAAAATAAAGAGTTTAGGCAGGCAGGGTACCAGGCTCCAACCTGGTGATGAATGGGCCCTATTGATCAGAATGGTCTCCATCTCCTCAGCCTGAGTTGTTTTGAGGTATTTACTTACTCTGTGCGCAGCCCAGACGAGACAATTCTATCGGGTGTGGCCTTGCCAGTCAGTGCAGTTAGAAAACACCCACTGACTGACAAGGGAGAAATCTGAGAGGGGCAGAGGCTGAGGCTGAGGCGAAGCAACAGTGAACACCCTCCCCAAACCTCACTCCCCCCCCCTCTCTCAATTTGACCACCCAACTGGCCAGGGACATCTACATGTAGAAGAATTGGAATCTGCATGTACAGTGTATATTAAAACGCCGTGTTTACATGTACTTGTTGATAAAGTAGTCCCTTTATCATTTTGTCCTCCAAATTCCTCCTTGCAATACAAGGCCATCCTGCAACAAGCAATAGGATCACAAGTAGTTGTCAACACTAAACATTACATGTGTGTCCATGTTTGCATCAGGTACTTGCCTTTAAATACTATACAGTCATAGTTTATTTTTCCTTTCTTCGTTCTCTACTTGTTTCCTTTAAACAAATCGTTCCTTTGTTGATCTGCTCCCATTTGCTTGCTCTTTCCTTTTTTATCTCAACCAATAGTCCACCAGTTGTAGTCCTTTTCCCATCTTTTGTCATTTATGATTTGGAAACTTAATGCTTCGCACTCGCTCTCTGCTTAAAGACCCTATTACAACATCGGTAAAGGTGCAAACATTTCCATAGTTTGTGCGTTAAACCACTAAGCCTTCCAAAAAATAAATCTTGCGAAGGTTTTAGCTCAAATGGTAATCTGAGAAAGTAGAAAAGGGCAAAAAAAAAATCACAGTTTTTGCACTGTTCTGTAGTGTAAGAAATAGTTCATTACTCGTGAGCAATAAACTATTTGTCTATGTAACTTTGAGTGAAGATTTCTCGAGAAGTACAGCATCCCAGACTGCCAGATTTCAACATGAGGATTCTATCATGACCATGTGCAAACTGTGTATTAAAATTAGTGGGAAATCTGTGGACATCGATGATTTCCGATCTTCCCATGGTTGTGTTGGGCCTTTGAATAAAGGTCCTGGAATCGGAAAAAAAGCTGTAAATTTCTCGAGGTCAATGAGCAGTCTGCCCCGTTTCTTGTATTAATATTTTTTTTTTCGGCACAAAAATTGTTGGTCTCCGATTAGCTTCAGTCCCTCCAAGGCACTTGGCTCCATTTTGCGGATAAAAATTTGCTTCTTACGACTCATCAAAATAATTGACAGACCGGTCAATACAGAAGGGGCTGAAGCCCGCTGTGTGCAGAAAAAAAATCAATTAGGCCTACTTCTTCTTCATCTTCTTCTTTTTATGGTTTTATTAACAGGAAACTAAGTTGCCTCCGTCTTGCCTGTGGATAAAAACATGTCAGTGTATCTGTCCCCCACGGAGATGTTTTGGTGCGCTGTTTTACCGGCGTGTTGGCCTACCCCACCCTCCTCTCTCTTTCCTCTGCGGCAAGCTCTGCCGGGGGACACACTGGGGCGAGAGTAGTGAGCTTTTTTTTTTTTTCTTTCTTTTTGCCTATCTGCAATGAAAAACGAGATACACTCTGCACGTTAGTCCGGACGGCGGGCCGTGTTCATGACTCATCTTTCCTGTCTCATTATCGGAGCGCCAGAGAAGCCTCGCTACTAAACGCCATATTTTTTACGGGCGGGTGTGGCAGAAATAAATGAGATTTTTTGGGCGGAATCTGCCAGGGTGCTACACATCTGGCTCATTATTTTATCCTTGCTCAGGATCAAGCGCTCTGGTGTTTTTGAGTTGTGCGTGGTTGTGTGTGTGTGTGTTATAACGGTGGCCTCCCTGAGCCTCTTCTACCATTATTTCTTTGGAAGGCGTTCCTCGGCTCTTGCCGACCTGGTCCCCCCCAGTCAGGACATTTAAGCGAGCAACCAGGCTGTTTGCCTCCTCTCACCCGCACACTCTCTCTGTCCCAAGGTGTAGTTGTTATTGTTGGCTGGTTCCCCGCTTGCGAGGATCAGGGACTTCGAGGGTGTGTGCATGCCCGCTGATGTCTATGAAGGCCGATGCGTGGCGCGCAGGTCCTGCCGCAACGCGGGCAGACAAAGGTGTTGGTGAGGGCAGCTTGTTGGTTGGTGTCTTTCTCCTTACGTTACCTCCTCTCCTCTGCTGCTGCATCTCTGCTGCTGCATCTCTTCTACTGGACTCGAAGCTGCGGCATGCACTGCGCACGACGTGGCGCCAGTTGTTACGGTCACTTGCCTCCTGCTGCCATTTCTGGTGTGAGATTCCGGCGAGGGACAGCTGCTTCTTCAGCTGGTCTTTTTACCGCTTCCTTGGTGCGCCACGACTGCGTTTGCCCTCCTTCAGCTCGCCGAAAAAAAACTGTTTTGGGCATCCTAGAGTCTTCCATTCTGGCCACGTGGCCGGCCCAGCGGAGTTGCTTCTGTAGCCGTGTGGACTCGAGGCTAGGCAGCCTGGCTCGCTGCAAGACCTCCTCCTTGTTCTGCCTCCATCTGGAATTCCCTTCCTGATTCTTGCTTGTAAATCCCCCTGCCTATGATCTTGCCCTTTTTAAAAGGAATGTTAATGCCTATCTCCGGCCTTCCTGAGTCCCTCTCTATCTCCTTCTTTATCTAGCCCTTAACCTTCAGTGGCTTTTCAGCCTTGTGTTGGGGAGATCTTGCATGAAAAAAATAATTAAAAAAATAACAGGTTTGGTTCCACCAGATTGGTTGCACTGACCTATTTTTTGAATGACCGCACCTTTTTTTGGGGGGGGGGTGAAACAGCACTTCTTCATCAAAGCCATGATTGCTGAAATAGGATTACCCAATCTTCAAGTTTATCTCTCTCTCTTTTTTGTATAAAAAATTAAGTAAATATAAAAACTGTAGCAAACTGCTCACTGACTAGAATGACCTGCAATACATTAATCTCAATAGTTAGAGGGCCTGACGTTTTGATCCTAGCAGGACCTTTCTCAAAGGCTTTTTTTAATGATGCAGACTGAACTTAAATGCGTATTTTATGGATCGTTTTTTCAAGAGCCCTGGAGATAGACAGCTTTGCATTATAGCATGTAGTAGGCCTACATGCATATGTGCTTATTTTGTATATAGATTTGTGGAGATTCCCGAGTGCCATTACACCTGCACTGTCTATACCACAGTATGCCCTTATATGAACATATGCCAACACTAGAACACATGTCATGCAGTAAGAACTAAGAAGTAATTGGAATTCCCCACAAAGTAACGGGAGACAGAACTCGGGACGAGTGACGAGTAGATTGCCCCTCCCTCACCAGGGATGAGACTCAAAAGAATGAATCACATCCAAGCCATCTCCCAGCTCGCTGAGGTCTTGGACGCAGGGCCGTATTTGGTCAAGCGCGCACCCATTCATCAAACTGCTTTGGGTCGGGGCCTCATTGTGGCAGTGGAGCTTGGGACAACCCTGCTACTGCTGCCACCACCACAGCCATCATTCATCGGAGTGCATCTGGGACTGTGGATGAGCCTGGGCACTGGCTCACAGTCTGGCCTTAGATAACGCTAAGCATGCACGATGGCAAATGCAGAACCCAGTTTTGTGGTGTACTACCACCTAGCCCATATCTCAGCGCTGATAGTCCTGATACCTAGGGTGCACATGTGCATTCACCATTAGGCAGATTGTCCAATAGCCAGGCCTGCCAATAGCCTAGTGGCATGCCCCACAATTCCCCCTCGGCATTCCAGCGGACAATTCACTGCCACATTTGATGCCCATCTCTTTCTCTCTCTCTCTGTCTTTTTCTCTTTGCACCATCTCCCATTCTTGTGTCATGATTGATCTGTTTTGACACTGATGCATTTTCCAGTGCTGTGTACATATCATGTCCATTATTTTCAAGATGTTTGGAATTGCATGCACACAAAGCCACACATAAGTTGGATGCACAGTGCAAAAACTGTAAATGTGCAGTAGTTTGTAGTGGCCTGATGTGTAAAGCCGTGTTTCCACTGTAACCGAGACGATGGTTAAATTTCCAATGGTCAAATTTGACTGTCGTTCCAACTTGGACTCTTGAGTCGGTCAATTTAACCGAGACAATGGGTTAAGTAACTGAGCTGGCAATATGTAGGCACTGTGCATGACCTTGGAGGTGTCTCGGTAGCTCGCGAGATTAGGTCAACATGCATTTAGCGCACCACACGAAGCAGACGTTGTGCACAAACAAAAACTTGAATTTGAGTCACGCTCCAAATAATCACGTTCATTCGGGAGAGTGGAAACTGGCCCACTTTGTACTCCCTCACTCTACATGTATACCTTCTCAGTCCTTGACAACGCCACGCCCAGTTAGGCTCCAGCAGTAATTAAATGCCCATTAGTGGTTGGCCAGCCAGGGGTGAGTGTACTTCATCATCATCTGTCACCATTTTTTATTTAATTTTTTTTAACAAAGAGAGGGTTTATATCCAGTTGGCTCTCGCAGCCTCTGCACTGCTCCGCTAGCGACTTAGTTTTAACCAGAGCCCAGTTAGAAGTGCCTCAGCTGTGAGAGCCCAGTGCCACAAGGGCCTCGCCACACTGTCAGTGCGGTCCGCCTGTCTCTCTGATCATGCCCCGGATGCGTGGCTGTTAGATAGGATACACATGCTACATTAGTTGCCGCTCAAATTTTGTTTTTCATTTGGTGATGGTTTGGCCAAAGGTAATGTACCTCATATTAAAGGTACAATGCAGTTGGCTGTCGGCCGTGAAATGAGTCCACAATGCTGTGAGCTGTTTGCTTGTGGACAGTGCATTGGCTAATAACTAGAGCATTACCATTTAATGAAGTATGCAAATTGTACATTGAACCCAGTGTGGTGTTAATCCTTATTTCTTGTCCTGTCTCTCCATTGGCCCTTGATTCTCAGAGTGGTATTTAAAACCCAAACCAGCATTGAAACCACAATTAACCACACATGATTTTTCCTGTGGGAGGATAAGGGCCATACACCACGACATACCACAGCATGGTTTTTGTGGTATCCTGTGGTATGTGAGCCTGCGGTAAATTTGGGTATACAGTGTGTGTCCTGTGCGGGAGTGCAAAGCGTTAGGGTTAAGATATTTAACCAAATTTGTTCAAATGGTTCAAAAAGTTCCCGGTCAGTTTTTACGTGGTTTCCATGTTTTTCTGTGGTTTCCATGTTTTTCCGTTGTTTCCGTGGTTTTCCGTGGTTTCCGTGGTGGTGTTTGAATTGAATTAAAAAAATTGCATCCACTTTGTGCGATCCCTGGCCCCCAACCTGGCTAGTTGACTAGTTGACTATTTGGGAAGGCCATTATCTAAGGGCTGGATAGCTCAGATGGAAGAGCAGAGGTTTCGGGTTCAAGTCCCGGTCCAGTCCAAGTTTTCTTCGCCAATTTTTCAAATTGTTCAAAAAGTTTGTACCAGTTTTTGTATGATTTGTGAAAATACAAAATAGCGAAAAGATTTGACTGGACCGTCGGCTCAAAACCTCTGGTTCAACAAACCGGCCCTCTCCTATTGTATTACAATGTACTTCAAACTGTTTAAAATTTGGTTGGATGGATTTCTTTCTGTCATCTGCGAGTTCTGTGAGCATCGCCCTCTATTGAGCAGTCGTCGAAAAGCTCCCGCAGTATCTGTCTCTTGAATTCAATGTGGCCCCCACGATTTATAGGCACCATGGAACAGGTTGCTCGGGACCTGGGACCTTTGAAATCGGGCTGGTTACCGACGTCTGTCTCGGGCATATCTTTGGTGGAAGGTAATGGAATGGATCCAAGATCCTCTACCTCTGGGTTGTTGACTCCTGACAAATTGCCTGTCTGAAGCTCAACCAACATGGCTGGCCCCATGGCACTAGGCCAACCAATCACAGCGCCCCAGCCTGAGTGGCAGGGAGGCCTGCCTTGATCTGGCACTGCAAAAAAACAAACCTTCCAGGAAGGTCTGCTCCTGACCAGTGTGGGGGCACTGATCATTAGTTGCAGCGCTGTGGGTTTAAATGCTCCCTGAGGTATTCAGAGGTCCAAATAAACATGATAGCGAAAGGACCATTGGGTGCTGCTTTAGATTTGCACACAAACCCATACATGTACTGGACCTCTGCCACCATCAAGTGCTCCCATAAACTAGCACCAATTTATGGCCATCCCCAGAAAGGGTGCCCATGTCAAACAAGCTGTAAACACCCTTGTTAGAGTTTTTGTTTGGGAATTGGGGGTGCCAGAGTGTCAGGGAAGATGTCAGACCAGAAGGCTGAGATGGATACCAGGAGGGAACCAGTGGATGGTCTGGACTTTGTAGGGAGGCACTTAATTGTGGACTTGTGTGGACAAAAAAAAAGCCAAGCTCAGCGCAGATGTAGCGGATTCTTTGTACTCTGAGGAAAACTAGTAGTTCAGATTCCTTGTCAGGCTTCTTTTTTTCTTTTCTTTTTTGGGGGGCACATAATTTGATCTATTGCAATGTCTTTGACAGTGTGAATTTGGAGATGAGTACCATGCACTGTACATTATGTACAGTACAGAGTACAGACTACAGTAATGTTCAGTGTGTGTACTAATTACTCTATCCCTCCCTCCCTTTACCCCTCCCCCCTCCCTCCCTTCTTCTCTTCCCCTCTCCCCCTCTCCCCTCTCTCCCTCAACCTCTCCCTCCCTTCCTCTCTCCCTCTCTCACCCCTTCCTTTCTCTCCCCCTCCCTCTCTCTCTCTCCCCCTCTCCCTCCCCTCTCCTTCCCTTCCTCTCTCCCTCTCTCCCTCCCTCCCTCCCTCCCCTCTCTCTCCCTCTCTCTCCCTCTCTCTCCCTCTCTCCCCCTCTCCCTCCCTTCCTCTCTCCCTCTCCCCCTCTCCCCTCTCTCCCTCTCCCCCTCTCCCCCTCGCTCCCTCTCTCCCTTCCTCCCTCCCTTCCTCCCCCTCTCCCCGTTCAATGTACATGAACAGTGGGCATATTTAAAGGCCTCTCTCCCCCCCCCCTCTCCCTCCCCTCCTCTCTCCCTCTCTCCCTCCCTCCCTCCCTCCCTCCCTCCCCCTCTCCCTCCCCCTCTCCCTCCCTTCCTCTCTCCCTCTCTCCTTCCCTCCCTCCCTCTCCCCCCTCCAAAGTACATGAACAGTGGGCATATTTAAAGGCTGGTATCTTGTCTCTCAAAAGCACACTTGGCATGGCTTGTGTATCTAGCTAGTGGCAGTTCTTGGTAGCCTGCCTTCACCTCAGAAATATTGCCCACTCTCCAACTCCCAGAGACATTTAAGAAGACCCACAAATGCTTTCATTGTGTGGCAGAGGTGACTCCATTCCATAAGAAATGTTTTGGTTTTTTATTTGGACAGACTTTTTTTGGCAAACTGAAAAAGAAACAGCCCAAAACAGAGTGGGTGGAAATGGTATCTAATGGATTTATTGATCTTCAACTGCTGCCACATTGGCCTTTGGTGACCCCCATGTGAGATTGACCTGGAATTGTCAAATGGGCAATCCATTTTGGTCTGGCATGTTGAGGCAGGAGGCAGGTCCAGTGGGACTGTTCACTCTGTACTTAACCAGCCACCCCAGCCTGCCTCCCCTCTCTTTCTCTCTCTCCCTCTCCCTCTCCCTCTCCCTCTCCCTCTCCCTCTCCCTCTCCCTCTCCCTCTCCCTCTCCCTCTCCCTCTCCCTCTCCCTCTCCCTCTCCCTCTCCCTCTCCCTCTCCCTCTCCCTCTCCCTCTCCCTCTCCCTCTCCCTCTCCCTCTCCCTCTCCCTCTCCCTCTCCCTCTCCCTCTCCCTCTCCCTCTCCCTCTCCCTCTCCCTCTCCCTCTCCCTCTCCCTCTCCCTCTCCCTCTCCCTCTCCCTCTACCTCTCCCTCTCCCTCTCCCTCTCCCTCTCCCTCTCCCTCCCCTCTTAGTGTCCCCCTCTCTCTCTCTCTCTCCCTCCCTCCCTCCCCTCCCCCTCTCACTGCATATCTTACTTCTCCGGTTACCAGTAAAAAGATCATCTTGGAGCCCTCTTGTGGGTATGGCAGCAGGGGAGCAGTCATATTTGGCTGCAAGACTCGAAGCTCGGTTACACAGACCCCTCAATTGTGGGTCGGCCTTTCTCTTGTTTCTCTGGCCACCACCATGGCATGGATTCTGGTGATTAGCTAAAAGATGCCGCCCAATTAGCAGCGGGGGAGACCTTGGCAGATTAGTTTTTGCTTTTGGAGAAAAAACACCCAAGAACCTCAAATCAAACTGCGATTGGACACGATCTTCTCGGCCCTTTACGTCAATGTCTTCCATCTTGGGTTCTTGATCTTGATCTTGATATGACTTGCTCCTAGAGTGAAGGCACTGAGAGGCAATGACGTGACCTCTTGATCCTTGTTTCGACAATGCGTCCTCACTACTACCATTGTTTCATCCCTTATTTATATATATAAAAAATTGTGCCTGACATTATGATTGGTACAGGACCTATTCCCGAAGCCATGACCTGTCTGCCTTTGAGAAAGGCCCCCGAATTGCTTTTAATCCTTTTATATTTGGTTTGTGTCTTGTCTTTTTAGATAACAGAGGCGGGCCGAGAGAGCGTACCCTCGTGGCTGTTTTACAGCGAGGCGACGAGCACTTTGAGCGGAATCCCGTCCGAGGCCGATCTGGATCAGTACTACCTGCAGGTCACGGCGGTCGGGCGGGCCTTCAACTCGAGCGCGCCGGCCCGCGTGACCGACATCTTCTCCCTGGCGGTCCTGCCTGACGACAGGGCAGCCAGGGTGCCCTCGCCGGCCGTGCCCCTGAAGGACGCGGCCGGCGGCCAGACGGGCCGGGCGGCGGGTGGCTGCGGCGAGGACGAAGCGGCCGTGGAGGCCACCATCATGCTGGACGCCAACTGGAACAAGCTGGCGGCCGCCGACCGGCTGGCGGTGGTGGCCAAGATGTCGCGCCACTCCCGCCTGGCCCCGGCCGCCTTCCGGCTCCTGCCGGCCGGCAGCCGGGCGCTGGCGGAGGGCTCCCTCATGGTGGCCGGGCCAGGTAACATCCGGCGGGAGCGGCACCCGGGCGTGGCGCTGAGCTGGCGCATCGGCTGCAGCGACACCAGCGACGTGGACAAGTTCCCCGTGGTGACCGTGCTGGAGACGGCCGCCCGGGACGGCTCCATGGCCACCGAGCTCCGGCATGACGTCATCGGCTGGCGGGTGACCAACGACCGGCCCGATCGGCTCCGGCGGGTCCGGCGGCAGGCCAAGCTCATGGGCACGCCCGTGCCCACCCCGGTGCCGACGGCCGCCACGCCCAAGCCGACCGCTGTCAGGGACACCACCCTGGCGGTGCCGTCCACGATGATGACCGTCTCGCGCTCATTCACCGTCGTCGAGCCGACGCCGTCCGTCAAGCCCACCGCCGTCCGTCCGACGGCGAGCATCCGGCCCACCGCCTCTCTCTCCAGGACGGCTTCAGTCGCCCCGACTCCGTCCTCCTCCCGCAAGCAGGAGCCCACCGTTGCCCCTACCAGCACGGCTGTCGTCAAGACCCGCACTCCGGTGCTGGAGCCGACCCCGACCCCATCCGTGTCCAAGACCCTCATGCCGACGCCATCTGTCTCCAAGCCGCCAACGCCCCAGCCCTCGACAGCCACCCCTGTGCTGCCCACGCCGACGACTCAGCCGCAGCCCACCACACCAGAACCATCCACGGCCAAGGAGACGCCCGCCGTCACGGAAGCGCCCAACAAGCAGCCGGAGATCAACAAGGCCCTGTACCGTGTGGACGCCCAGGAGGGGAAGCTCCTGCGCTTCACCATCCCCGAGGACACCTTCTACGATGCCGAGGACGGCTACACCCGCAGCCTGGACCTGGTGGTGCTGACCTTTGAGCTGGCAGAGCTCAGCCCCAAGTTCTGGCTCAAGTTCGACAAGAAGACGCAGACGCTGACCGGCCTGCCACTGGCCGAGCAGGCCAAGAAGAAGCGCTACAACCTGATCCTGGTGGCCCAGGACAGCGAGGGCCAGGAGGTGGAGAACGCCTTCGAGGTGGTCGTGGCCGCCGCGCCCAAGATCTCCGAGGAGACGCCGCCGCCGGTCAAGATGGGCATGACACTGGACATCGACTACGACCGGTTCATCAACGACCCCGTGATGCAGCTCTTCATCCTGAACAAGATCGCCTCGGCCTTCGGCGACTCCAACGCCGACGCCATCACCATCACGGAGATCAGGCGGGGCTCGGTGGTCATCTCCTGGGTCAACAACACGCTGCCCACGGACTCCTGCAACCAGGAGCTGATCCTGGAGCTCCAGTCCAAGATCATGACGCCGGACGGGAAGCCCACCCAGGCCCTGATCGACGCCTTCCTGCCCGAGTTCAACATCACCGAGGTGGAGTCGCTGCCGCTGGGGGCCTGCGCCAGCACCACGCCGGCGCCGCCGCCGACGACGTCCGAAGACCCCGCCGTGGGCGGCCGGGAACCGCCCGGCGACATGTGGATCAGCACAGTGCTGCCGGCCGTGGTGGTGGCCCTGATCCTCCTGATAGGCGGCGTGGTCATCTTTATCCTCTACCGCAAGAACCGCAAGGGCAAGCTCTCGGACGAGGACCAGAACACCTTCATCAACAAGGGCATCCCCATCATCTTTGCCGACGAGATCGAGGACGGCGAGAAGCAGCCCTCCTCCTCCTCGCCGCTCATCCTGAAGACGGAGAAGCCGCCGCTCTCGCCGCCCGAGTACACGGAGACGCAACAGCCGCTGCTGAACCGGGACCGGCCGCAGCAGCAGCAGCAGCAGCAGCAGCCGCCGGCTGGGGACGATGAGGACAAGCACAGCCTGCCCATGGTGGACATGTCGGGCACGCCCTCCTACCAACCCCCGCCTCCCCTCTCTCCGTCCCCGCCCGAGAACAGAAACAATACCCCAGCCAGAGACATCTCAAGCTACCGGAAACCTCCGGCCTACGTTCACATCCAACCGTAGCCTTGTATACAATCTATTATTGAAAAACCAACCAACCCAACAAACAATCCAAAAAAAAAAAATAACGATAATAATAATTGTAGTTAACAACTCTTTTATTCAAATTGTGATTGACAATGACCTTTTTGTTTTTGTTTATGACTTTGTATTGAAAACAAAAACAACCTATAAAATCAAACTTAAAGTGTTTTTTTTCCTTGTGTCAGCTGTAGAGCCACAATGATTTACGATTTTCATGTCTAAACGTAAGCATTTGAACTGAAGGATGGAACCGATTTGTTGTAATCTTAAGCGGTTTACCTGCAGGGCGGCTGTGACATTGGGTGTGGGTGCAGAATAGACAATGTGATGCCTCATCCCATCCTAAGCTAAAGGCTTCTTTTGATACAATATGTGTATAAACGTATTTATTAAAAAGCATTTTTGTGCACATTCTGCGGATGTGCGTACTACTTGTTGTGGAATCATTTGTTTGTTCCACAAAATGGTCAAATGTTCATTTTTGTTTTCATTTCTGGGAACAAGGAAGGGGAAGGAGAAAAACTGGCATATTCCCAATTTTTGTTTTCTGTTTTTCGATGGTTTGTGATTTTTGTTTGGTTTTGTGGGAGTTCAAACAACATGGTGTTTCTGAACAAATGTTCGGTGTGTAAACATGTCAGATAATTGTGTACAAGACGATCAGTATGTGCTAAGTGCAGTGCACAGCTGCATTGTACAGTGTCTAGATTATAACGTGCCTTGTCTTTCTGTTAAATAGCGCTGTTACCAGTCGGACAATGTCTGCAGTTAATGTATCTCAGTCCCGACGAAGATCACAACAGACTGAATGAGAAAAAAAAGATATCAAAATCAGGGCCAAATGCATGTGTAATAATTGGCTGTAACTTGTTTGTTTATTTGAAAGATTTCTCATCTGCGGAAGTACTCACTTGCTCTTGGCTTGTCTCACAAGGGCGCACTTCTCTTGGATTCCTCTAGTCGCTGTTCCTGCACTGACCAAAGAGGGTATCATTATGTCCCTGAAAAAAAAAAAAAATGGTTCCATCAAACCTGCATGTTAACTTTTATGCTGTTATGCTTGTACCAGTGATGCTGAGTATGATCAAGGAGTATCGTTCAATTCCCGTTTCCCAAATAGAAAAAAAAAATTGTTTTAAAATGCGCCCTTTTGTTTTGTGTTAAGGATTTAATTCTTTTTAATCACAGCCAAATGCTGGAAACGATATTTTGTGTTCAAATATTAAACCTCGAGAAAAAAAAAAGTTGACGAATGCATAATGCTCAACAGTTTGTTTTAACTATTTGGATTTTTTTTTTATCGGGAGATCGTACTTCATCCTTAGCGGAGAAAAACAAAGATATTTAAAGAGTAATTTTGGCAATGATGATTGCCCTCTATTTTTTAAAGATTTACCTTTTTTAATCTGTTACATAATTTACGTGTATTGGATGGCGCGGAGTTGGTCAGAATCGGTGGACGTTTTAGTGACAACTGAAGATGGAGTTTTTATATTGGAGCAAGTTTGTTTGCGTTATTATTATTAGCTTGATATTATCCGTAGGCAAAGTGTCGAGATGGTATAATGCTGGCACTCGATGAGAATGGATGTTCGTGAATGCCAGCATGTTAGTGCCCATGCTGCAATGGTCTGTCGGGTGGATTCAGGGTGATTTGTAAAGGGGGTTTTGGTTGTTGTTTTTTATTTTTGCTTGTAGTCACTTGCAATTGCACAGGTACCTCCAGGATCTCTTCGCAAGCACGGCTCCAACTCTCCCTGTGGATGGAATTTTTTTTTTTAAGGAAAAAAAATGTCATGTGTTTGCTTTTTCTTCAATGGGGTCGGGAAGCAGTTGGATATTCATCTGCAAATTGTGGGCCAAATGGGGATCCGTGGACCCGGCAGAAAAAAGAAACCGAGGGTCTGGGGGTTTCTGGAGTACACGCAGATCCACCAGAATGTTTTGGAGTGGCTGGCCCGTTGTGCTCAAACAATGAACGCGTCATTTTCAACTCCCGTCAGTCAAATTTCCCGTCAGTCAAAGTGGAACTCAGATCTAAAGGCATGGAAGTGTCACCATCCCATCCTATGCAACGCTTTCTTGTGATTTCCCTCCCAGAAACACCAAACCAAATCGTAAATGGTGTTTTTTTTATTCTTATTAATCACCTTCTTACTTAAAAAAAAACAAAAAAACTTAATTTTCAAGTCAATATTTTTCAATATTTGTCTTTTGAATAGGTGTACTTCTCAACCCCCTCCCCCCCCCCCCCCGAACAAGTTATTGTAGCTGATTAGAATTCAGGTCTAGAAGATGTAGAGGACATACAGTCGATTTTCAATAAATATATCGTAACGATCTATCGCAAGACAATGAGCAATGCACAGAAACCGTGTGGCCAACTTACAATGGGTTATCAATCGTAAGTTGAGTTACGATGCATTTCGGAGGTCTTTGTGAAATCTAGAAGATTTAGAGGACCTGATGTTTAGATTTTAGCAGGACCTTCCTAAAAAAGTCTTCACATTCTGACAGATTACCTAGATCATTTTTAGCGCATTTGCTTGCTTGACCACATGAAGGTCACTACCCATTGGGCTAGCTTGACACAGAATACACAGTATGGCGCATTTCAGTGATGCAGCCCGGCTTTGGTCTGGTGTCTGAGCACCACGGCCCGCGGCTTATATGAGAGGCGTAGCTCACTGAGGACCCAGTCTGGTGTACGCATCAGCCGACTACCAGTACCAGATCCAGCAGAATGTAATTCACGTGGTCGACTTGGGAGTATTTAAAACCCATTTGCAAGTCCGTGGGGCAGAGCGGCAATGCTTGCCACAGATTGGGCCGAGATCAAAAGCTCAGGGACAGTGTGCTCTCTCTCTCTGTACCGTGTGCCATATTGAGTATTGCCATCAAATACCACTTTAATCATTTCTAAATTAGTCCCAGCATTAACATTGCAGTCTGATGACTCCCACGTATGGATTTTCCAGCCTTTTTATCTTGTCATTTTACCCTTTTTTTTTAAGCCAGATGTTTTAGAGATAATAATATGATGATCTCAAAGTGAGGAGAAACTATCAGCCACTTTTAATAGTCAAAGATAGGTTACGACCAATTTCTGACGGGCAAGGGTGAAGTTTCTTATCCTATACTATAGTGCTAAACTTTTAGAACTGCTTTTCAATTATCTTTTAAATCGAGTAATCCTAGTTTGTATTCGAATCTGTCATTGAAAAGCAGGGGGGGGGGAAGTGAGCCATGCTATCAATCTGTATTAGATATGCATTTTATTGTATTTGTCATTACTGCAGCGATTTAACTATCATAATTCCCCCCCCCCAAAAAAAAAAAAAAAGTTTGGCTATTTTTACCAGTGATTCAGCACACATCTCTTTTTTTTTTAATACTCTGAAGATTGCACAAGAAGGATGTATAGGTTAATTTTCATTGAATTTGGAGAAAGGTGACACTATTTTCTGAGCTCCTTTTTTTCCCCTGAGTAAAGCAATCACACGGATAGAGAAACCTAAAACCATGGGCAGGCCTGTACATTTGTAAGATATCTTCATTTCATTTGTATGTACGATATATATAATGTACACACATAATTATTTTTTAACTGTAAGCACCGCAATATATATGGCTTGGAGCCAGTGTCGTCAACCTCTGGTTTTTTTTGGTGCTTATTCAGTAGATGCTTTCCTACTTTTACTCCTGTGTATAGTACCGTGTTGAATATGTTACTGTCATTTTTATCCCTTTCATTTATACATGTTCTCATTTTTAATTTGTAATCCCATTTTGCGAGAAATATGCAATTATTATGACTTTCAAGTAATTTAAAGAAAAAAAAGAAAAAAAAGAACAAAAGGAAGCCATTTCGTACTGTAATTGCAAACTACGTAAAAGTTGTTTAAGTCTGGCTCGATGGTAAATTTAAAATGCATGTTTGAAACTAGAGACAGCGAGGAGGGTCGGCCCCATAGCCTCTAACTGCAAAAAGAAAAATTTGTAGTCGGATGGGCATCGTGGAGTTTTGTAGTCACTTTAGCCCTTTTCAGAGTACTGATAAAAACAAACTTGCAAGGCTTGAGAGAGAATTTAGCGTATAGTTCTTCCCTTTCACATGATCGACTGTCAAGGGTCCCGTGAGAAATCCTCCGCCAGCGGAAGATTTGGCAGAGGTCCAGACCTGCGACAAAATCTCTCTGTCACTCTCAAGCATTGGTTACCCTTTCACACGATGGCACTTTTGTAAGATTTCTCATGCACGAGACATTTTCTCAAGCCTTGTGATTTTTTTTTTTCAGCATCGTCTGAAAAGTCCTTTTGATACGTTTGTCAAAATCACATACAACCAAATGCTTTCCGAAGTGACTCCTGCGCACTCTCTGCCTTAGTTAATTTCTGAACCACCCCAATCCTCCCTCCCCCCCAAAGAAAAAAATACTGCTGGCAGTGGAAAAATACCAAAAACTAATTAATTATTAATTAAGAAACAAAAGATGAACCAGTAGGTGTTTTTTTTCCTGCCTTGGGATCCTGAATGATGACATTGTTCAGCTGTTGAGTCACAAGGGAATAAAAACAATAGAACAGAACTTTTAGTTTTATTGGATTGACGGCAGTGCTAGCAATACCTTGAGCCAGTTGCGGCTGTATGCGGCTAGCTACTCCGTGACCAATGCAGGTACACCTAGTGTGGTCACTGGACATATTTTGCTGCAAAGTGGCCCAACCTTAAAATCATTGATGATACTTACGTCCAAAACTATCGAGGATAGCTAGGTAAATAGGATTATTTACCAGTTATAGGAGAAGACAATCCTTTTTTTCTCTTCATATTATATATTTGGGAGGTTTTGTAGGTACATTAGGGAGACCTTTACTTGGTACGACTCTAAATCTACTTGATATGGATGAAGTGACTAAGTTGTATCTCTTGTATAGGTACATATTTATGGAGTTGAATTGTGTATACATTTAATGTGCTACCCATTTCGTGCTTAATTAGCATAGCCCAACACGCAGCCAAGCGCTAATTTCTTGTCTCGTATTCCTCCATGATGTTTTTTTTTTTTTTACCTCGCCCAAAATAAGAACAGGGACTATTATCAGTTTCTTCCATCGTTTTTGGGACAAGATTTTGGAATCCACCCAAATTTCATGATGTCGGTGGTGTTGGTGTTGACTGTTGGGTCAGTGGTCTGGGGTTATATACTGTCCTCTATCATGTTACAAAGATCAGCGATGGTTCCATTTGTGCAAATTCATAATTGTCTGTTGTCTTTGCCAATTCTACATTGTGGGGGTGAAAGACATTTGTATAAAAAAGGAGTCTATTAGCCACTCTTGTGATGTGACTGTTAGGTGAATGCATATTAAGTAGCAACAAGAAAAGTTATGTGGTCTGTGTATAAACATCTAGTGAATAAAAGGGGAAAAACAATTGATTAGGTTCCATACGCAAGGTGCTCAACGAGTTGTTTTTGTATAAATTTATTTATCTCTCTGAGCTCTGAGTTAAGACATTGTTGTATCTCTTTTTCTCTCTGTAAGGTTTTTTTGCGCTGAAAACAGGATAGCACTCTGCCTCATGTAGATAAATTGGAACGCTTTAAAAGAGTATTATGTTGAATGCATCGACAATGTTTTGCGTGCTATACTGCCTAGTATTATTCGCAGGTATCTCCTCAATCTGCTTTTTAGCTGCAAGAGAAAACAGGCAGGCTTTTCCTGACCAACTTGTCAATAACTCGTCATTTTTGCTTTGCGATTAATATTTTTTTTTGGAAAGAAACAAAAAATAACCTCAGTTTGATAACAGGATTTTCTAACGTTATGAGAAAAATGACGAGGTTCTTGCGATTTTAGGGAAAAGCGGTGCAAGAATTTGAGGCTTTTGATTTGTACTGAGTAGGTACACAATTATACTTTCTGGTTTCAACGGCAGTCTTGTACTGTTTATTGTCAATGTCACTGTGTAACCAACTACATTACTATGTACATGTGAAGATCTTAGAGCCATTCTGTGGATATACCTTGATAGCTGTTAAGTAGTAATATTATATTAAACAAAAACAAAAAAAAGCTTCTTTAAGTGTATTGTGTATCTCTGTACTTGCCTACGAGTTTGTAACGATGCTAGCAGTGGAACAGTATGTTATTAAAACCTGAATTCTTTTGTGAGATACAATGTGTGAGTTGTGTGCCATTACCTTTGCTGGTCTCCCCTCCTATCAGCCATGCAGACAAGTCGGATGTGAGTGCTACCCCCAGGACCTTTTTATATAGTGTCAGTCCAGTGCTTGAAATGGTTATTATACATGTGTATATTACTTGGTGCGTACAAATTTGGCGAGGTGCATGTCAGTCACCACTTCAGGATGGTCAAGTTCATCAGTGACTGGACAGGGAGAGGACCTGTCATTGTACAGTCATTGAGGATGTAACTGAGAGTCTGAATTTCAACTATATAGACTGGGGTCTGTGATACCCTACCCCCTTCTTGCATGCCACAAAATTAACTATCAGGCCAAAAGCTTTCTGAGAAGGCTGTAGCCAGTGCAGCAGTATCAATACTCCCTAGTCATTAGCCAGGGGGGTTGGATGACCATGGGTAGTTGGACTAGTTGAAGCTTCTCAGGAACATCGGGCACTACAGGGTCTCTGTTTTTCAACAAAGGGATGCAGGGGTATTCTCGATTCCAGCCTGCACTGAAGAGATGGTCGGGAAAGGCATCACTTCGTAATGGTGTTTAACATTTCACAAAACCAGCCTGACTCGCAACGCACACTTTTTTTAAACAAAGATGGAAACTCTAAGACGTGACCCTGAAAAACAGCATTTGTTGCCAACAGATGCCTTTAGTTGTGTGATAAGTCATTTACAACAAAATGTTATGCCAATTATGGTGCACAATGTAATCTCCAGTCTATGAAGTAGAAATTTCACTCCAATTTTGTACTTAAAAATATTCAGCAATAAACGAAGCCCTTCACATCACTTGGAATTAAAGGAAAGTAAATGTGATATTAACATTTGCATTTGGTTACTTAGCTATAATTATAGGACAATGGGAGTTGTATTGTTCTGACAATTAGTGTGAATTAATTGGATAGACCACCAAGGGACATCACACAACTCTACGGGACCTGGCAGGCATTGTTACGTTGGGCGAGGCCACGTGGTACTGTTTACAATGTACAGCGCCACCACGTGTTGGAACAACTGCCCCATTGCCCCTTTTTTCTGATAGTCGGGTACCTTTTTGATAGCCAGATTACCACGCGTGATTAAATAGGCGTTTCGCCCATAAGCCGTCAGGATACCATCGCTAACGTGCCACCCGAAAGAAAAGGAACATCGAAGAGACGCAGACGGTCTTGTCTGAATCAGACATAAATAATGATAAGTTAGCGATACTGTGAAGTATTTTTAACGGAATAACGGTAAGTAAAACAACACATGGGTTACAATTACATTGGAGGAACATGTTGCTTCTATTTATTACGCAAAACTATGGATTTTTTTGATTTTTTTAAATATTGTAAATTTGTAATCGTCGTACGCTATACAGTTTTGTATACATTTTTTTATTTACAAAAGTTCAACTTACAAATATTACTTAAAACTTTAGTCCGAGCAACTTGGACCCGACAAGTCACCCTTTTTTTATCGAATTTTGAAATTTTGAGTTTCGGTTTCGGGTGATTACTACTCGGACTAGTATTAACCAGACTGATCCTGGCCCTAAATTTGGGCCTGAATTTCGGCTGGCCTGCCGTAAAGCGCTACGGTGTCCCAAACATGACACACAATATTTGAATTGTCGTTTTGCTAGTTTAAAAATAAAAATCAGAGGGAAATTGTAATGCAACTTTGTGATAACATGTTTCTATACATAATCAGCGTGAATACTTGCTTTTCTTTTTCCCAAAACATATATTTTTCCGAAAAAATTGAATATACAGGATTTTACTTCAAATACAACGAATCTAGAATACTCCTCTGTTGGAAAAGTGAATGTACCCTACGCATTCCACTTAAACCTAATAAATTGGATATCATTTGAAAGAGTACAAGATTCTACAGAGGATGTAGGCGTTCCCGAGTTCATTGGTGCAACCGATCATTCAGCCTAACAAATTTAAAAATGACCAAAATCAACTTTCGTTCATAATCTCACTATACGCTAATATGCATTTTGCTGAGAGTTCCAAATACTCCTCTTTTGGAAAAGTGAGTGTACCCTTCGCATTTCACTAAAACCTATTAAATTGGATATCATCTGAAAGAGTACAAAATTCTACAGAGGATGTAGGCGTTCCCGATTTAATTTATGCAACCGATTATTCAGCCTAACAAATTTAACCTTGACCAAAATCAACTTTCTGTCATAATCTCACTATACGCTAATATGCATTTTGCTGAGAGTTCCAAATACTCCTCTTTTGGAAAAGTGAGTGTACCCTTCGCATTTCACTAAAACCTATTAAATTGGATATCATCTGAAAGAGTACAAAATTCTACAGAGGATGTAGGCGTTCCCGATTGAATTTTTGCAACCGATCATTCAGCCTAACAAATTTAACCTTGACCAAAATCCACTTTCGGTCATAATCTCGCTATACGCTAATATGCATTTTGCTGAGAGTTCCAAATACTCCTCTTTTGGAAAAGTGAGTGTACCCTTCGCATTTCACTAAAACCTATTAAATTGGATATCATCTGAAAGAGTACAAAATTCTACAGAGGATGTAGGCGTTCCCGATTTAATTTATGCAACCGATTATTCAGCCTAACAAATTTAACCTTGACCAAAATCAACTTTCGGTCATAATCTCACTATACGCTAATATACATTTTGCTGAGAGTTTCAAATACTCCTCTTTTGGAAAAGTGAGTGTACCCTTCGCATTTCACTAAAACCTATTAAATTGGATATCATCTGAAAGAGTACAAAATTCTACAGAGGATGTAGGCGTTCCCGATTTAATTTATGCAACCGATTATTCAGCCTAACAAATTTAACCTTGACCAAAATCAACTTTCTGTCATAATCTCACTATACGCTAATATGCATTTTGCTGAGAGTTCCAAATACTCCTCTTTTGGAAAAGTGAGTGTACCCTTCGCATTTCACTAAAACCTATTAAATTGGATATCATCTGAAAGAGTACAAAATTCTACAGAGGATGTAGGCGTTCCCGATTGAATTTTTGCAACCGATCATTCAGCCTAACAAATTTAACCTTGACCAAAATCCACTTTCGGTCATAATCTCACTATACGCTAATATGCATTTTGCTGAGAGTTCCAAATACTCCTCTTTTGGAAAAGTGAGTGTACCCTTCGCATTTCACTAAAACCTATTAAATTGGATATAATCTGAAAGAGTACAAAATTCTACAGAGGATGTAGGCGTTCCCGATTTAATTTATGCAACCGATTATTCAGCCTAACAAATTTAACCTTGACCAAAATCAACTTTCGGTCATAATCTCACTATACGCTAATATACATTTTGCTGAGAGTTTCAAATACTCCTCTTTTGGAAAAGTGAGTGTACCCTTCGCATTTCACTAAAACCTATTAAATTGGATATCATCTGAAAGAGTACAAAATTCTACAGAGGATGTAGGCGTTCCCGATTGATTTTTTGCAACCGATCATTCAGCCTAACAAATTTAACCTTGACCAAAATCCACTTTCGGTCATAATCTCGCTATACGCTAATATGCATTTTGCTGAGAGTTCCAAATACTCCTCTTTTGGAAAAGTGAGTGTACCCTTCGCATTTCACTAAAACCTAATAAATTGGATATCATCTGAAAGAGTACAAAATTCTACAGAGGATGTAGGCGTTCCCGAGTTCATCATGGTGCAACCGATCATTCAGCCTAACAAATTTAACCTTGACCAAAATCCACTTTCGGTCATAATCTCACTATACGCTAATATGCATTTTGCTGAGAGTTCCAAATACTCCTCTTTTGGAAAAGTGAGTGTAGGCCTACCCTTCGCATTTCACTAAAACCTATTAAATTGGATATCATCTGAAAGAGTACAAAATTCTACAGAGGATGTAGGCGTTCCCGATTTAATTTATGCAACCGATTATTCAGCCTAACAAATTTAACCTTGACCAAAATCAACTTTCGGTCATAATCTCACTATACGCTAATATGCATTTTGCTGAGAGTTTCAAATACTCCTCTTTTGGAAAAGTGAGTGTACCCTTCGCATTTCACTAAAACCTATTAAATTGGATATCATCTGAAAGAGTACAAAATTCTACAGAGGATGTAGGCGTTCCCGATTTAATTTATGCAACCGATTATTCAGCCTAACAAATTTAACCTTGACCAAAATCAACTTTCGGTCATAATCTCACTATACGCTAATATGCATTTTGCTGAGAGTTCCAAATACTCCTCTTTTGGAAAAGTGAGTGTACCCTTCGCATTTCACTAAAACCTATTAAATTGGATATCATCTGAAAGAGTACAAAATTCTACAGAGGATGTAGGCGTTCCCGATTTAATTTATGCAACCGATTATTCAGCCTAACAAATTTAACCTTGACCAAAATCAACTTTCGGTCATAATATCACTATACGCTAATATGCATTTTGCTGAGAGTTCCAAATACTCCTCTTTTGGAAAAGTGAGTGTACCCTTCGCATTTCACTAAAACCTATTAAATTGGATATCATCTGAAAGAGTACAAAATTCTACAGAGGATGTAGGCGTTCCCGATTTAATTTATGCAACCGATTATTCAGCCTAACAAATTTAACCTTGACCAAAATCAACTTTCTGTCATAATCTCACTATACGCTAATATGCATTTTGCTGAGAGTTCCAAATACTCCTCTTTTGGAAAAGTGAGTGTACCCTTCGCATTTCACTAAAACCTATTAAATTGGATATCATCTGAAAGAGTACAAAATTCTACAGAGGATGTAGGCGTTCCCGATTTAATTTATGCAACCGATCATTCAGCCTAACAAATTTAACCTTGACCAAAATCCACTTTCGGTCATAATCTCACTATACGCTAATATGCATTTTGCTGAGAGTTCCAAATACTCCTCTTTTGGAAAAGTGAGTGTACCCTTCGCATTTCACTAAAACCTATTAAATTGGATATCATCTGAAAGAGTACAAAATTCTACAGAGGATGTAGGCGTTCCCGATTTAATTTATGCAACCGATCATTCAGCCTAACAAATTTAACCTTGACCAAAATCCACTTTCGGTCATAATCTCGCTATACGCTAATATGCATTTTGCTGAGAGTTCCAAATACTCCTCTTTTGGAAAAGTGAGTGTACCCTTCGCATTTCACTAAAACCTAATAAATTGGATATCATCTGAAAGAGTACAAAATTCTACAGAGGATGTAGGCGTTCCCGATTTAATTTATGCAACCGATTATTCAGCCTAACAAATTTAACCTTGACCAAAATCAACTTTCTGTCATAATCTCACTATACGCTAATATGCATTTTGCTGAGAGTTCCAAATACTCCTCTTTTGGAAAAGTGAGTATACCCTTCGCATTTCACTAAAACCTAGAAAATTGGATATCATCTGAAAGAGTACACAATTCTACAGAGGATGTAGGCGTTCCCGAGTTCATCATGGTGCAACCGATCATTCAGCCTAACAAATTTAACCTTGACCAAAATCCACTTTCGGTCATAATCTCACTATACGCTAATATGCATTTTGCTGAGAGTTCCAAATACTCCTCTTTTGGAAAAGTGAGTGTAGGCCTACCCTTCGCATTTCACTAAAACCTATTAAATTGGATATCATCTGAAAGAGTACAAAATTCTACAGAGGATGTAGGCGTTCGCTAGTTCATTGGTGCAACCATACTTTCAGCCTAACAAATTTAACCTTGACCAAAATCCACTTTCGGTCATAATCTCGCTATACGCTAATATACATTTTGCTGAGAGTTCCAAATACTCCTCTTTTGGAAAAGTGAGTGTACCCTTCGCATTTCACTAAAACCTAATAAATTGGATATCATCTGAAAGAGTACAAAATTCTACAGACGATGTAGGCGTTCGCTAGTTCATTGGTGCAACCATACTTTCAGCCTAACAAATTTAACCTTGACCAAAATCCACTTTCAGTCATAATCTCGCTATACGCTAATATACATTTTGCTGAGAGTTCCAAATACTCCTCTTTTGGAAAAGTGAGTGTACCCTTCGCATTTCACTAAAACCTAAAAAATTGGATATCATCTGAAAGAGTACAAAATTCTACAGAGGATGTAGGCGTTCGCTAGTTCATTGGTGCAACCATACTTTCAGCCTAACAAATTTAACCTTGACCAAAATCCACTTTCGGTCATAATCTCGCTATACGCTAATATACATTTTGCTGAGAGTTCCAAATACTCCTCTTTTGGAAAAGTGAGTGTACCCTTCGGATTTCACTAAAACCTATTAAATTGGATATCATCTAAAAGAGTAACAATTCTACAGAGGATGTAGGCGTTCGCGAGTTCATTGGTGCAACCGATCATTCAGCGTAACAAATTTAACCTTGACAAAAATCCACTTTCAGTCATAATCTCGCTATACGCTAATATGCATTTTGCTGAGAGCTCGAAATACTCCTCTTTTGGAAAAGTGAGTGTACCCTACGCTTTTCACTAAAACCTATTAAATTGGATATCATCTGAAAGAGTACAAGATTCTACAGAGGATGTAGGCGTTCCCGATTTAATTTATGCAACCATACTTTCAGCCTAACAAAATCCACTTTCGGTCGGAATCTCGCTATACGCTAATATGCATTTTGCTGAGAGTTCCAAATACTCCTCTTTTGGAAAAGTGAGTGTACCCTTCGCATTTCACTAAAACCTATTAAATTTGGCAGGTGAAGTTGAAGAAAAATGACGCCTGGACGTCTATCAGACGCCCCCCCCCTCCATTTCCCTGCCTGTTGGAAGCTCGTCTTTGGGATTAAGACGTTGGTGCCTGCCAATAATTAAGGCGGGTTTGCGGCTTCCGTCACGAGCTGTTTATTGCGCAGGGCCTGTACCTTTTTCCTCCATGATTATACCTGTCACACGTGTTGTTTGTATTGACGTGAGAATAAACAATATAGTCAAGTGGGATTATTGTTTGAGAGTGGACCCATGCGGAAACCTTCGACCCATCGGATGAAATTCGCAAGGTTGTGCGTGTTCAATTGCCTAACAATAAATTCTCTGTAACACAATGCTGATCACACTCCTCTGGGTGTTTGGCTGTTTTTGGCCTAAAATGCCATGAGAAAACATGTTGTCTATTGTTTGACTCACATCATTATATAGAATATACCAAAGTGGATTATAGGCAATTTGGAGTATCAATGTTGTTATGAACAATGGTGCACAGGGGCCATTCAAAAATGAAATAGTTTTTGACCGAGAGTGAAGTCAAAGTTGTTCTTTTTGTCAATTGCCTATACGTCAATGTTAAATTAGTTGTCAGTTGATATCCAATTTAATAGGTTTAAGTGGAATGCGTAGGGTACACTCAATTTTCCAAAAGAGGAGTATTTCGAGTCCTCAGCAAAATGTGTATAATTATGAGCGTATAGCGAGTTTCTGGATTTTGGTCATTGTTAAATTTGTTAGGCTGAATGGTCGGTTGGACCAATTTGAACTCGGGAACGCCTACATCCTCTGTAGAATCTCGTACATGTTCATATATGATTGAAATGCGTAGGGTACACTCACTTTTCCAACAGATGAGTATTTCGAGCTCTCAGAAAATTACATAGGGCCTATTATATAGTATATAGAGAGATTCCGACCGAAAGTTGATTTCGGTCACCAATATTATTCGGGGCCTCCATTTCACTATACGGAGAGGGTCTCTGAGATTTGTTGGGATTTGGCGGGTGAAGTTGAAGAAAAATGACACCTGGACGTCTATCAGACCCCCCTCCCATTTCCCTGTTGGTATAATTATAATGCTCGTCTTCAGGATTAAGACGTTGGTGACTGCCAAGGGGGGGGGGGGGGGGGCTAATTGCGGCTTCCGTCAGGAGCTGCTTTTGCGCAGGGCCTATACCTTATTCCTCCATGATTATACCTGCCACAAATCTGTGTTATCGGCAGTATTGCCCGGAAAATAAACAATTATAGTCAAGTGGGATTATTGTTTGAGAGTGGACCCATGCGGAAACTTTCGACACATCGGATGAAATTATCAAGGTTGTGCGTTTAAATTGCATAACAATAAATTATCTGTAAGTTTTAACACAATGCTGCATGGCAGTCTATCCTGATCACACTCCTCTGGCTGTTTGGCTGTATTTGAATTATTTTTGGAAAAAAAAGGTCTAAAATGCCACGAGAAAACATGTTGTCTCTTGGTTGGCTCACATCATTATGGTATATACCAATTTAATTGGTTTTAGAGGAATGCGTAAGGTACACTCACTTTTCCAAAAGAGGAGTATTGCGAGATTATGACAGAAAGTGGATTTTGGTCAAGGTTAAATTTGTTAGGCTGAAAGTATGGTTGCACCAATGAACTCGGGAACGCCTACATCCGCTGTAGGATTTTGTACTCTTTTAGATGATATCCAATTTAATAGGTTTTAGTGAAATGCGTAGTGTACACTCACTTTTCCAAAAGAGGAGTATTTGGAACTCTCAGCAAAATGCATATTAGCGTATAGCGAGATTATGACCGAAAGTTGATTTTGGTCAAGGTTAAATTTGTTAGGCTGAATGATCAGTTGCATAAATTAAATCGGGAACGCCTTCATCCTCTGTAGAATTTTGTACTCTTTCAGATGATATCCGATCTAATAGGTTTTAGTGAACTGCGAAGGGTACACTCACTTTTCCAAAAGAGGAGTATTTGGAACTCTCAGCAAAATGCATATTAGCGTATAGCGAGATTATGACCGAAAGTGGATTTTGGTCAAGGTTAAATTTGTTAGGCTGAAAGTATGGTTGCACCAATGAACTAGCGAACGCCTACATCCTCTGTAGAATTGTGTACTCTTTCAGATGATATCCAATTTTTTAGGTTTTAGTGAAATGCGAAGGGTATACTCACTTTTCCAAAAGAGGAGTATTTGGAACTCTCAGCAAAATGCATATTAGCGTATAGTGAGATTATGACAGAAAGTTGATTTTGGTCAAGGTTAAATTTGTTAGGCTGAATAATCGGTTGCATAAATTAAATCGGGAACGCCTACATCCTCTGTAGAATTTTGTACTCTTTCAGATGATATCCAATTTATTAGGTTTTAGTGAAATGCGAAGGGTACACTCACTTTTCCAAAAGAGGAGTATTTGGAACTCTCAGCAAAATGCATATTAGCGTATAGCGAGATTATGACCGAAAGTGGATTTTGGTCAAGGTTAAATTTGTTAGGCTGAATGATCGGTTGCAAAAAATCAATCGGGAACGCCTACATCCTCTGTAGAATTTTGTACTCTTTCAGATGATATCCAATTTAATAGGTTTTAGTGAAATGCGAAGGGTACACTCACTTTTCCAAAAGAGGAGTATTTGAAACTCTCAGCAAAATGTATATTAGCGTATAGCGAGATTATGACCGAAAGTTGATTTTGGTCAAGGTTAAATTTGTTAGGCTGAATAATCGGTTGCATAAATTAAATCGGGAACGCCTACATCCTCTGTAGAATTTTGTACTCTTTCAGATGATATCCAATTCAATAGGTTTTAGTGAAATGCGAAGGGTACACTCACTTTTCCAAAAGAGGAGTATTTGGAACTCTCAGCAAAATGCATATTAGCGTATAGTGAGATTATGACCGAAAGTGGATTTTGGTCAAGGTTAAATTTGTTAGGCTGAATGATCGGTTGCAAAAATTCAATCGGGAACGCCTACATCCTCTGTAGAATTTTGTACTCTTTCAGATGATATCCAATTCAATAGGTTTTAGTGAAATGCGAAGGGTACACTCACTTTTCCAAAAGAGGAGTATTTGGAACTCTCAGCAAAATGCATATTAGCGTATAGTGAGATTATGACAGAAAGTTGATTTTGGTCAAGGTTAAATTTGTTAGGCTGAATAATCGGTTGCATAAATTAAATCGGGAACGCCTACATCCTCTGTAGAATTTTGTACTCTTTCAGATGATATCCAATTTAATAGGTTTTAGTGAAATGCGAAGGGTACACTCACTTTTCCAAAAGAGGAGTATTTGGAACTCTCAGCAAAATGCATATTAGCGTATAGTGAGATTATGACCGAAAGTTGATTTTGGTCAAGGTTAAATTTGTTAGGCTGAATAATCGGTTGCATAAATTAAATCGGGAACGCCTACATCCTCTGTAGAATTTTGTACTCTTTCAGATGATATCCAATGTAATAGGTTTTAGTGAAATGCGAAGGGTACACTCACTTTTCCAAAAGAGGAGTATTTGGAACTCTCAGCAAAATGCATATTAGCGTATAGTGAGATTATGACCGAAAGTTGATTTTGGTCAAGGTTAAATTTGTTAGGCTGAATGATCGGTTGCATAAATTAAATCGGGAACGCCTACATCCTCTGTAGAATTTTGTACTCTTTCAGATGATATCCAATTTAATAGGTTTTAGTGAAATGCGAAGGGTACACTCACTTTTCCAAAAGAGGAGTATTTGAAACTCTCAGCAAAATGCATATTAGCGTATAGTGAGATTATGACCGAAAGTTGATTTTGGTCAAGGTTAAATTTGTTAGGCTGAATAATCGGTTGCATAAATTAAATCGGGAACGCCTACATCCTCTGTAGAATTTTGTACTCTTTCAGATGATATCCAATTTAATAGGTTTTAGTGAAATGCGAAGGGTACACTCACTTTTCCAAAAGAGGAGTATTTGGAACTCTCAGCAAAATGCATATTAGCGTATAGTGAGATTATGACCGAAAGTTGATTTTGGTCAAGGTTAAATTTGTTAGGCTGAATAATCGGTTGCATAAATTAAATCGGGAACGCCTACATCCTCTGTAGAATTTTGTACTCTTTCAGATGATATCCAATTTAATAGGTTTTAGTGAAATGCGAAGGGTACACTCACTTTTCCAAAAGAGGAGTATTTGGAACTCTCAGCAAAATGCATATTAGCGTATAGCGAGATTATGACCGAAAGTTGATTTTGGTCAAGGTTAAATTTGTTAGGCTGAATGATCGGTTGCATAAATTAAATCGGGAACGCCTACATCCTCTGTAGAATTTTGTACTCTTTCAGATGATATCCAATTTAATAGGTTTTAGTGAAATGCGAAGGGTACACTCACTTTTCCAAAAGAGGAGTATTTGAAACTCTCAGCAAAATGCATATTAGCGTATAGTGAGATTATGACCGAAAGTTGATTTTGGTCAAGGTTAAATTTGTTAGGCTGAATAATCGGTTGCATGAATTAAATCGGGAACGCCTACATCCTCTGTAGAATTTTGTACTCTTTCAGATGATATCCAATTTAATAGGTTTTAGTGAAATGCGAAGGGTAGGCCTACACTCACTTTTCCAAAAGAGGAGTATTTGGAACTCTCAGCAAAATGCATATTAGCGTATAGTGAGATTATGACCGAAAGTTGATTTTGGTCAAGGTTAAATTTGTTAGGCTGAATGATCGGTTGCAAAAATTCAATCGGGAACGCCTACATCCTCTGTAGAATTTTGTACTCTTTCAGATGATATCCAATTTAATAGGTTTTAGTGAAATGCGAAGGGTACACTCACTTTTCCAAAAGAGGAGTATTTGGAACTCTCAGCAAAATGCATATTAGCGTATAGCGAGATTATGACCGAAAGTGGATTTTGGTCAAGGTTAAATTTGTTAGGCTGAAAGTATGGTTGCACCAATGAACTAGCGAACGCCTACATCCTCTGTAGAATTTTGTACTCTTTCAGATGATATCCAATTTTTTAGGTTTTAGTGAAATGCGAAGGGTACACTCACTTTTCCAAAAGAGGAGTATTTGGAACTCTCAGCAAAATGTATATTAGCGTATAGTGAGATTATGACAGAAAGTGGATTTTGGTCAAGGTTAAATTTGTTAGGCTGAATAATCGGTTGCATAAATTAAATCGGGAACGCCTACATCCTCTGTAGAATCTTGTACTCTTTCAGATGATATCCAATTTAATAGGTTTTAGTGAAATGCGTAGGGTACACTCACTTTTCCAAAAGAGGAGTATTTGGAACTCTCAGCAAAATGCATATTAGCGTATAGCGAGATTATGACCGAAAGTGGATTTTGGTCAAGGTTAAATTTGTTAGGCTGAAAGTATGGTTGCACCAATGAACTAGCGAACGCCTACATCGTCTGTAGAATTTTGTACTCTTTCAGATGATATCCAATTTATTAGGTTTTAGTGAAATGCGAAGGGTACACTCACTTTTCCAAAAGAGGAGTATTTGGAACTCTCAGCAAAATGTATATTAGCGTATAGCGAGATTATGACCGAAAGTGGATTTTGGTCAAGGTTAAATTTGTTAGGCTGAAAGTATGGTTGCACCAATGAACTAGCGAACGCCTACATCCTCTGTAGAATTTTGTACTCTTTCAGATGATATCCAATTTATTAGGTTTTAGTGAAATGCAAAGGGTACACTCACTTTTCCAAAAGAGGAGTATTTGGAACTCTCAGCAAAATGTATATTAGCGTATAGCGAGATTATGACCGAAAGTGGATTTTGGTCAAGGTTAAATTTGTTAGGCTGAAAGTATGGTTGCACCAATGAACTAGCGAACGCCTACATCCTCTGTAGAATTTTGTACTCTTTTAGATGATATCCAATTTATTAGGTTTTAGTGAAATGCGAAGGGTACACTCACTTTTCCAAAAGAGGAGTATTTGGAACTCTCAGCAAAATGTATATTAGCGTATAGCGAGATTATGACTGAAAGTGGATTTTGGTCAAGGTTAAATTTGTTAGGCTGAAAGTATGGTTGCACCAATGAACTAGCGAACGCCTACATCGTCTGTAGAATTTTGTACTCTTTCAGATGATATCCAATTTATTAGGTTTTAGTGAAATGCGAAGGGTACACTCACTTTTCCAAAAGAGGAGTATTTGGAACTCTCAGCAAAATGTATATTAGCGTATAGCGAGATTATGACCGAAAGTGGATTTTGGTCAAGGTTAAATTTGTTAGGCTGAAAGTATGGTTGCACCAATGAACTAGCGAACGCCTACATCGTCTGTAGAATTTTGTACTCTTTCAGATGATATCCAATTTATTAGGTTTTAGTGAAATGCGAAGGGTACACTCACTTTTCCAAAAGAGGAGTATTTGGAACTCTCAGCAAAATGTATATTAGCGTGTAGCGAGATTCCGACCGAAAGTGGATTTTGTTAGGCTGAAAGTATGGTTGCATAAATTAAATCGGGATTGCCTACATCCTCTGTAGAATCTTGTACTCTTTCAGATGATATCCAATTTAATAGGTTTTAGTGAAATGCGTAGGGTACACTCACTTTTCCAAAAGAGGAGTATTTGGAACTCTCAGCAAAATGTATATTAGCGTTTAGCGAGATTATGACCGAAAGTGGATTTTGGTCAAGGTTAAATTTGTTAGGCTGAAAGTATGGTTACACCAATGAACTCGGGAACGCCTACATCCTCTGTAGAATTTTGTACTCTTTCAGATGATATCCAATTTTTTAGGTTTTAGTGAAATGCGAAGGGTACACTCACTTTTCCAAAAGAGGAGTATTTGGAACTCTCAGCAAAATGTATATTAGCGTATAGCGAGATTATGACCGAAAGTGGATTTTGGTCAAGGTTAAATTTGTTAGGCTGAAAGTATGGTTGCACCAATGAACTAGCGAACGCCTACATCGTCTGTAGAATTTTGTACTCTTTCAGATGATATCCAATTTATTAGGTTTTAGTGAAATGCGAAGGGTACACTCACTTTTCCAAAAGAGGAGTATTTGGAACTCTCAGCAAAATGTATATTAGCGTATAGTGAGATTATGACCGAAAGTGGATTTTGGTCAAGGTTAAATTTGTTAGGCTGAAAGTATGGTTGCACCAATGAACTAGCGAACGCCTACATCCTCTGTAGAATTTTGTACTCTTTTAGATGATATCCAATTTATTAGGTTTTAGTGAAATGCGAAGGGTACACTCACTTTTCCAAAAGAGGAGTATTTGGAACTCTCAGCAAAATGTATATTAGCGTATAGTGAGATTATGACAGAAAGTGGATTTTGGTCAAGGTTAAATTTGTTAGGCTGAATAATCGGTTGCATAAATTAAATCGGGAACGCCTACATCCTCTGTAGAATCTTGTACTCTTTCAGATGATATCCAATTTAATAGGTTTTAGTGAAATGCGTAGGGTACACTCACTTTTCCAAAAGAGGAGTATTTGGAACTCTCAGCAAAATGCATATTAGCGTATAGCGAGATTATGACTGAAAGTGGATTTTTGTCAAGGTTAAATTTGTTACGCTGAATGATCGGTTGCACCAATGAACTCGCGAACGCCTACATCCTCTGTAGAATTGTTACTCTTTTAGATGATATCCAATTTAATAGGTTTTAGTGAAATGCGAAGGGTACACTCACTTTTCCAAAAGAGGAGTATTTGGAACTCTCAGCAAAATGTATATTAGCGTGTAGCGAGATTATGACCGAAAGTTGATTTCGGTCATTGTTAAATTTGTTAGGCTGAATGATCGGTTGCAACAATTAAATTGGGAACGCCTACATCCTCTGTAGAATTTTGTACTCTTTCAGATGATATCCAATTTATTAGGTTTTAGTGAAATGCGAAGGGTACACTCACTTTTCCAAAAGAGGAGTATTTGGAACTCTCAGCAAAATGTATATTAGCGTATAGCGAGATTATGACCGAAAGTGGATTTTGGTCAAGGTTAAATTTGTTAGGCTGAAAGTATGGTTGCACCAATGAACTAGCGAACGCCTACATCCTCTGTAGAATTGTTACTCTTTTAGATGATATCCAATTTAATAGGTTTTAGTGAAATCCGAAGGGTACACTCACTTTTCCAAAAGAGGAGTATTTGGAACTCTCAGCAAAATGTATATTAGCGTGTAGCGAGATTATGACCGAAAGTTGATTTCGGTCATTGTTAAATTTGTTAGGCTGAATGATCGGTTGCAACAATTAAATTGGGAACGCCTACATCCTCTGTAGAATTTTGTACTCTTTCAGATGATATCCAATTTATTAGGTTTTAGTGAAATGCGAAGGGTACACTCACTTTTCCAAAAGAGGAGTATTTGGAACTCTCAGCAAAATGTATATTAGCGTGTAGCGAGATTATGACCGAAAGTGGATTTTTGTCAAGGTTAAATTTGTTAGGCTGAAGGTATGGTTACACCAATGAACTCGGGAACGCCTACATCCTCTGTAGAATCTTGTACTCTTTCAGATGATATCCAATTTATTAGGTTTTAGTGAAATGCGAAGGGTACACTCACTTTTCCAAAAGAGGAGTATTTGGAACTCTCAGCAAAATGTATATTAGCGTATAGCGAGATTATGACCGAAAGTGGATTTTGGTCAAGGTTAAATTTGTTAGGCTGAAAGTATGGTTGCACCAATGAACTAGCGAACGCCTACATCCTCTGTAGAATTTTGTACTCTTTTAGATGATATCCAATTTATTAGGTTTTAGTGAAATGCGAAGGGTACACTCACTTTTCCAAAAGAGGAGTATTTGGAACTCTCAGCAAAATGTATATTAGCGTATAGCGAGATTATGACCGAACGTGGATTTTGGTCAAGGTTAAATTTGTTAGGCTGACAGTATGGTTGCACCAATGAACTAGCGAACGCCTACATCCTCTGTAGAATTTTGTACTCTTTCAGATGATATCCAATTTTTTAGGTTTTAGTGAAATGCGAAGGGTACACTCACTTTTCCAAAAGAGGAGTATTTGGAACTCTCAGCAAAATGTATATTAGCGTATAGCGAGATTATGACCGAAAGTGGATTTTGGTCAAGGTTAAATTTGTTAGGCTGAAAGTATGGTTGCACCAATGAACTAGCGAACGCCTACATCGTCTGTAGAATTTTGTACTCTTTCAGATGATATCCAATTTATTAGGTTTTAGTGAAATGCGAAGGGTACACTCACTTTTCCAAAAGAGGAGTATTTGGAACTCTCAGCAAAATGTATATTAGCGTGTAGCGAGATTCCGACCGAAAGTGGATTTTGTTAGGCTGAAAGTATGGTTGCATAAATTAAATCGGGAACGCCTACATCCTCTGTAGAATCTTGTACTCTTTCAGATGATATCCAATTTAATAGGTTTTAGTGAAATGCGTAGGGTACACTCACTTTTCCAAAAGAGGAGTATTTGGAACTCTCAGCAAAATGTATATTAGCGTTTAGCGAGATTATGACCGAAAGTGGATTTTGGTCAAGGTTAAATTTGTTAGGCTGAAAGTATGGTTACACCAATGAACTCGGGAACGCCTACATCCTCTGTAGAATTTTGTACTCTTTCAGATGATATCCAATTTATTAGGTTTTAGTGAAATGCGAAGGGTACACTCACTTTTCCAAAAGAGGAGTATTTGGAACTCTCAGCAAAATGTATATTAGCGTATAGTGAGATTATGACAGAAAGTGGATTTTGGTCAAGGTTAAATTTGTTAGGCTGAATAATCGGTTGCATAAATTAAATCGGGAACGCCTACATCCTCTGTAGAATCTTGTACTCTTTCAGATGATATCCAATTTAATAGGTTTTAGTGAAATGCGTAGGGTACACTCACTTTTCCAAAAGAGGAGTATTTGGAACTCTCAGCAAAATGCATATTAGCGTATAGCGAGATTATGACTGAAAGTGGATTTTTGTCAAGGTTAAATTTGTTAGGCTGAATGATCAGTTGCATCAATTAAATCGAGAACGCCTACATCCTCTGTAGAATTTTGTACTCTTTCAGATGATATCCAATTTATTAGGTTTTAGTGAAATGCGAAGGGTACACTCAGTTTTCCAAAAGAGGAGTATTTGGAACTCTCAGCAAAATGTATATTAGCGTTTAGCGAGATTATGACCGAAAGTGGATTTTGGTCAAGGTTAAATTTGTTAGGCTGAAAGTATGGTTGCACCAATGAACTAGCGAACGCCTACATCCTCTGTAGAATTTTGTACTCTTTTAGATGATATCCAATTTATTAGGTTTTAGTGAAATGCGAAGGGTACACTCACTTTTCCAAAAGAGGAGTATTTGGAACTCTCAGCAAAATGTATATTAGCGTATAGTGAGATTATGACAGAAAGTGGATTTTGGTCAAGGTTAAATTTGTTAGGCTGAATAATCGGTTGCATAAATTAAATCGGGAACGCCTACATCCTCTGTAGAATCTTGTACTCTTTCAGATGATATCCAATTTAATAGGTTTTAGTGAAATGCGTAGGGTACACTCACTTTTCCAAAAGAGGAGTATTTGGAACTCTCAGCAAAATGCATATTAGCATATAGCGAGATTATGACTGAAAGTGGATTTTTGTCAAGGTTAAATTTGTTACGCTGAATGATCGGTTGCACCAATGAACTCGCGAACGCCTACATCCTCTGTAGAATTGTTACTCTTTTAGATGATATCCAATTTAATAGGTTTTAGTGAAATGCGAAGGGTACACTCACTTTTCCAAAAGAGGAGTATTTGGAACTCTCAGCAAAATGTATATTAGCGTGTAGCGAGATTATGACCGAAAGTTGATTTCGGTCATTGTTAAATTTGTTAGGCTGAATGATCGGTTGCAACAATTAAATTGGGAACGCCTACATCCTCTGTAGAATTTTGTACTCTTTCAGATGATATCCAATTTAATAGGTTTTAGTGAAATGCGAAGGGTACACTCACTTTTCCAAAAGAGGAGTATTTGGAACTCTCAGCAAAATGTATATTAGCGTATAGCGAGATTATGACCGAAAGTGGATTTTGGTCAAGGTTAAATTTGTTAGGCTGAAAGTATGGTTGCACCAATGAACTAGCGAACGCCTACATCCTCTGTAGAATTGTTACTCTTTTAGATGATATCCAATTTAATAGGTTTTAGTGAAATCCGAAGGGTACACTCACTTTTCCAAAAGAGGAGTATTTGGAACTCTCAGCAAAATGTATATTAGCGTGTAGCGAGATTATGACCGAAAGTTGATTTCGGTCATTGTTAAATTTGTTAGGCTGAATGATCGGTTGCAACAATTAAATTGGGAACGCCTACATCCTCTGTAGAATTTTGTACTCTTTCAGATGATATCCAATTTATTAGGTTTTAGTGAAATGCGAAGGGTACACTCACTTTTCCAAAAGAGGAGTATTTGGAACTCTCAGCAAAATGTATATTAGCGTGTAGCGAGATTATGACCGAAAGTGGATTTTTGTCAAGGTTAAATTTGTTAGGCTGAAGGTATGGTTACACCAATGAACTCGGGAACGCCTACATCCTCTGTAGAATCTTTTACCTTTTCAGATGATATCCAATTTATTAGGTTTTAGTGAAATGCGAAGGGTACACTCACTTTTCAAAAAGAGGAGTATTTGGAACTCTCAGCAAAATGTATATTAGCGTATAGCGAGATTATGACCGAAAGTGGATTTTGGTCAAGGTTAAATTTGTTAGGCTGAAAGTATGGTTGCACCAATGAACTAGCGAACGCCTACATCCTCTGTAGAATTTTGTACTCTTTTAGATGATATCCAATTTAGTAGGTTTTAGTGAAATGCGAAGGGTACACTCACTTTTCCAAAAGAGGAGTATTTGGAACTCTCAGCAAAATGTATATTAGCGTATAGCGAGATTATGACCGAACGTGGATTTTGGTCAAGGTTAAATTTGTTAGGCTGACAGTATGGTTGCACCAATGAACTAGCGAACGCCTACATCCTCTGTAGAATTTTGTACTCTTTCAGATGATATCCAATTTTTTAGGTTTTAGTGAAATGCGAAGGGTACACTCACTTTTCCAAAAGAGGAGTATTTGGAACTCTCAGCAAAATGTATATTAGCGTATAGCGAGATTATGACCGAAAGTGGATTTTGGTCAAGGTTAAATTTGTTAGGCTGAAAGTATGGTTGCACCAATGAACTAGCGAACGCCTACATCGTCTGTAGAATTTTGTACTCTTTCAGATGATATCCAATTTATTAGGTTTTAGTGAAATGCGAAGGGTACACTCACTTTTCCAAAAGAGGAGTATTTGGAACTCTCAGCAAAATGTATATTAGCGTGTAGCGAGATTCCGACCGAAAGTGGATTTTGTTAGGCTGAAAGTATGGTTGCATAAATTAAATCGGGAACGCCTACATCCTCTGTAGAATCTTGTACTCTTTCAGATGATATCCAATTTAATAGGTTTTAGTGAAATGCGTAGGGTACACTCACTTTTCCAAAAGAGGAGTATTTGGAACTCTCAGCAAAATGTATATTAGCGTTTAGCGAGATTATGACCGAAAGTGGATTTTGGTCAAGGTTAAATTTGTTAGGCTGAAAGTATGGTTACACCAATGAACTCGGGAACGCCTACATCCTCTGTAGAATTTTGTACTCTTTCAGATGATATCCAATTTATTAGGTTTTAGTGAAATGCGAAGGGTACACTCACTTTTCCAAAAGAGGAGTATTTGGAACTCTCAGCAAAATGTATATTAGCGTGTAGCGAGATTATGACCGAAAGTGGATTTTTGTCAAGGTTAAATTTGTTAGGCTGAAGGTATGGTTACACCAATGAACTCGGGAACGCCTACATCCTCTGTAGAATCTTGTACTCTTTCAGATGATATCCAATTTATTAGGTTTTAGTGAAATGCGAAGGGTACACTCACTTTTCAAAAAGAGGAGTATTTGGAACTCTCAGCAAAATGTATATTAGCGTATAGCGAGATTATGACCGAAAGTGGATTTTGGTCAAGGTTAAATTTGTTAGGCTGAAAGTATGGTTGCACCAATGAACTAGCGAACGCCTACATCCTCTGTAGAATTTTGTACTCTTTTAGATGATATCCAATTTATTAGGTTTTAGTGAAATGCGAAGGGTACACTCACTTTTCCAAAAGAGGAGTATTTGGAACTCTCAGCAAAATGTATATTAGCGTATAGCGAGATTATGACCGAACGTGGATTTTGGTCAAGGTTAAATTTGTTAGGCTGACAGTATGGTTGCACCAATGAACTAGCGAACGCCTACATCCTCTGTAGAATTTTGTACTCTTTCAGATGATATCCAATTTTTTAGGTTTAAGTGAAATGCGAAGGGTACACTCACTTTTCCAAAAGAGGAGTATTTGGAACTCTCAGCAAAATGTATATTAGCGTATAGCGAGATTATGACCGAAAGTGGATTTTGGTCAAGGTTAAATTTGTTAGGCTGAAAGTATGGTTGCACCAATGAACTAGCGAACGCCTACATCGTCTGTAGAATTTTGTACTCTTTCAGATGATATCCAATTTATTAGGTTTTAGTGAAATGCGAAGGGTACACTCACTTTTCCAAAAGAGGAGTATTTGGAACTCTCAGCAAAATGTATATTAGCGTGTAGCGAGATTCCGACCGAAAGTGGATTTTGTTAGGCTGAAAGTATGGTTGCATAAATTAAATCGGGAACGCCTACATCCTCTGTAGAATCTTGTACTCTTTCAGATGATATCCAATTTAATAGGTTTTAGTGAAATGCGTAGGGTACACTCACTTTTCCAAAAGAGGAGTATTTGGAACTCTCAGCAAAATGTATATTAGCGTTTAGCGAGATTATGACCGAAAGTGGATTTTGGTCAAGGTTAAATTTGTTAGGCTGAAAGTATGGTTACACCAATGAACTCGGGAACGCCTACATCCTCTGTAGAATTTTGTACTCTTTCAGATGATATCCAATTTATTAGGTTTTAGTGAAATGCGAAGGGTACACTCACTTTTCCAAAAGAGGAGTATTTGGAACTCTCAGCAAAATGTATATTAGCGTATAGTGAGATTATGACAGAAAGTGGATTTTGGTCAAGGTTAAATTTGTTAGGCTGAATAATCGGTTGCATAAATTAAATCGGGAACGCCTACATCCTCTGTAGAATCTTGTACTCTTTCAGATGATATCCAATTTAATAGGTTTTAGTGAAATGCGTAGGGTACACTCACTTTTCCAAAAGAGGAGTATTTGGAACTCTCAGCAAAATGCATATTAGCGTATAGCGAGATTATGACTGAAAGTGGATTTTTGTCAAGGTTAAATTTGTTAGGCTGAATGATCAGTTGCATCAATTAAATCGAGAACGCCTACATCCTCTGTAGAATTTTGTACTCTTTCAGATGATATCCAATTTATTAGGTTTTAGTGAAATGCGAAGGGTACACTCAGTTTTCCAAAAGAGGAGTATTTGGAACTCTCAGCAAAATGTATATTAGCGTTTAGCGAGATTATGACCGAAAGTGGATTTTGGTCAAGGTTAAATTTGTTAGGCTGAAAGTATGGTTACACCAATGAACTCGGGAACGCCTACATCCTCTGTAGAATCTTGTACTCTTTTAGATGATATCAAATTTATTAGGTTTAAGTGGAATGCGTAGGGTACACTCACTTTTCCAAAAGAGGAGTATTCCAGATTCGTTTTATTTTGAAGTCAAATCCTGGAGATTCATTTTTTCTGGAAAATATAGGTTTTTGTGAAAAAAAACCAAGTATTCAAGCTGATTGTGTATAGAAGCATGTTATCACAACGTTGCAGTACAATTTCTCTCTTTTTTTATTTTTAAACTATCAAAAACTCAATTCAAATATTGTGTGTCATGTATGGGACACCGTAGCGCTTTACGGGCAGGCCAGCCGAAATTCAGGCCCAAATTTAGGGCCAGGTTCAGTTTGGTCTAGTATTACAACTTGAAGTTGAACTTGAACTTGTAAAATGAGTAAGTTAATTACAGTACAAACGTCATTATGAATATGATGCAATCTGAATTGATTCTGACTTGTATTCCACTATTCTTTACTAATTACGAAACAAAGATGAAGTTCGGGTCGGCAAGCTGATCCTATGTTAGTTGCGGTAACCGTAACCCTCATCCTCCCGAAGGTCGGAGACCTGAGGGTTACGGGAACGTATGTACAAAATTATAGCGAGGTTTTTGTTTTTACCATTTTGGAAACACCACTGTCCCGATCGCCCCCTTTTTCCACCCTTTTGAAAATCGCCACACACAATCTAAGGACATGCACTTGATCCCAAATGTTTACTGAATGTGATCAGATAACTCAAAACATCGTGGGTAAAATACTTTTCCGAAAAACGGGCAGAAACTCACCAAAATACTGTCTGTAAATGTCCCGTCAACGTCTCCGCCAGGTTCGGAATCCGAACCTGGCGCCTCGACCAATCAGCGCTTAGTCTCGTGACGTATATCCCGCACGACGGTTATTTGCTGTTTCGCAATAACAGTCCACACTCGTGGTGCGCGCGCATATCCATGGTTGTATACAGTACCAGTCGGCTCTTCACAGGACGATGACCTGCGCGCGCACCACGAGTGTGGACTGTTATTGCGAAACAGCAAATAGCCGTCGTGCGGGATATACGTCACGAGACTAAGCGCTGATTGGTCGAGGCGCCAGGTTCGGATTCCGAACCTGGCGGAGACGTTGACGGGACATTTACAGACAGTATTTTGGTGAGTTTCTGCCCGTTTTTCGGAAAAGTATTTTACCCACGATGTTTTGAGTTATCTGATCACATTCAGTATACATTTGGGATCAAGTACATGTCCTTAGATTGTGTGTGGCGATTTTCAAAAGGGTCGAAAAAGGGGGCGATCGGGACAGTGGTGTTTCCAAAATGGTAAAAACAAAAACCTCGCTATAATTTTGTACATACGTTCCCGTAACCCTCAGGTCTCCGACCTTCGGGAGGATGAGGGTTACGGTTACCGCAACTAATCCTATGTATGACTATCACTATGTTTTTAATTTTATGAATCCTGACTTTTTGTAAATTGTAGTCAGAGTAACTTGGACCTGACAAGTCACCCTTTTACAATGTATTTGCAAAATTTGTTATTTGGAGGATGGGGTGTCTGTAGGGTCCAAGCACGACGGGTAATTGAATCGGGACTTTGAAAAAAAAAAACCTTCCGAAATCCCCAGATTTCCCCCCAAATAGGCCAAAACACCCGTGAAACTGTTCCACACGCCCATTGAGGATTCAGTGAGAATCACAGATTCAAATAAACCTTTTCGACGTTCGCAAAGCAGAATGAGTATAGATGATAAACTCGCCGTCAAAGTCAAGATTTAAGCGCAGAATTACCCGTCGTGCTTGGACCCTACAGTCACGAGTCACCTGATCCTCCAAATTTCAATTTTTAATAAAAAAAAGGGGGTGACTTGTAGGGTCCAAGTTACTCAGACTAGACTTTTTGTGCTTTAAAAAGCAAATTTTGGCGCTTTAGCGGCTCTGTGAAATTGGCCCCTGATAATACAGTAAGAAGACTGCAAACTTTGCACACGACTAGAAAAAAAATGTACAGAAGAATTTACGAATTCAAAGCCTGTGTTTCAATTGTGTGAGGTGCAGATGACAAGCAAGGGAAGTGGCAGCGAGTTGGTCCGGCACGTCTGGAGAGTGCTGGGTCTTCTGAAGGAGCTGTGGTACTCGGACGACTTCCAGACGCGGGTGTGCTGGTGGCTTGTCTACACGCTGGCGATACTGGTCCTCCTCATTCGCATAGCGTGGACGCTCTACGGCAAAGACATCTCCAAGACGTTCATGCTGCAAGGTTGGCACTCCATTTCCCTCCTCGCCCCTCGTCCCTGGGAGTGGGAATCGAGTCTCCGTTGTTGGAGAAAGTTGTAACTGGATTATGCCAGTATTGAGGCCTTTTCAAAAATCTCCGTGTTGGACACGGGTATCACCCGTGTGAACTACATTGTGTAGACTGAGCATTTCACACTGCACGATTTCAACATGGTGTCGACACGTGTAAAAAAAAAAAAACCTGCTCGGGAGGTGGGTTGAGAGCATTCGACCCGTGTTGAGAAGTCCGACACGTGTTGAAAGCCATAGTGTCAACATCTCTGGGTTGAGTTCGACCCGTGTAACGTAACGGCCGAGTGCATGCATGGCAGCATCACACTGTAGTGATATGGCATGGGGGATTTTCTGATTGTATAAGATAAGGCCTATCCAGTTGAAAAACGCGATGTAGTTGTGAAACGAACGCGCAATACACGGGTCGAAACGTTACACGTGTCGAGCAAGTTGCGGTGAGTAGTGTGAAAATGGAACGAAAGTGACCCGTGTTGAAATTTTATGAATTCAACACGGTAAGATTTGGTAGATTTTTGTAGATTTTGACATGGATCGGACATTCATAGTATGAAAAGGCCTTAGGATTCTATATTTTAGTATCAATGATGTAATTCTTGAGTGTGGCATGATGGGATGCAATTAAAGATGGCCGATTACTTGTGATTCTAGTGCAGTGAAACATGCTGCTTTAAATTAAACACCAGAGATGATGCCCAAGCTTACATTTCTTTCTTCCTTCTTTCTTGTATTTGTTAGGTGGTCAGAATTCTCCCAAAAGACAAAGGTAATGTGCATTTGATTATTGAGATATTGGGTGTGTTCCGTTTATCTTTGTCGGTTAAGGGCTCTTGCAAGGATAGTTGACCATTGGGGAAGGCCGCCAACTACGGGCTGGATAGCTCAAGTACTGCTTTGTCAAAACCAGAGGTCTTGGGTCCAAGTCATTTTTCAATTTTTTTTCAAAAGATCCCAGTCAGTTTTTCCTTTATTTGTTTGATTTTCTGTATACAATTTGTAATCACTTTGCCTTTGAGAAAGGTCCTGCTAGGATCGAAACGTCCAACTTTTGAGGTTTATGTATTGCAGGTTATTTTAGTCGGTGAGCATTTTGCAACAGTTTTCTTTGTATTCACTTCATTTTTGGTTTTCAATGAAAGGTCTAAGGAGGGTCTATCTCGTAAGCAGCACGCCAAAACGGACTGAACGGTGTTGTGACTGTCATTGTACTCACCGGCTGGACATTACAGTCATTCACAATACAGATAGCTTCCAGAATCCAGATTGCGGTACTGTATGCTTCCTGCCAAACTCTGTCATGTGGATGTACCTTTACTGTCTGCATTCCAAACCTGCTCCGGGCCAAATTTGTATTCGTTGTAGGGTGGGTGTTTTTTTTTGTCACAAGAGGCTGTCCATATCTGAAGCCAGACTCTGAAATCTCACCTCCGAAATTCAATTTGACCATCCGTGGAGCTTTCATGGTCTTCCAGACTAAGGTACAGTTTGGGTAGCTTCGATCAGGTAATCTTTACCCTCAAGTCTTCAACACCGAAATAAGTAATCAAATTTGAATGCATCATTTTGAGAGAAAAAAGGAAAGTACTACCAGTAGCTATTGCTACAGCATTTGTATGGAAAAGTGAGTCTTCCTGTGCTAAAACATACAGTTGGTGGTACATAGATACACTGTCTAAGTTGTGATGTAGGTATAGACCGAGACGTGACTTTTGGCATATCCAGACATTGATCAAAATTTTAAAGTGGTTTTGATACACCCAACAAGTTAGTATTCACGCCTTGCTTGTTATGGAAAAGAACTTTAAATTTGAGTAAGAATAAGAGTATATGGTTTGATTGCCAATATGTTTGTATATCACCAATATGTTTTGTGAGCTGGATTTTTATTGTTTTACAAATGACATCTTGCCTTGTGAAAATGTACATGTTTGATGATTGGGGATCAGTTTTGTTAATTCCTTTATTTTTGAGCTTGTTCCGTGGTTATTTATGATGAAGTTTGATCTGTATGAATCTTCACATCGGCTACAAGCTGTCTAGCCAGTCAGTTGTTTCTGGCAGTGCTATTTATGCCTGTGCAGTGTTCTGATGGCAAAATAACTCGATCAGCCTCAACTCAATGTAAATCACGACGAGTACGGTCCCAAAAGCCGTTTTTAGAGCAGATTTGGTTGGCAAATGTCTTAAATTTCTGACACAAATCATTGGCGCTTTTAACTCATGTGGAAAAAAAGAAAGAAAAAAACCAAAGGTGATTAAACTTTCACGTTTTTTTAAAAATCATAATGCTCTCGTTAAATTTGTAGAGAGCGCTCTTTTTTGCTCTCCTTGGAAAACATTAAGGAGCGCGGAGGAGCGCGAGCGCGCTCCTTTCGTTTCAAGCCCTGATAATGTATTATGAATGTTTTGCGCAGTACTCCTTACATTTTGCATTTGAGAACAGTCTCGCCTAGGATTGCAGTGTCAGGCCATCTAAATGTTTCAAAGTTAACGTTTTGGGTCATTTTAAAGTAAGTACTGTATTAAAGCAGTTTGCAACAATTTGTTGGTGTTCTCAAAGGCCCTATACAACATTGGTAAAAGTCAAATGATTGCCACAGTTTGTGTGTTAAACCATTAAACATTCCAAAAAAGAAATCCTGCGAAGGTTTTAGCTCAAAATGGTTATCTGAGAAAGTAGAAAAGGGCAAACAACCGTCACAATTTTCGCGCCGCTCTGTAGCGTAAGAAATAGCTTACCACTCTTGAGTAATAAACTACTTGTCAATGGTTGAGTGAAGATTTCTCATCCCATGCCAGACCGTAAGATTTCAACATGATAATTCTATCATGGCCATCTACAAACTGTGTAAATGAGAAGGAAATCTGTGCGCATTGAATGCTTTCCGATCTTCCCAATGTCGTATTGGGTCTTTAAGATTCAGTCAAATTAATGCCACGCTGGGAATGAAGTTCACACCAGATAGTGCTGGGAGACGTCACTCTCCCAAGTCTCCTCTGGTCTGTATGACCTTCTTCTGCCAGACCATAGTAATGTGTGTTGGTATTCAGCTGGACACTCGATTGAATGATGAGCTTTCACGTGGACATGGAATGGCCACAAATAATATTCCATCCTCCTGCATACCTACATGGACGCCAGTTAGCAGAAAACGCAGTCCGAGAAATTCATCACTTTGCTCACAGGGCAGGAACCAATTTGGCATGTGATTTATTGCTAGTGCCTGTTATGATCTGGCTCAGTACACATCATTTTTATTTTAAGAGATGCACGTCGCCCTAGTGTTGACCCGAAGGCCATCCGGCCTGTCCTAATTCCATCTGTGGACCGTTTCAATTACTGCAGCTTTGGATTTGCATCTGGCTTTGGTGTATGTCACCATTAAACAAAAGCTTCTTAAAAACCTTAGCAATACAGCAATTAAATGATCTGGTGGGATCTCAAGCTTTTCAGGCAATTAAATCATGGTTTTGTCTGATTATTAATTATAAAAAATATATGATATAATTATACATTTTAAATGTGTTTATTTGTTTGGTACCTCATAACTCTAGTACTAACCACAGTAGGCCTACTGGCCATATTACTGGTTTCCCAATGCACGATGATCGTCTTCATGTTCCACTCACATGATGCATGGTCATCTGGTTTCGATGAATTTGTGCCTGGTGATTGTGAAAATGAGCCAAAACCGTGACGGCGGAATAAGACCCCACCAATGTGTTGCGTAACGTATACAGCCAGCAGGCAGGCGGGTCAATGGATACATTGCAAAGTCTTTATTACAGTCGTCCCTTGTGTGCTTTGTGTGTATGTCCCTCACGTGCATCGGGGCTGCTAAAAGTCTAGACTCTAGAGCATGCTACGTGTTTGTCACATCGTGCTGTGGGGAGCCCACCGCACGGACACGTTGATCGTGTTTTCAGGGGGCACCAGTAATCTGACCAGTACTGTAACTGGAAAGTTTTTTCAAGATAATTGGGAGTTGTTTACATTTTCAGGATTCACACCAGAGACCAAGATTTGATTTTGATTTCTGAAGACAGGGAATCAATGCGGCGGTTCAATCAGAAGAACTTGAATGTCCATCACGTTTGTTCCAGTCAGACCGCTCCTCAGATGATCGCTCCCAGCATTCAGCCGGTTGTAGAAGGAGTAAGAGTCGTTGTCCCTCAGAAATGCGCGGGCGTCCAATCCGGACCGACGGGCCGCCATGACCTGGCATGGGTCGGCCAGCGCCCCGGCAGCATCGGTCGGTCCGTCTTGACCGTCGGTGCCCCCACTGAGGAAGACCACGCGGAACCCAGCCCGGAAACGCCGGTCGAAGACCGGCCTGTCGGCCATCATGGTGGCCGCGGCTAAGGCCATCTCCTGATTGCGGCCACCCTTGCCCGGGCCGGTCACGGCCACCGTAGTCTCCCCAGCACCGATCAGGCACACGGGGGACTGCTGGTCGGCAGCCTTATCCACTGTAGCCCGGATGGTCTCCAGAGACACGCAGCTCGGTCCCAGGCCGGCCACTAAAGCCAAGCCGGGAGAGTCAGACCCAAGACCGGCATCGGAATGTGGTCCGGCCTGGTATCGCTGGCAGACATATGATGCCAGCTCCACGAACATTGCCGCCACGTCGTGTGACTCCCCCGCGAGCTCGGTGGATATCAGGGCGGTCTGGAAGCCCATCGCCTCGGCGCATCTCCTGGCCTCCTGCGCAGCCGTCTCGTTGTTCCCGATGCAGACGTTGAGGACGTGGTCCGACTTGCCGGCCGCTTCCTCGACGGCCGTGGTGGCCCCGGCATCGGCCTGGGTGGCCCGGCTGCTGAGGAAGTCCAGCACTGGCCTTGGGATGCCTTTGGTGGCGCCGAGGCGGGCAATGATGTCCAGGCAGTCTTGCGGCGTGGAATCATCCCAGACGGTCGGTCCGCTGGCGATCATGTCCAGATGGTTTCCGACAATGTCGGACAAAATAAGACTGATCACCTGCAAGGCGAGAAACCGCCCAATCGAGACATGACTCATGACATTCAACTCTATCGTCTTAATTGGAAAGACAGAAGCTGACCCACACTTCAGACAGACTTGAGTCCAGTGCTGAACCAAACTAGTCAGGAAGAGCTTTGAGACCGATTAAATCAAATTTTGGTTTAAGATTGGAGCACTTCGATCAGGTTTGAAGGTTTGCTCGGTGAAATCACACTGTAGAGATGGTGACTCCACGTTTCAGACACTGCATGCTCTACCCATTGTCAGTAGACTGCTGGATTCCAACCAAATGTTGGTGCTCATTTGAACTCGAGGGCAGAGTTCGGCCTCCTGGGGAAGCTTCTACAGGATTCAGCAGCAACAGCAATGTCACTGGCTAGAATTCCGCAGGCTCCCGTCAAAGAGCAAAGCAAACACTGTCCCACATATTGAGCTACCATGAATTGGAAAATCCATCTCTTTGTGAAACAGCCTGTGCGGTGCACATCAGAAGCTTACATGTAAGCACAAGTTAGTACATTTAAGTCTTTAAGGGTCGTACTCCAAAAAAATAAAAACGATTTTCCTGACATCTTCTCTGGTCATGACTCTAGTTTAATTCAGGAAAAAACGGTGATGCAGAGAGCAGTGTGTGAAACTCTCACCTTGGCCGGGTAGGCAAGTCTGGCCAGCCCACCGCCTTTCAGTCGAGACAGGTGCTTCCTGACCGTGTTGAGCTCCCCGATGGTGGAGCCGCTGGAGCCCAGCACTTTGGAGACGGCGTGGACGTCCTGCAGTGTGAGCGGCGGTACGGGAGAGGGGAGTAGAGCAGAGCCGCCCCCTGCAGACATAAAATGAACCAGGGCCTCAACATTTGTGCTAAAAATTTGTGGTGACACGGCAGATGAGTCATCCTCCGAGAATGACATTGACTGCAAGAACAGTTACCGGCTCTTCTTAAGTTCTCAGAGTCACCTGGGTCTTCTCAGAATCACCTGCTCTTCTCAGAGTCACCTGTTTTTCTCAGAGTCACCGGCTCTTCTCAGAATCACCTGCTCTTCTCAGAGTCACCGGCTCTTCTCAGAGTCACCCGCTCTTCTCAGAGTCACCCACTCTTTTCAGAATCACCCGCTCTTCTCAGAGTCACCCACTCTTCTCAGAATCACCCGCTCTTCTCAGTCACCCACTCTTCTCAGAGTCACCCACTCTTCTCAGAATCACTCGCTCTTCTCAGAGTCACCCGCTCTTCTCAGAATCACTCGCTCTTCTCAGAGTCGTCGGCTCTTCTCAGAGCCACTGGCTTTTCTCAAAGTCCCCTGGGTCTTCTCAGAGTCACCCGCTCTTCTCAGAGTCACCCGTTCTTCTCACAGTCACCCGCTCTTCTCATCGCTCTTCTCAGAGTCACCCGCTCTTCTCAGAGTCACCCGCTCTTCTCACAGTCACCCGCTCTTCTCACCCGCTCTTCTCAGAGTCACCCGCTCTTCTCAGAGTCACCCGCTCTTCTCAGAGTCACCCTCTCTTCTCAGAGTCACCCGCTCTTCTCAGAATCACCCGCTCTTCTCAGAATCACCCGCTCTTCTCACAGTCACCCGCTCTTCTCACAGTCACCTGGGTCTTCTCAGAGTCACCCTCTCTTTTCAGAGTCACCCTCTCTTCTCAGAGTCACCTGCTCGTCTGAGAGTACGAAGTGTGCTCAAAACACTCTTGGTCTTTGGATGTGCAGGACTTTGCTCACCTGAGACTAGGACTGCCAGGAGGTCATCCTTGCCGAGCCCCTTGGTCAGCTCTTCAATCTCCTGCGCTGCCTTCAACGAGTCGGCATCAGGGAGGTTGTTCCTGGCACCCTCAATGATCTTCACCCGAGACCGGCTCGGTGGGAGAAGTTCGCTGCAAGAGATGCCGAGAGAACTGTCACAAGTAACACGGGAAATTCAAAATCCGCACGATTTTGACGGTTTTGACGATTTTGTTGAGACTCGGTTGGCGGATTGAGCTGAAATTTTCACAGGTGTGTCATTTCATGCATATGTTGGATCAGACAACATATGGATGCTATTCTTTGACCTCGACCAATGTTGTGTAGGGGCTTTAAAGATAATCCGTTGAGGAATTGGGAGCCAGGGAAGTGAGAGGCTTTATAGCCTCGTTTTGGGCGAATTTGCATTAAAAAATAAATTAAAAAAGCACCATTGAATCAGCCGTGTGTCTCCGGCGCCTCTACCTTTTCCCGGCTCTTCTCAGGTCCTCCTGGATGCCGTGGGGAACACTGACTACGCCCGACTGCACGTGCTCCCGGAGGACAGCCTCCAGCGCTCCGACCATGCCGATGACGGCTTTGCCAAAGCCCACCACGTACACGTTGTGGTCGACCTGCGGCATCAGGTCGAGAATGAAAAAATAAAAAAAAAACTCTCTTTCTCATTGACACAGATGGAGAATGCAGTCTGCCAAAACGAGCACAGCAGACAGAAATTGGCCGCTGGCTCAATCCCTACCCTTCAGCCAGGCCTTTTTGGGGGTTTGGGGGGGGGGGGTTGGCACATGGACAGCTTCTAAGTAGCAAACACTATGGTAGAGAACTGCCAGAGGGAGGTCCCCTTATGGTAAGTTGCAACAGCGCCCTCGTTTGGTGGCAGTGTTGTGCTTCTGCGCTACCTTGCCACTGGCTCTGGCTTGGCTGTGCTGCCCGTCCAACCAGGCCTATTTTTCACATGTGTTTTGTATAAATTGAAATGGTACAAGATCTTCGGGAGAGTCCCAGGGCATTATTCGTGACTCGTGACTTGATTCGTGACTACAGGCTCAAACAATTGGCAACAGATTTCACAAAAAGGTTTCACCACGTTCAAGATCTCCAGGAGAGCCTGAGTGCACTACGGTATTTGTTACTTGATGGTTTTGGTAAACAAGATCTGGCATGTACATGCCCCAAAAAATAGCATTTATACATGCTTACACATGCAACATATCAAAGTCCCTTCCCTTTTACCTCGGTGAATTCTAATCCCCCCCCCCCCAAAAAAAAATCCGTAAAAATCCATGCATCTCACCTTGTATTTTCTCCCACCGACGGTCAGGCAGTTGTCATGGTATCCGAGGGCCTTGGCAACCATGCGGGGCGGCAACACGGCATCCACACCGGCCGCGAAGATGCGCCTGGCGCGCTCTTTCAGTCTGTCCATCTCGGTGTCCTAAGTAGAGAGAGAGAGAGAGAGAGAGAGAGAGAGAGAAATCTCAAAGATGTCAACCCAGCAAAACCTTGCAGCAGACGGGTTGTACAACACCAATGAGCTACTTGATGCGGGTGGGAGCTCTAAGACCAGCGGCCCATTGACAGGGGATAGTACACACTGGCTCCCAAACAATCAACCACTTTGTGCTGGTACCTCTGAATCTTGGCACCACTATATTGCACAAGTAAAAAAGGAAAAGAAAAAAATATTTTTCTGCCTACCACAAAAGGTATCATAAAAAAGTCCCACAGACCTCAGATTGAGACAAGTACACATCATGTACATGTGCTCTTATTGCTTTTTCACAGGTATTTATTGTTCCCGAATTGTTGAGTGAGTTTTTAAAATGTCACATTATTTACAAAAAGGCAGGTTATATTAACCAGGCAAAGGCATTCTTCCCACAATTTACAAATTTAAAGCTATTCTCCCGGTCCCTTAGTCTGATTGGCCAATTGTCATTACATCATGTTTATGCATATTCATGTATGCTCTATACTCTGACAGTGGCCAATCAGAGTAAAGAGTGCTCAATGAATATGCATAACATCAGCAGAAACGACCTCCAGGAGGAATGCTGTTGCCGGGTGGATATCAGATTCATTTCCAACGAGGAGGTTATAATCACCCGTCAAATTGGCATTCTTCCGTTGCCGGCTGAAATGTTTAAAAACCCTTTGTGGCAGTAACTGTCCTGACACTGGAAAGTGGTTTGTACACAGTGCCAACGCAAACTATTCTGGACATCTGACTGGTGATGTTACCGTGGTTACCATTGGTGTCGAACTAGAAGAGCTTGCCGAGCGAAATGCAGGAAAGGATGCCTGCCAATGGCGTGCGTATCTGCGACGGTGCCCTAGCCAGAGCATCAGCCGACTACGAAGTGCCATCTACGTGTTGCAAATGAATACAGACAGACAGACAGACAATGTGATTAGTGCGTTCATCATAACCAGACAATGTGTGTATAATAATGCTGCGTTCTAATCACGTCGTGCTTATCAATATCAAGTTCACAAACAGTAATTTCCCAGTTCCCATATAGTCCGAGTAACTTGGAGGTGACTCACCAGAACCTCAAAATTACAAAATTCGATAAAAAAAGGGTGACTTGTCGGGTCCAAGTTACTCGGACTAGTTCCCAGAGTGGGCTGCATTCCAATGCTACTCCATGTACTCACCAACACACACGCGCACTGGTCTCACACACATTGCTGAAGCGCAAAGACCGAAGAGTTTGTTTACAAATAAATATGATAATTTGACATTTGTGCAGCGCATCGCACCAGTGCAGTCGACCCGCAGCTAGTAAAAGGAAACTATATTTTAAATAACAAATTTAAAATGCGTGTAGAACAGCGTAGTAAATTCATGGTCAATTCACCTTTTCATTCCTGGAGTCACTGCAGAAGCCGCCACCGCATGTTTATAATTAATTAGTAAAAATGGAGATCCATGCATCGATGTTGGAAACAAAAACTTTTTGCCCTTTGACCTCCTGACCCCAGATGACCCTAGATCCTTTTTGTCGAGTTCGTGAACTGCCTCCAGGTAGTCCAGTTCACGACACGACAGGCTGACCACGAGTGAATACCAGACGATTCGGAACGCCCCTTCACCACGACTAGCGAACTCGAGAACACGGTCATCACACGGCCATAAGCTGCGAAGGTCGTAGAGCCTATAGGTAAAATCGATACGACTCCTCCACTCCACTTTAGTAGAAAAATAGTGCTTACTTACCTGGGCCTCGGGAGAGCCGCCATGTATATTTCACCGTTCCGAGCCGTGTGAGGGCGCCCTTCACCTTCCCAACACTGAGCGCCATTATTACATTTGTTCCACGAGAGTTGTACGCCGTACACGTATCGCGGGCTGAAACGAGCATGGAAATTGTGGTAATTTGAACGGCAAATAGCCACACTTCTGCCGTAGTTTTCCTCCCAGAGGTCGCCGACATCCGCGGAGGGGGCAGCCGGCCCATTTCTTGTTCTCTCGGCCGGACCGTTCAGGTTCAGGAGACGGCCCCAAAAATGAAGCTTTCCGATCCGGTCATGCGAAGCTTTCGGGTGGCGAAGCTGTTCAAAGACCAAAACACGGAGCGCATCAACAGCATAGACTTCTCGCACAATGGGGAGACGATGATCTCCAGCAGTGAGGACGACTCCATCATCATCTACGACTGCCTGGAGGGAAAGTATGTCCATTACATTAGGCCTCTTCAGGGCCAGAGATATCATTTCGTTAATTGGAGTTTTTGTGTTTATTTCAATTTTCATGTAATTATTAATATTATTTAATTAATTTACAAAATTTACAATGCAATCAAATTAATAATCATAATGAATTGCGGGATTCAAGCAAACCAAGGGTAGACCTAGTCCGAGTAACTTGGACCCGACAAGTCACTATGTTTGCGAAGTGTGGAGGGGTCGTTTCTTAGTATTGACAATAGTAATTAGTATTGTACAGGGTCCAAGTTCGCCAGTATGCGAAATGGTTCTACATCTATACTCTAGTTTAAAATTGTTTGACTACCGACCAAAATACTCTGAAAACACCCATGACAAGCCGCCCACCCTCCTATTTTGGAGGAATCAGTCCTCTTTTGGGTCAAAATTTCTCACTTTTTTTTTACAAGCTCTTGAGAACAGATTCTGATTTTGAAATACACGTGTAATGAAATGTATTGCCATGTAGTTTGCTCTGTGATTCCTCTTTCTTAGCAGAAGTTATTTAATTTAAGATCAAAAATTAATCGCCAACAACTTGACAAGCCACCCGTGGTTGGTTAACAACAGTATTTCATTTTCAGTCTGATGCTGTCGCCCAGGCATTTCTCATTCGTCAAACTGACATTGCATTCTGTGTCTTGCAGGCCCAAGAAGACGCTGTACAGTAAGAAGTACGGTGTCGATATGATCAGGTTCACCCATGCCGTCAACACGGTCATCTACACGTCCAACAAGATGGATGATAACATCCGATATCTCTCGCTGCACGACAACAAGTACATCCGATACTTCTCGGGACACACCAAAAAGTGAGTTTTTGTTTCCCGTAACATCTACCGTACACGCTAGTCCGAGAAACTTGGACCCTTACGATCGCCCTTTAAAAAAAAAATTGAGGGAGTCGCCGATAGTAGGGTCCAAGGAATCCTTTTTGGAAACCCGATAAACTAACTTTATGTGTTCGACTCCAGGCATGACTACCCCCGACCAATACCCCCAGATTTTACCTCCAAAACACCAGTGAAACCATCCCACACACCCATCTTTGGATTAAGTGAGTATCACCGATTTCAATACTGGTCATTTGTTTTATTCACATTTGGGGAAAAAGGAGAAATTTCCCCTCAGGTGATCGAGAAGATTCTCTCCCGTCCGACGAGCGAAAAGGCGGCCATCTTTGATTTCAAATTGAAACGGTATACACAAAGGTCTTCCCAGGATCAGAAACGTCCGGCCCCTCATTTAGCATTGGTCGTCTCTCTTGCAGAGTGGTCAGCCTGAGTATGTCACCGATTGACGACAGTTTCTTGTCCGGCTCACTGGACAAGACGTTAAGACTCTGGGATCTGAGGTCGCCCAACTGTCAGGTAAGATTCAGCAATTTGGAATATCCATTCCTGGAGAAGCTCATGTAAATTAGCCTTTAGAATTGATGTCGCGGGTATTCGATAACTTGTACCTTTAGTTAAAAGGCCCTATACTACATTGGTAAAGGTCAAAAGATTGCCACAGTTTGTCTGTTACATGTAAACCATTAACCATTCCAAAAAAGAAATCGTGTAAAGATTTTAGCTCAAATTGTACACTGAGAAGGGCGATGTCGATGTTTGAGTAAAGATTTCTCTAGAAGTACAGCATCCCAGACCGTAAAACAATCTACAGACTGTGTAAATTAGAAGGAAATCTGTGGACATCAATGTTTTCTGATCTTCCCAATGTTGTATTGGGCCTTTAAGACAACTCGTACCTTCAAAATGTACTCAATATTGTGTAATTTCTTTCTATTGTGATGTTAGAATGTGGGTGATAAAAACACCTAAGAAACCACTGATGGTTCCCAATAAATCAGCGATATTTATAGAGATTTGGAGGATCGAAGTTGCCACACAAACCAACCAATCATCTCTCTCTTAGTCATTGTGATTCTGAGATCAGCAAGATCAAAGCACCCAAGTCCTATTTATAAAGATTTTCGCCAACAAACACCTGACGCATGCCATGCTCCAAGACGCGTTCAGGCATCAACGCCAGAAGGTTAAATCCCCCCTCCACCATGTACAGCCAACTCCATGCACCCTAATGGTAGAGCAATTGTGCAGTCATCTGAGGCCAGAGGTTGAGGTCACAGACCCTGACCAGTGGACCGGGGTCACCCATTACTCTGTCTCATGCTTTTTTTTCCCCTAGGGCCTGATGCACTTACAAGGGAGACCAGTGGCTTCCTTTGATCCGGAGGGACTCATCTATGCCTGCGGCGTCAACTCGGAGCTGATCAAGCTCTATGACCTGAGGTCCTTTGATAAGGTGCGTCCGTCTCTCTCTCTCCTTGGCTTAAAAGAGACCAGTGTTGTCTTATGTGCTTTTTGATAGAATCCATCGTGATCTTTCAAGATTTCTGCTTTTTGAGAAAGGTCCGGCTAGGATCAGGCCGCTGAGGTTCTTTAGATTTGCATTTTGGTTGTTGATGTCACTTTTGTGTTACTTTAAATCTGTGGGGAAAACTATAAAAAGCAACTGATTTCTGTGGTGTAAAACGTTGCCCAACTGCTTGCTGACAAGATTGCATTAGAATGGATGTCATTGGTTGTAACAGCACCTTTCCTAGTCTGAAAGAACGGCCCTGCTGGGTTTGGGTTGTCAAGAGCCCTCTAACTACTGAAGGTTTGAATGTTTTCCGATTTGGCACATCATGTTGCGTCGAAGAAAATGCACTTCGACAGTGGTCGGCTGTACTGGACGTTTTTATAATTGACACCATTTGCTCAGGGCTAAAGAATGTCTGCACTAGATAACATGATGTCTTGTTGGTCCAGTGGTTAAGATGTTTTGTTGGTCCAGTGGTTAAGATGTCTTGTTGGTCCAGTGGTTAAGATGGCTCATGGGTCCAGTGTTTAAGATGTCTCGTTGGTCCAGTGGTTAAGATGTCTCATTGGTCCAGTGGTTAAGATGTCTCGTTGGTCCAGTGGTTAAGATGTCTCGTTGGTCCAGTGGTTAAGATGTCTCGTTGGTCCAGTGGTTAAGATGTCTCGTTGGTCCAGTGGTTAAGATGTCTCGTTGGTCCAGTGGTTAAGATGTCTCGTTGGTCCAGTGGTTAAGATGTCTCATTGGTCCGGTGGTTAAGATGTCTCATTGGTCCAGTGGTTAAGATGTCTCGTTGGTCCAGTGGTTAAGATGTCTCATTGGTCCAGTGGTTAAGATGTCTCATTGGTCCAGTGGTTAAGATGTCTCATTGGTCCAGTGGTTAAGATGTCTCATTGGTCCAGTGGTTAAGATGTCTCTTTGGTCCAGTGGTTAAGATGTCTGTATTAGAAAGCAGGAGTTGCGGTTTTTTGTTTCAGTAGATAAGGCTTGAAGGTTTGCATGGTGGAAATACTAAGTGGAAGGTTTGCGGTGACACCATGCAGCACCTCTCTTTCAAGAAGGAGTGTGGCTCTGAAAAGAGCCGGTAACTCAATGTTTCATGTAGTATGTACTCGGGTAGTGTGTACTCTTTTTTTCAGTAGGCTATAGGGCAAAGCCTTGAGCCTACAGTGCTAGCCAACCAGGGCCAATCCTGTCTGAGTTAAAGACCCGTGCAATTGCTCATCCGTCGCCGTTCCTTCCTGCCCAGGGCCCCTTCACCACGTTCAAGCTGCAGCAGGACCGCGACTGCGACTGGACCTCGCTCAAGTTCAGCGCCGACGGCAAGCTGATCCTCATCTCCACCAACGGAGCCGTCATCCGCCTGGTGGACGCCTTCAGCGGCCACCCGAAGCAGACGTTCATGGTGAGTCAGCAGTGGGTTCTCCGCCGGGGTGGGGGGGGGGACTTCTGTCGGCTTGTCTTTGGGGCATCCGCCCTCTTGGTCATTTCCTTCTTCCCTGCCGACGGCAGCTCTTCTATTTGATGTTTTCCCCCCTTCCACTGCCTCGTCCCTTCCCAAACCCCTGCCCTTCCCTTTGATCTCACTCTACCTGCTATTTCCCTTTGTCCTCTGTCCATCATCCATGTCCCAGTTACTCTCCCCGTCCTATTTGGTTTGTCCCTGTCATTCTGGCTTTGATAAAGGCCAAGCTACATGTAGGATGGAAATGTCAGGCCCTCCTAATTTGGATAGGTGCAAAACTACTTCGTCATTTTGTATCTAATGGAGTAGCTGTTGCTTAACTGAAAGCTTAAAATGCACTCCTCCTAACCGGTTTGTCTTTGAAGGCATTACACACATGCTGCCTGAAATATTGAGTAAGCGGTAGGTCTCAGAGCCACACTTATTCCCGAAGCAGTTATGCACGTGGGTGTCACTGGGAAAAAAAACTCAGTTCAGTTCACCGTGCAAACCTTCAAGTCTCATCCAGTGACATCCTCTGGACTCTGAGGAATGGTCGCCTTTGACGCTTGTATTCAGGCAGAAAAACTGCTCCAATTCAACATCCTCTCATTCCCTGTCTGTGAGACATCTACAATGGCAACGCGGCCGTCAAAAACACTCAAAGTCATTGCACTTTCGGGACTGAAACCTTGATGCTATGAAGGAACACATTGTTATGCAAATGTGCTTCATGCATTATTCATTGCCTCAGGGCCATCTCAACCAGAAGGGCTTGCTACTGGAGTCTTCATTTAGCCCAGACGCCAAGTATGTCTTATCCGGTAAGTTCAGGAAGCTGGCTTCTTTGTTTTTTTTTACCCAGGTAGGTTTTGACGCTTGTTAATGTATGAAGTGATAGTTGCCTATTTTGGATACAACCTCAACCTCAACGAGGTCGGTAGTCAACATGTCGCAGCTAAAAAAAGAGCACAGAGGAATAGATCCTTTTTTTAACCACCCTTGCTTCCTTTATATTGTTGTTAAAGAGTGTGTTGTTGGTTGAGTGTGGCACCAATCTCACAAAGCCATTTGAGCACCCGAATTTCCCGGAGCACGAAGACCCTTGCTAAGGAAGTTTTGGACATGGCACATTATTAAAAAAAGACGAAGAAGCTTGTGTGGCTGTCATGGGAACTGGAAAGTGGTTAAGCAGCTGTTGGAAAGTTGTCCCCAGGATACAATATCATACAGACCACAATGTGTCAGCAGCCACCATCTTCTGTCTGTGTGGCCTCCAGGTTCGCAGGACGGTAAGGTCCACGTGTGGAACGCAGAGAACGGCACTAAGACGGCCGTCCTGGAATCCAAGCACTGCGAGTCGCCCATGCACTGCGTGCAGTTCAACCCTAAGTTTATGATGCTGGCCACGGCAGCTCAGCACATGGTGGGTATCTCTCCTCTCTCCTCGGTCAACTCCCCCCCCCCTGCTTGCCTGTCTGCCTGCCTGCCTGCCTGTCTCAGTCCCTGCCTCCCTCCCTGCCTCCCTCCCTGCCTCTCTCCCTGCCTCTCTCCCTGCCTCTCTCCCTGCCTCTCTCCCTGCCTCTCTCCCTGCCTCTCTCCCTGCCTCTCTCCCTGCCTCTCTCCCTGCCTCCCTGCCTCTCTCCCTGCCTCTCCCCCTGCCTCTCTCCCTGCCTCTCTCCCTGCCTCTCTCCCTGCCTCTCTCCCTGCCTCTCTCCCTGCCTCTCTCCCTGCCTCTCTCCCTGCCTCTCTCCCTGCCTCTCTCCCTGCCTCTCTCCCTGCCTCTCCCCCTGCCTCTCTCCCTGCCTCTCTCCCTGCCTCTCTCCCTGCCTCTCTCCCTGCCTCTCTCCCTGCCTCTCTCCCTGCCTCTCTCCCTGCCTCTCTCCCTGCCTCTCTCCCTGCCTCTCCCCCTGCCTCTCTCCCTGCCTCTCTCCCTGCCTCTCTCCCTGCCTCACTCCCTGCCTCCCTCACTGCCTCTTTCCCTGCCTCTCTCCCTGCCTCCCTCACTGCCTCTCTCCCTGCCTTTCTCCCTGCCTCTCCCCCTGCCTCTCTCCCTGCCTCCCTCACTGCCTCTCTCCCTGCCTTTCTCCCTGCCTGCCTCCCTCACTCCCCCCTGTCTCCCCCCTGTCTCCCTGCCTCCCTCCCTCACTAAAATCAAATGCCTTCAGATTGGTTGGGCCTCATGGGGAGGTGGGTAACATCTAGTACACGCTGAAGTTGTCTGTTTGGCTAGCCGTTAAATCCAATTCAACCTTAGCCTCTGACTACAGTCTGGCAAGGCTACGGTCTGGCACGGCTATGGTCTAGCACGGCTACGGTCTAGCACGGCTACGGTCTGGCATTGCTACGGTCTAGCACGGCTATGGTCTGGCACGGCTACGGTCTGGCATGGCTACGGTCTGGCACGGCTACGGTCTGGCATGGCTACGGTCTGGCACGGCTACGGTCTGGCACGGCTATGGTCTGGCACGGCTACGGTCTGGCACGGCTACGGTCTGGCATTGCTACGGTCTAGCACGGCCATGGTCTGGCATGGCTACGGTCTGGCATGGCTACGGTCTGGCACGGCTACGGTCTGGCACGGCTACGGTCTGGCACAGCTACGGTCTGGCACGGCTACGGTCTGGCACGGCTACGGTCTGGCACGGCTACGGTCTGGCACGGCTACGGTCTGGCACGGCTACGGTCTGGCACGGCTACGGTCTGGCACGGCTACGGTCTGGCACGGCTACGGTCTGGCACGGCTACGGTCTGGCACGGCTAGGGTCTGGCACGGCTACGGTCTGGCACGGCTACGGTCTGGCACGGCTACGGTCTGGCACGGCTACGGTCTGGCACGGCTACGGTCTGGCACGGCTACGGTCTGGCACGGCTACGGTCTGGCACGGCTACGGTCTGGCACGGCCATGGTCTGGCACGGCTACGGTCTGGCACGGCTACGGTCTGGCACGGCTACGGTCTGGCACGGCTACGGTCTGGCACGGCTACGGTCTGGCACGGCTACGGTCTGGCACGGCTACGGTCTGGCACGGCTACGGTCTGGCACGGCTACGGTCTGGCACGGCTACGGTCTGGCACGGCTACGGTCTGGCACGGCTACGGTCTGGCACGGCTACGGTCTGGCACGGCTACGGTCTGGCACGGCTACGGTCTGGCACGGCTACGGTCTGGCACGGCTACGGTCTGGCACGGCTACGGTCTGGCACGGCTACGGTCTGGCACGGCTACGGTCTGGCATTGCTACGGTCTGGCATGGCTACGGTCTGGCACGGCTACGGTCTGGCACGGCTACGGTCTGGCACGGCTACGGTCTGGCACGGCTACGGTCTGGCACGGCTACGGTCTGGCACGGCTACGGTCTGGCACGGCTACGGTCTGGCACGGCTACGGTCTGGCACGGCTACGGTCTGGCACGGCTACGGTCTGGCATGGCTACGGTCTGGCACGGCTACGGTCTGGCACGGCTATGGTCTGGCATGGCTATGGTCTGGCACGGCTACGGTCTGGCACGGCTACGGTCTGGCACGGCTACGGTCTGGCATGGCTACGGTCTGGCATGGCTACGGTCTGGCACGGCTACGGTCTGGCACGGCTACGGTCTGGCACGGCTACGGTCTGGCACGGCTACGGTCTGGCACGGCTACGGTCTGGCGTGGCTATGGTCTGGCACGGCTACGGTCTGGCATGGCTACCCTTCTTGGTCCATGTTTCTTTCTCAGTGTCACTTGTGCCTCGTGTTTCTTCCTGCAGGCCTTTTGGTTGCCCAGCATTGACGAATAATAAAAGAAGGCCACATACTGGACCACACAACCCAGCAACCCTCCTCCAAACCCATCGCCAAGATGTGCTCCCGCTATCATGTGCTGACAGAGCCCGCACCAACCTCAAAGTGGTATTCTGGTGTGGAGCGTGTGCCCTACGCACGTGTGTGGCCAACATGGCATCCTCGACACCCGAGGAACTAGGAGCCATTCGCTGGCACAGCGGTACAATCACTAGGGCCTGTGCCTGGACCCGCACGACCCCTTGACCTGCCCGACCCTTGACCCAGCGGAGCCGACCCCAGCAACCAGGAGGTGCAGGCATCGTCGGAGGTCATCAGGCCGACGATCTCCGTCACGGCGTGAAGTTTTCTCTCGTTGATGGCACTGCTGATCTCTTACCGAATCTGGGTACACTGACGTCAAGCGGTGATTTTTTTAAAAGCAATTCAAGAGCATTTTGTACGGTTCCCCCCCCCCCCCAGGTCAGCTCTGTCAGTGCCTCAAGGGGCACAGTGTGCATGCAGGTCCATGCAAGGGTCTAAGTAGTAGTAGCCCCTGCCTCTCTCCAGCGGTTGGCCTCACCTGAAGGTGGGCGAAGGTGCACTCTAGGTGTTCCCGAGTCATCTGTGCGCTTGAGCCTCGACGTTGTGCCCCTGAAGGTGTGACATCACCCATAGCTCACCTGTGCATGCTCAAGGTTGCCCCTACCAAAGGTGCCCCAACTCCACCGAGTCAGGGCTAGGTGCCCCCCTTTCCTGTCCACAGGATGACTGAAGGTGCCCCGCGGGCCAAGCACCCGGACAGTAGGTGCCCCAGATAGGCTGCTGTTATTTATTGACGATAACGTAGTGTGTACGTGTACCTGCAGCTTGACAATGCACTCTGTCAGATAGTGCAGGGTAGTATGCATGTGTCAGCATATCCTTAGGCTGTACATATCCTTGTATATAATATTTTACACAAGGAAGGGGGGGTTGATTTACTTTGTTTTCTACTTAGTTGACTTTTAATGCACATGTGAAAGTCAACAGACTTGTTTTTAAGTAGTCTCTTCAATCTCAGTCAATTTCGTAGTTCGGATAGACCACATGTTTTTCTGTGCAGCGATTGTTGTCTGTCAATTGATCGTAAGTAAGTTTGGTGAAATTGACCACAGGTCATGTCTATGTTACTCGGAGATAGCACAAACCCATGGCAAACAGGTGCACCCACCCATACCACTTTAGAATACATTGTAGTGGTGAACATAGTCTATCTAGCCTTAGCCAACGTGCACTGAAGGAAACGTACACCTATCAATGTGAATCTCTTTCGTTGCATCTTACAGCTGTGTTTGTACATACGGTTTTTTTTGTACCAAGGATAGCCAGTCATTGTGACTTGTTTTCTTTTTAATAAAATGACATAAATCCTCAAATGTTGAGTATATGTGTGTTCATTTTGTATTTCGCAATGACCACTATATAGCAGCCCCAACTCAATAATGGCCGCCAGGTGAATTCAAGATTTGGCTGGGTGACAAGTTGTCGCAGAATACATGTATGATAGTGGAAGAGAAAACTTTGAATCAGCTACTGTACCATGTGGGGGACCATGCTTGTGCCAAACTAGGTCCTGGACTGTGGCACTAGTGGCACTGTCCTTGACATCCGTGGGAAAACGTTCAAGACTACTGAGTAAACTGGACAGCTGGTTAAAAAGCACAGGGGCTGATTTCACTGACGCTTTGCGATCATCGCATATGCGATGGCTAAGTCTGAAATCCATTGCTGTACACCAATTGCTTAGTTGCGATTGATTTCAGACTTGGCAATCGAAGTTGGTGTTTGCGATGAAGGCAAAGCGTGAGTGAAATCGTCCCCTGGTCCTCATGCTTCTGCAGCAGAGGTAGAAAGTGACATGACTCGGCCGTTTCCACTGCAAATAAAATTCAAAAACTGGGGTTCTTTTGCTTGCGTTCACACAAACAAAAGATCGCAACGCAAACAAACGCAAAGTGTGTTTTCTCTTTTCCCTTGTGCCAGTAATACCAATCTTGTTGATTCTTTGATTGTTTATCCCACTCCCTGTTCTGCCCTCAAATTAGGGCCATTCACACTGCAACAAAAAACCAAATTAACTAAAAAATCGCACCGCAAAATAAAGCGAACCAATCGTGGTGAGCAGTTGTGGCCAAATGGTGGGTGTGTCCTTGAGGGTGGCCCACGCAGGGAGACGTAGACACGCACAGAACTTCCTGTCAGTCAGAGCGCTAGCAGTGCATTGTGGGATTTGAAAAAAAAACTGGTATTCAGCGGAGCGTTCCCACACAAATCGTGTCGCAGATAAACGCAATTATTTGGAAAAGTCTCACGAATAGTGTAGTGTGAATCGCGATTCATGTCGTGATCCAAATATCACTGGGGTTTTTTTCTGGGGGGGGGGGGGACAATGGAAAAGGCCCCCAATCAGACCTCCCATTGAAAGACAAGCATGTAGTACAAAGCAACAAAATGAATCTAGCTCACAACTTACAAGAATGCAACAGCCAGCAGAAAATCTGCATAAAAAAAGAAGGGAAAGTCAAGAAGTTCTTTTGTCCACTCTTGCTAAGGCTTGAATACCAACTGCAGTGGAATGTGGTGTGGAACTGTAAGAATGCAGCAGCAGACACCAAAACTGCATGGAATGGGAAAGCAAGCCACAAGGTCCTGGTGGAGCAATAGCCCCAGTTGTTAAGGCTAGGATTCCAGCCAAATGCCTTGGAAGGCAGCATTCAGCTTTCAGCAGGAGTCAACTAACCAATGATTTGCATACAAAAAGGGGAAAGAAATTCAAGCAGTGGTTTGTGTGCAAGAGGCCCAAGGGTTGTAAGAGCAAGGAACGTGACGGCATGCACTGCAGTGGGATGTGGGCATTCTGCAGGCAGAAAGAACTTCGCAGAACGTGAAGGAAAGTGAAGGAGTTCCTTGGGAGCAGAAGGCCCACTACCCGAAGATGTAGGCAGTGTCAGTTTTTACAGCAGAAACAATGAGAGAGAAATGCCACTGCATGCAGATACATGGAGGCAATGCTAAGGCAGACCGGACTGCATTACTGGTCACACCAGCCGGGTGGACTGGATGTACTGCTGTGAGTTGCTGAGCTGCCCCTTTGAAACCAGCACTATCCGTCCTTCGCCTTATCCCTTCAGAGACCGTCAGAGAAGAGCTGGGATCGAGAGCTCCACATAATGATATGGCCAACGCTTCCAGAAGCCTAGAATGGAGTGGAGACTGACTTTCCACAGAGGGCAGGAGTGTATGTAGACCATAATAGATGAGCCCCGTACGATTGGTGTCAACTAGCAATGTCTGCATCATGACGTGCGACAACGAAATGACGGGGACTTTTGGCTGCTAAGCATGCTCTCCACACTGAACAGAGTCATCTGCAGCAATGAGAGTGACCATGAAAGTGCTTGCAGCTCCCTCTGAGTTGAAGCTCAGTGAGCCATCTGGAAAGGACCAAAGAAACACAGGTTCCCCACCGAGTGACCAGGTATGTGATCACCACTTCTATAAGATTTATCCAAAATGTAAAATGGCCTGATGTTCACGTGGGAAAGTTGCTAGTTCTTGACAAATTCACCACAAAATGGTGGACAAAACATCCTAAGCCCAAGTTAGACCAACAAATGATATCCATGGTCTGGCACAACCACTTGCGGGAAAAAAAATAAGACTTACATTTTCCCCCAAAAATCATGATTTGGTGATGCGTGTGTCTGAATCAGGCGACTGTCAGTACATGTATGTTGCTCTGTATTAAATGTGCACCATTCCTGCATACATGGGTACTTTTGGGCAAGTGGTTGTGCCAGACCATGGATATTGTGTACACCACTGTACATTACTTTACTGTTGGTAGCCTAATTTGGGTTTAGGTTTTTTACCAAGACTTTTACAGCGAGGGAATTGAACTAAGATCTTGCTTCTTTATTTTTTTCGATCCTAGCAGTCCATTCTGTCTTTAGGCAAAGTTTGGCAAGGATCAAAACATGAGTCTCTTTCTTCTTCCAGGTTTACACTTTTGGTTTTGTAGCACTATAACTTAAGGAGCATATTCAAAGACTACAAGAAAAAAAAGAAAAATTCTGTGGGTTTGTTTTCCATTACTTGCTTCACATTTATTGTGAAATATCAGACTGCACACAGTACATTTTTACAAATGCTTTTTGTTTTTAAGTTGATAACAAATCATTATGGCAAACTAAATTGGAAACAACTACCATATCTAGTCGGACTGAGGTTTCAAAACACAAGTCTTTTAGTACTTTTTATATGTTCTGGATGTAACCTGGAATAATGGCTCAACTATAAATACCAACTTGGAGGACCTTGCTTTGAAAAAAATCATCACAAAAACGAAAACAAAAACCTCACGAAACCTTCGATCTTGAAAGGACAGTCCAGCCAAAGTTGGAACTGGAGTAGATTTAAAAGTGCCCCACAACCAGCCAAGTACTGTACATCAAGACAAGAAGTCAAGCTCAAGAATAAAGGTGGAACTACCGGCCAAAACTAGCGCAGGAAGACAATCTTCTGCCTTCCAACCTCAGCACCACTGACCCTCAATAATTTGCATAATTGCACACAAAAACCCACAAAAGTTCCTCAATAGGGCCATTCACACTGCTACAAAAAATTGTGATTATTTGGAATCGCGATTCAAACTCCACTTTTTTAGGTATATGTCATCAATAATCTTGATTATTGGTGGAATTTGAAAAGCGATTCAGACTCCACTATTAGTGAGACTTTTCTAAATAATCATGTTTATATGCAACGCGATGTGTGCGAGTAAAGCTCTGCTGAATCGCACCATTTAAAAAGAAATCCCACAATGCACTGCTTGCACTCTGATGTGCTATGCTTGTTTATATGTCTCCCTGCATGGGCCACCCTCAAGGACACACCCACCACTTGACCACAACGACTAAATGAACCACAATCTGCTCACAATTTTTTGCGACGCAATTTTTTGGCCTGTGTGAACGCGAGGGGGAAAAAACCTGGTTATCGTAGCATAGTGTGAACGACCCTAATTTGAGGGCAGAACAGGGAGTGGGATAGCAAGATTGGTACAAGGGAAAAGAGAAAACACACTATACAAAGCGATGACAAAGCAAATAAAAATAAAATAAAAAGGTCAATATTTTCTCTCCCATTATGCAGTACAAATTAAGATCAAGATATTGAGAACGTTAAATATATAATTTTAATATAAAAAATATGCCATTTCCAGGACTTCAAAAATGATTCCAATGCATTTGTATCATTGCTATATGTTTCAAACACAAATTTCTCCTGTATTGCAAGAAAAAAGTACATATAATTATTATCATCTCTTTAAAAGACTCACTAAGTCTTGCATTAATCTTAACCTATTCCATTGAAAGGCTTTAGCATTTTTCTACCAACGCCTAAAGAAAATGCATTCACTATAGGACATGAACAAAGATATTCATGTACAAAATAATGCTACCAAGTATTGTTGCTTTTTGTTTGTTCTTGCAAATTCTGCAAATAAGAACTGAGTTCTAGCAACGTGCACAAGAGTACAACTACCAGTTCTGAATCCAAATTTTACCTCAGCGCTGATGTTTATTTCAACAAGATATTGGGATGGTCTTATGCACTCAACTATCTATGTAGTCAGATGGTACTCAAACTCAACTGCTCAAAACAAATCTAAGTGATTCTTTTTCAAAATTTCAGATAAAACATCAAAAGCAAAACTTGAACGGACAAGAAAGGAGAGCTGACAGGGAGACCATGAACAATCAATGAAAAATGCGTAGAAAATGCAACTGGACTTGGATAGGTACCAAGCCTATGGTGTAACACACCAGTGCTCTTACCAACGCTCAGTTGGTAAGAGCACTGGTATCCAGCCCTTAGCTGATGGCCTTTCCAAAAAGCCACTCTCTTTCCTGGGAGTGCAGGGTGCCAGCCAGAAGCAAAATTAAAATGGCTAATTCCCTCTCAAGAAACAAAATCTGTCATAATACAAACGATGACAAAGCCACGGCCTGAATTTTTCCATCTCTTTTAAGTCTGCCTCCTGACAGAGCAGCCAAATTTACTTTTCCTGAGTAGGCCGAGGTTTCAAGGCTTCACTATTAAACACTGAAGAAAGCATTCTTTTGGTAATGCTTATGAAGGGTAGAATAGTTACAAACCCAACAGCTATGAATACACACAAATCAACATTTGTTTTTAGAAACTCAACTGGCTTCCTGACAAATTCAATTCCTGATTTCCCCTTTCAAAATGGTAAAAAAAAATATAGCAGTTCGCCAAGTACTCAGTATCTGGTGATATCGGTTTACAGAATAGAAAGCGATGGTATCAGCACATTGGCTGGTATGCAAAACATTGGCCGCTGCAAAGCCAGTAATCTCAACCTGCACTAAACTAGCAGGTTTCTTTCATCAATACGTTCATTGTAGTACTGTGTGACTATAGACATGGTTATCAACTTACTCATCACTACACACTGCACACTGTTTTCCAATTCCTGTTTCCTGTTTCTGTGTATAACCCTAGCGGAACTACAATCTCCTCGATGCAAAATGTCTATGGTGCCACGCGGTGGAATCCACCGCACGACCTTGACCAGCTAGGTGGTCTGGTGGTCAAGATGTCTAAAGTAGAAAGCACCCAAGAAGCCTGTATTTTTTTTCAGCAGGCGATCGGGCAAATCATTGAGCATGCAGCGCTAGCTATGGGTCGAGTAGGGCAAACCCTCATTGAATTCCTGCTTTGCATGGGTTGCAGTTCCCATTGTCTCCGTTTAGGCATGGATTCGAGTACTGTACATGTATACCATACTGACTATACTGAAAATAAACAGGTTTGCGGTTCTTCTGTCCCAATCTCAGGCACAGGCACATCTACTCAATCCCAACAATCCCATCAAATCCCATCAGATACAAGGATGGTCTAGACTGTGATGCTCAACAAAGCCAACCAGACACGTGTTGCCATGCACACAAATCCATCCAATTCCATGGATGAAAGTGCCCACCACGATCTGTCAAATTGTCAGGAATTGTCTCTCCTGCCTCCTACCCTCGGCCCATCAGATTCGATGAGACACAAAAGGCTCTCACTGTACAGTTTAGTAGTTGTACTCATTCTTTCAGGAAAGCAAGGACTCCACACATCCAACTCCACCCGATGGACCAATAGCCGTCAGATCTGGGGCTCCAATTGGTTAATTCCAATAGACGTTGGCCATCAAGCAGACATTGAGACTGTGGTTCTCAATCCTTCAGATCCCACGAGTCGCAGGATCTTAACCCGCAGATGAAGTCAGATGTGGGTGCATGTACATGTCATAGCCTTCCATGAGATGCTGGAACTCAGCCATCCAATTAGACTTTGGAAGTTACTGGCAACCAATCGCTTGAACGCCACCACAAAGGCACACGGGAAGTCAATCCATTTTCCGTTGAGGAAAATGGAGACCAAGCCAGACGGGTTCATCACAATCAGTCTGTCCAATTGTAGACTATTTGTAAACTTCTATCCGGTAAACTTCAGGGAATGGCACAGTCAAACAGCCACGTCCCATCTAACAAATACAACCACAGCAGGGAAGCTCAGGAAAATAGTTTTCCCCCCTACACAAAAATCCAACTACTTTTTAAAAAATTTCATCTGCAAGTGCAAGATCACTAATTCTAATCAAGTGTGATAATAGCAGCCTTTTTTATCATTTTATAATCTTGACTGCTACCGTTACAATTATACAGCCACCTGGTGGTTTTTGTACCTTAGGGCACGCAAGATTCTGTTCAACAGATGCACCTTTGAGATTCAGCAACGGCTATTAAGTGCACTTAACAGTGTGAGTCAACAGTGTACAAAGACGTGACAGGCCAGGCCTTATTTAAACCCGCATTAAAAAAGAAGAAGAAAAAACCCCACAAAAGTGGAATGTATCAGAGCAATGCCGTGAAACAAACAGCAGAATTGGCCAAAAAATAAACTGTTCATTTTTCTCTCAACCTTTCCCAAAACAAAACCTACCTCTGAAGTTTTCTCTTCTTTCGCTCTTTTTCTATTTTTCTCAAAAGTTAGGCAAGGATCCGACTCAAATGATTGCCAGTGGCGTAATGAGGGCAACCCAACATTTGTTTAAAAAGACAATTTCACTTGTTTTTATACCATTTTTACCATTTATTGTAATAAATAATCTTAGTGCTTCCTTGGCTCATGTAGTTTCTCAGTTTACCGAGAAACCTTTCCTGTGAGAAGTTTCTGACAACTGGCATGACATGTAAGTCACGAAGACAAAAGGGAAAGCTTACAGCTTTTTATTAAATCACTTAGACATGAAGAGCCCAAAAGCTTCACGAATCCGTTGTTTAGTCAATCCTTTTCTTACTAGTAGTACTGGTGTCAGGTTAACGTCTGATTGAAAACATTCCGAATCTCAAGCACAGACAAAGCTTTTTCTTACAATGATCTTTTAGCAGTCTGATCGAGTTGAACATGGTCACAAGCTCGGCTGAGTAATTAGTACTAAACATGGCTGCAGAGGTAGGATAGGGGGCGGAGTGCATTTCTTTGGTAGGAGGGCCAACAAAATCTTTCCCACAACGTTTCACAACACGTGGCTAGGACTAGTCACACTAGCTTTTTTTTTTTTTTTTTTACTCATTCTGTTTTTCAACGTTTCAACTTTTGACGGATAATTTTTTGACAACTTTGACGAGAAGACACAGGACCCCTCTCCACAGACATAAATAACCAATAGACCGACAGCCATACACAATGCCTTTAGATAACGACGTCAGGATACTGTAATGGTGACGGCACCCGACTAAATGTGAAACCATGGGCGGAAGTAGATAAACAATGTGCACAAATATATGGAGAAATCCCAGAATGGATTCAAACTGGATTTTGGGGATGAAACCATGCTGATTGAGATCAAAAGCCCTTTTCAGAGATGACTACATACTCCATTACAGATGTGTATTTGCGTGCTTTATTAGAAATAATAGCGAATCAAAATTTGTTGGAAATTTTTCTCGTGGATGGCAGGCCAGAATGCGTAATCTTGCACTGAGTTTGTGTACGTACATCCGTCTGTGTGACATGACGAACAAGTTTGCCCATGGCTTTTCACACATCCACAGTCTAGCGCCCGCTGTTGTCCGTCTATAGGTTATTTATGTCTGTGCCACTGTCACACATGGCTGGGGTGCCCTCGCTTGGTGGAAAAGGGACGGGTCATACACACTGCATTCTGGGCACTAATCTGACAGTTCCAGGGGGGAAAAGGGGCTGCCCAGCAACATTGTCACACTGCGGGGCATATCAATCGCTCAGAGGCACGCTCCACATCACATTTTTTTGCTTTTCTCTGTTTGCCCTGTCTGCACTTTAAGGGCTATGAACTGCTTAGAGAGGGCACACATTTATTCCTTCTTATTTTTTGTTCTCAGAGGGAGTTTTGGGGGTTACTATGGGAAGACTGCTGGAAAGAACATAAAGAGGGGACGGGGGACACACAGAGTGAATGAGACTGTCTAGAACAGGCACCTTCTTTTTCTGGGTCCTTCTTTTTGGGACCCTCGGGGGAAAATGAAGGCTTCAGCTCTGGTTTTTGTACACTCACTATGATGTCCAAACATGAAAGGGGCTTTGGGCCACAGTTTCTCCGTACTGAGCAGGACGAGCAAAGGTAACGAGATCTAGAAGGAAGGAAGAAAGGAAGGAAGGAAGGAAGGAAGAAAGGAAGGAATAAAGGAAGGAATAAAGGAAGGAAGGAAGGAAGGAAGGAAGAAAGGAAGGAAGAAAGGAAGAAAGGAAGGAAGGAAGGAAGGAAGGAAGGTAGAAAGGAAGAAAGGAAGAACGGAAGGAAGGAAGGAAGGAAGGAATGAAGGAAGAAAGGAGGAAAGGAAGAAAGGAAGGGAGGAAGAAAGAAAGGAAGGAAGAAAGAAAGGAAGAAAGGAAGAAAGGAAGGAAGGAAGGAAGAAAGGAAGGAAGGACGGAAGAAAGGAAGGAAAGAAGGAAGAAAGGAAGGAAGGAAGGAAGGAAGGAAGAAAGGAAGGCAAGAAGGAAGGAAGAAAGGAAGGGAGGAGGAAAGAAAGGAAGGAAGGAAGAAAGGGATGGAACATGAGCAAATCACTGAGGGCTGTCGGAGCAGGGGCCGGAGACATCACAGGACTCCGTGCAGCTGTTCTGGGGTGACAGGCCGGCATGGTGGTGGAACAGAGGCACGATGAAGACGGAGATGTCGTCGCCCGAGCCCTGCCGATTGTCCTTGATCCGCCAGCCGTTGAGCTTGAGGATGCCCCGGGCCGCCATGATGACCTCCTGGGCGGCTGAGGCATACCTGATAGGGGGTCGGGTGAAGAAGAGAAAACCCATGATAGCCCTGACCTTCCCCAATCCTCCACAATCCTCCGGGTTGTTGAGGAGGATTAAGGAGGATTGAGGAAGATGGTTAAATTTACACTGGCGGATTGTGGAGGATTGAAGGTTGTTAAATTTACACTGGAGGATTGTGGATGATTGAGGAAGGTTGTCATATTTACACTGGAGGATTGTGGAGGATCGAGGAAGCCTGTCATATTTGGAGGATTGTGAAGGATTGTGCAGGATTGAGGCAGTGAGTTTCATGCACAAACTCCTACTGGAGGATTGTGCAGGATTGAGGCAGTGAGTTTCATGCACAAACTCCTACTGGAGGATTGTGAAGGATTGAGGAAGGTTCCCAGTCGAAAGCACTAGGGAGTTATCGACCGACAGCACCAACTGCTATTCACTAGGTACTGCACTCCACAAGAGGGCGCTTTAGAAGTGTCCACCTGACGGCCGGACGTCTTTTCGGGCTGGCATCCAGAAGCCGCGTAGTCTCGGCCGCTGCTCACCTTTTGTAATCTCCGGGCGGGAAGCTGTGCAGGACCTCGGTCACGACCTCGTGGACCTTCTCGTTGCTCAGAATGTCCCACAGGCCGTCCGAGGCCATGACCAGGACGTCGTTCTCGGTGAACTCTTGGTCGAAGAGGTTGTAGACCCTGACCTGAGCCAAAGAAGTGGAACCCGGCAAAGGCGCTTGAATGAAGGGCACGGGCCATTGCTTCGTCATGCTGATCACTCGCTCACTCACACACTCATCTCCGTAGTCCCGCCGACCGTTGGTGGGACTACTACCATACCTTCTCCACTCACTCTCTAACCTTGGTCTTCCCTATCGGGTCGTATATAATGGGGGTGTTGGCCCATTCCCTTACATCTGATCAGATGAGGGCAAATGAGACAAGCTGCCCGTGTCAAGGGACTATTGAGTTTGTAACTGAATCCCCTTCCAATTATGAAATTGTTTTTTTGTTTCTTTTATTCAGACATGGTTCAGATTGAAGCAAAACTATCACAAGGCAGAGAGGTCAGGCTGGCAGGATACCATGACCAAAGTGAGTATCGGTAATAACATGTATGTGAGGGAGGGAGGGCCATGGGGCTGAGTCAGTTCAAATCTGAGGGCAAGGCAGGGCAGGGAAAGGCAGAGAAAGGGCAGGGAAAGGCAGGGCAGGGCAGGTCAGGTCAGGGCAGGGAAAGGCAGGGCAGGGCAGGGCGGGGCAGGGCAGGGCAGGGCAGGGCAGGGCAGGGCAGGGCAGGGCAGGGCAGGGCAGGGCAGGGCAGGGCAGGGCAGGGCAGGGCAGGGCAGGGCAGGGCAGGGCAGGGCAGGGCAGGGCAGGGCAGGGCAGGGCAGGGCAGGGCAGGGCTGGCCAAAATAATCAAATTCACCAGTCCATATCCGGTTGTCTATAGTTCCTAAGACTGTCAGTGGACTCTTGATGCCCTACCTCAGGAACAGGCGTCAGGAAGGGCTTGATGGCAATGTTGGTGCCCTGAACTTTCAGGTCGTGGTCCCCGAAGCCTCTGGTCACCCCGATGGTGGCCAGTAGACGCGCCTTCTTTCCCTCCCCGACCACCAGGGGAAAGTTCAGATCCTCATCTGTCACCAACTTGTATGTCCTTTGACAACAAAAAGCCCCAACAACAACATTTGATTCAATAAGGGTTTGCCCCGCTCGAGGTGACGAGCACTAAGTGCTCATTGCTTTGATGCCTGATGAAATTATCTCAGGCAGCTCGGGCAGGATTCGAACCCGCGACTGCCACTTGACCAAATATTGACAAAATTTGACTCAAATTTGACTAACACAAAAATGTAGCAAACTACTGATTGTCTTTACTTGGGCCGTTTAATAATTGGCCCAAATTATCCAGAGAGCACACAGATTGATTGTTAGCAATATTGCAAAACAGTTCTGTATCGTGGGTTTAAATGGATAACACAACATTGGTCGAGGTCAAAGAATAACATCCATACATTGTCTGATCCAACACATGCATAAAACAGCACACCTGTGAACATTTCAGCTCAATCCGCCAACCGAGTCTTGAGAAAATAGTGAAAAAACGCTACTTTTGTTTCGCAAAAATGCAGCATTCAACAAATTGTACAGAAAAATTATTTAGATCTAGGGGTGAGACGTAAACTATTTCTTTACTCTTTTTCTCTAAAAAATACAGCATTTTAGGCTGAAAATTTTCAGTGCGAGGTTTCTACTACAACCATCAAACTGTATAAGTTCCATGAAAATCTGTTTTATTGCAGGGACCCTTTTAGAACGCTTCCTGTGACCCCTGCAGGAGGAGGTGACAAGGACTCACCAGCCTGTCATGGTGCTGTCCCTGTACATGACCTGCTTGCCAATGTCCTTCCGGTGGACGCGCTTTTGAAATTCCAGGGGGGAGAACTCGCCCGCCAGCAGCTCAGGCTTCATGGCCGCCAGGTACTGCACTCGCTGCCTCTCTGTCACCGGGTTGAAGTCCGTTGACATGGGGATGACCTCCGACCCCTTACAAATGATGGCCCTGGGTCGGGAGGGGGGAGGGAGAAAAGTGAAAAGTGTGGGGGGGGGGGTGGATAAGAAATAAATCAAATAAAAAATACATAAATCAAATAAAAAGGGAAAAAAAATCCTCACTGGAGACTCACTATATTCACTGGCAATGGATGGAAATAAGACAAGTCTATGGGAATAGAATGCCTGATTTTTTTCATCAGGTATTGGGCAAAGCACCGACAGACTTGTGCCCAGTAAAATTGACCGGGTCAGTTTACCGGTGACCGACTTGAAAAGTCCAATGTGGACACGACGTCTCGGTAAAAATGACCCGGTCGTAATATTGGTTACCCGGTAGTTTACCCCAGGCGATAGTCCAAGTGCGGATGCCGGAAATTTTACCCATTGGAATGTTACCCAGTCTCGGAAAAAAATTTAGTCCAGTGCGGACATGGGTTAAGTCTAATGTGAATGTGCATCTACATGTGAATGTGCATGTGCATCCACATGTGAATGTGCATGTGCATCCACATGTGAATGTGCATGTGCATCCACATGTGAATGTGCATCCACATGTGAATGTGCATCCACATGTGAATGTGCATCCACATGTGAATGTGCATCCACATATGAATGTGCATCCACATGTGAATGTGCATGTGCATCCACATGTGAATGTGCATGTGCATCCACATGTGAATGTGCATCCACATGTGAATGTTAATGCATTACACCAAAATGTACATGTACATGTAGTCAGTCACATTCATAGAGATTATAAATAAGACTAGAGGGGACAACAAGCTTGAGACACTGAAAGGAGCGCTCGAACATGTTTAGAACCTCGCAGACGCAGACACATATGCATACGCATACACACACGTATGAGACGCCCACAATAATCCTGCACGTATGAACTGGACTGCGGAGAGCATGAGCGCTTTATATAATGCTTGCCATGCTTGCGCGTAGTCGCTTGTCGAATAAATCAAACAGCGCCGCTGTGTTCGCACGCCGTTCAAAACGACTAACGTAAAAAAATGGGAGTGTCCCCTCTAGTCTTATTCATAATCTCTATGGTCACATTATGAATGGCATGTCATACACGTACATGTACAAGTGTACAAATACAAATATGTACACAGTGTACATGTACACTGTTATTCAGTCCTGTCATAATTATCGGTGAGTTGGCATACATGCCTCCATGGGCACAGGTCACACTGTACTTGACCTTTGCTGCATATTTGCTCAGTTGAGGAGTGTTTTAATAACAGAAACCACTAACTCTCTAGAGAGTGTGTGCAATCCTATTAAAATGGGTAGATTAGGGATTGGCTTGAGAGTTGAGACCAATTAAACGAATAAAAAAACCACTCTAGTATTGTAAATCACCTCACACATACATGCAGGCCCTAAAAATGCCTCTGCTTCATAATTAGAAACACCAACAAGCTATGACTATATAAATATATATAATTTATATTTTATTCTCATTGATTACAGTAAAAAAAAAAAGGCATGATTATAAATCATCAAAAAATTGCAACAAACATGACAAATGTAATTTAAAGGCCCTATACAACATTGGTAAAGGTCAAAAGATTGCCACAGTTTGTGTTAAACCATTCAACATTTCAAAAAAGAAATGGTAAAACTCAAATGGTAAAAGTCGAAAAAGGCAAAACAAAAACTGTCACAGCTTTTGCACTGTTCTGTAGTGTAAGTAATAGTTTATTACTTACAAGTGTCGATGTTTGAGTGAAGATTTCTAGAGAAATACAGCATCCCAGTCTGTAAGATTTCAACATGAGGATTTTATCATGCCCATCTACAAACTGTGTAAATTAGAAGGAAATCTGTGGACATCAATGTTTTTGATCTTTCAAATGTTTTTTTGGCCTTTAACAGCAGAAACAACTCTCCCAAACTCCCACTGATTCTGAATCTTATAATTGTTTTCCTTTGAAATTCATTGTTAACGGATCGTTATTATTTTGTTTATTTGTTCATTCTGCTCCATGTGTGCATATAATGTTTACACACAGAGTTATGGCAGGGGCAAATCTTCCTTATACCAGCACATGTAATATTCATAATTGAATAATCCATATAGTGGGCTGGTATGTTTGTTGAGTAGGCAGACAACTACAGTATGTTGTTGCTATGGATTAGTCAAGCAATCTGATATCAGAAATTCTTGGGCCTCTGCTCAAACATGCGTTCCATAGTCGTACAGCGTTTCCCCCCCGCATATCAAAGTTCAAACCATGTTTGGGACCCACAGCACATAATTTCTTGGCCTCCCCAAGTGTACAGTTCCATATATAGTAGGGCCGTTCCCGCTACAAAAATAATCGCGATTTGAATCGCGATTCAAAAACCGAGGTTGATTCAAAAACCTTGAGGGTGGCCCATGCAGGGAGATAAATGCGATTATTTGAAAAAGTCTCGCTCTTAGTGGAGCCCGAATCGCGATTCAAATCCCACTAATAATCACGTTGATTGTGTCCACTCACGCAAAAAAAGGGGAGCTTGAATCGCGACTGAAATTGTGATCCAAATAATCGTGTTTATTTGGTGTAGTGGAATCAGCCTTCTACATCTGCCACCTCAAGGGGTCAAAACTCGGGCTAGAAATATGGACACAAAAGGCACAGCAGTTCAGCATGCCTGTAATGCATACAGTATTTTAGAAGCATGCCACATCTGATTTGTGATCCATGGAACAGGCAGAAAGGTCCTGCTAGGATCGAAGTGTGCAATCTGCATCATTCAAGTCCATTATGTTATAGGCACACAGTTTTTATTTCTGCATGGAGAAAAAGAGGCAATTTGAAATGGAATTAAACCTTAAGAGGAATCGGAAGGTTTGACTGGACTGGGACTTGAATCCAAGACCTCTGCTTTTGCGTACCAGAGCTCTTTCCATCTGAGGTATCCAGCCCTCTGGTTTTGCATACCAGAGCACTTACCATCTGAGGTATCCAGCCCTTAGATTGCAGCCTTTCCAAATAGTCAACTAATCTTTACCAGGGTTGGGGCGCCAGTCAGAAGCATTGTACCATTTAATCCCTGGACTAGGTCTACGGTATGGTGGATATTTCGACCCCTGGCCCTGCTATCGCTCTTCCCTCCACCCTCATTTCATAAGATGTCGCGGATGCACTATCACAAGGTGTCTATTCTCTGTGTGCTTACCTGCTGTCTCCTGCGTTGGCTATGTACAGTTTCCCGAGCAAGAACAAGGCAACTAGTGCAGTGCAGCCCCCGGTGACAGTGAAGAACTGCTTATCCCGTTTGATCTGCTCATCCTGTGGGAGAGAGAAGAGAACCTGGAAGGTAAGGTTTGCATGGTGGAAATAGTTAGTCAGCGACCACACAGCTTCCACACAGCGACCACACACTGACCACACACTGACCACACACTGACCACACACTGACCACACACTGACCCCACACTGACCACACACTGACCCCACACTGACCCCACACTGGCCACACACTGACCACACACTGACCCCACACTGGCCACACACTGACCACACACTGACCACACACTGACCACACACTGACCCCACACTGACCCCACACTGACCACACACTGACCACACACTGACCCCACACTGACCCCACACTGACCACACACTGACCCCACACTGACCACACACTGACCCCACACTGGCCACACACTGACCACACACTGACCACACACTGACTACACACTGACCACACACTGACCACACACTGACCATGTCTACGAAGGCTGCCTCCAGCGCTCCCGTCACCAGGCTCTCCACTGACACCTCGTTCTCCTGGAAGGGCCACTTGTGGGGTCGGAGGTCGCCGCGCCGGGTGAACTGCCGGTGCTCCGTGGTGCTGTTGGCCAGCAGCGCGTGGATGCGGCCCAGCTTGTCCATGATCTGCTCGTAGAGGTGGTGCACAGCAAACAGGGAGGCGCCGGTGCCAGCGTGACCGTCAAAGATGCCGAAGTACGTCAGGGGAATCTCTTTGGGGCTCTGCAGTCCCCAAAAAGAAAGAGTCCAGCGGAAATTGTCACTGCCAACTTCGCACAGCGACCATGACTGCCACACGTTGTTTTCTTTTAACAATAAGGCCGTTTCCACTAAACCAAATAAATGCGATTTTTTGAATCGCGATTCAAACTCTACTTTTGGTTTTTTTGTGGACACAATAAAATGTGATTATTTAAGGGATTTGAATCGTGATTCAAACTTCACTAACAGTGAGACTTTTTCAGATCATCACGTTTATTTGCGACACGGTGCAGGTGGGAATGCCAAAATCCCAAAATCCCAAAATGCACCGCTCACGCTTTGATTGACAGGAAGTGCTGCGCTTGTTTGTATGTCTCCCTGCATGGGTCACCCTCAAGGACACACCCACCATTTGACCACAACTGGTAACCACAATCGGCTCTCAATATTTTCGCCTGTGTGGACTGTGGACACGACCCCCCCTAAAAAAAAAACCCAATTTGAATTAATTTGATAGTGGAACGGACCTTATGTGTCATTTTCAAAACTCACTAAACAATCTGGAACACAAAAAACCTGTGAAATAAATCAATAAGAGTACACTAATGAGTACACAAATGAGTCAAACCTGTCACAACCAGATGTCTGTGTGGCTTTGTTTGTTGTTTGTGGTGGGCTGAAAAGAGTCTCTGTTTAAAACGTGGACAATAGTGGTGTCCGGATTTGGAGGGCCAGGCACACAGCAACACCACCGGCACTCCGAATTCGGACACTGGCATTAAGTGGTTAAGACAGGGTTTCATATGACTTGGTTACTGCCTACATACATGTACAGTACTCGCAAGCTTAAATGACAAACTGACAAAATCTGAAAAAAAATGTAGAGGGCCCGATGCTGCAAGCCCAGCAGCACCTTTCTCAAAGGCAGAGAAAGGTCCTGTTAGGATCGTCAGACACTCATTTTTTTTTTTCAGGAGGCCAAGTTGAAGCAAGTGCTGGTGAAGAGCGGAGCCCTGTGGAGAGTGCACCCAGGGGATACCAACCTCATGGCTACACAAATGAAGCATAGGTTTATGCTATGACTATTCAACATGCAAGACTTTCAAGGCCTTCATCAAAGGGAATGATTGCGAGGAGGGGAAGCGTTATTTGAAAGTGTGAATAGCTCAATGTTTTACACCTGATTTTGTGCAGGCTTAACACCAATACCGGGGCTGCATGGTCTGCTGATGAAGATTAATGAGGTGAATTTGGCTGTGAATTTGGAATACTTGCATGTATGTACATGTATGAAGACTTCAAAGCACCAAGCCTATCAGGTGACAACAACAACTCCTGCAGTCCCCCGTAGGGGGTTGTGTACATGTACTTGAGGGCTTTAATTTCCACATTTCATAAATATTCAGACTGGCATATTGTGGATAAGGGTGGCTGGAGGTTTTGGATATTTCCAACCACAGGGGAAGGATATGTGCAGGGCGTTTTGCACAGGGAGAACTTGTACTAGCTGCTGATGAAGATTAATGAGGTGGATTTGGCTGTGAATTTTGCTGTCAAATTCTCGGGGAAATCTTGCAGCTGGGACAGTGGCGTCATTTATTTTTCCCTTCAGTTAGAATATTAGAGTTATAATTGCAAACATGTTGCAAATCCACTTACAGACGTAAATGACAAAATTTAAGGAAATCGGAAAAAATCAGAGGGACTGATGATTATATCCTAGAATCATTTTTTTACCTTTGGAAAATGCCGGGCTGAGATCGACATGGCAGGCCCTCCAAATTTTGGACAGTTGGAATTTGCTCACATACTGTATCATCAAATCAGGTCTCAGGTTCAAATCCATTTCAGTTAACACTAACAGCCACCCTCTACTCTTCTCATAAAAAGGTGCACACATCTCGATTTGGGTATGATGAATCTAGTGGTGTCAGGTTCGAATCCATTACATAAAAAGGTGCACAAGATCTGATATGAATCTCAAAAGTTAGAGAGCCTGACGTTTCGATCCTAGCAGGACCTTTCTCAAACGCAAAGATCTGATTCGGCTAAGAATGAATCCAGAGAACTGTGGTTCAAAATAAATTCAGTTGACAATCACACCTTAAATCACAAAAAGGGTCCACAAGCCCCGATTGGGTGCAGGCCAATCCAGAGGTCTTGGGTTCGAATCCTGTCCTGTTACATTTCATAACACTAACCCATTGGCCATGAAAAAGGGGTCCCTGATTCCCTGAACCCCGGCTGATTGGCACAGATGGGTCAATCTCAGAGGTCTTGGGTTCGAATCCTGTCCTGTTACATTTCATAACACTAACCCATTGGCCATTAAAAAGGGGTCCCTGATTCCCTGAACCCCGGCTGATTGGCACAGATGGGTCAATCTCAGAGGTCTTGGGTTCGAATCCTGTCCTGTTACATTTCATAACACTAACCCATTGGCCATGAAAAAGGGGTCCCTGATTCCCTGAACCCCGGCTGATTGGCACAGATGGGTCAATCTCAGAGGTCTTGAGTTTGAATCCAGTCCCGTTACATGTACTTACTCCTCTGGGGGCAATGGTGGGTCTCTCCTCTGCCTCTGCGGCGATCTCCTCGTCGCCGTGACGATCCCGGAGGACAAAGTGTTCCGCAGTTGCCTGGTCCTCATTGCACTTGCTCTTTCCTCCATTCATCACTCTGAAAGTGACAAGACGACGACGACTCAGTTCAAACACGAAAGGCCTTTTCGCATGTGAGAGCTCATCATATAGATAAAACATGATGCAATGCGGTACCCGCCGCTTTACATTATTCAAATCCACCACACGACCTCGACCAGCTCAGTGGTCCAGTGGTTAAGACATCCGTACTAGAATTCGGGAGTTGCGGGTTCGAATCCCGCCCGAACTGCCTGAAATGTTTTTACCAGGCACTGGGCAAAGCACTCAGCATTCACAAACAATGAATCACAAATAGTACAGATACATTGACAAATAATCATAACAGATTACGATTAACAGTACCCAATTAGCTCCCGCAGGATTACCCAAAAGAAACAAGTTTCTGTCGAGGGGTTCTCCTGACTAATTGGGCAACAGAGATTTAGGATAAAACTCATTACAATTTTTATAAACTTGAGGAGTTGGTCAAACTTCAAGTATGATAAAACCAATTGAAAAACAAAATGCGATTAAGCAAATAAAATCAATGAGATGAAGTAAAATAAAGATAAAAATTAATGAGTCAAACCAACAAGGAAAATGAGACGGAAAAAAAAGCCGGATAAATTTGATATTGAACATGAAATTAGGATAGAAATAACTGGGGAGGAAATTTTTTAGAAAGCTTGAGAGATGGGGTCTAGACAGTTTTAGGAAAACGTTCAAGGCAAAGGTCTCGAACAGCAATATGTCATACCCCCAGAACTGTGGGGTTCTACGTCGTCCGCTGCTCTCCCGACAGGAACCCCACAGATAACTATGCTTTTTTCCCATAGGCTTCTGTGTAACGTTTACTAGTACAGTGGCATAGGGCTCAGCAGATTCAGCATACATGTAACTCATAAAATACTGCTTGATTTGGCCCAAGATTTCTACCAAATGTGGTTTACATACCACGCACTTCTATGCAACTGTCCATGTGGCAAAAATGTGTTGATTTCCAAATAAAAGGGCCAAAAACCTCCCTAGGTACGTCTTCGCAGCTAGCCGCTATACCGTACTACTGGGGACCAGACTGCCAGTTGCGGCGCTGCCGTGTGAATCTTGCGACCAAACCGGGACGTTTTTGACAGTTGCACACAGGTGTGTGGTATGTAAACCACATTTAGTAGAAATCTTGGGCCAAATGAAGCAGTATTTTATGAGTTATGCTGAACCTGCTGATCCCTATTCCCTATGCCACAGTACTAGTGAACGTTACACAGAAGCCTATGGGAAAAAAGCATAGTTATCTGTGGGGTTCTGGTCGGGAGAGCAGCGGACGACATAGAACCCCACAGTTCTGGGGGTAAATATGTCGGTGGTCATTGCAGATTAGCACACTCACTCTGCGTATCCACAGTGCCACGGCAGGTTGGCCAGGTCCCTGGGGACCATGATGGGCCGGATGACCGAGTCCGAGGCGATGGACACCTCCTCGTCGCTCAGCCGCAGGAACTCGGGCCGTGTGTAGGGGTACTTGTCGGGCAGGCCGCTGCGGCCGGCCCCGACCACCTCCATGGGCTCACCGTCACCCCTCTGGTTGCGGATCTGCGGCAGGTTGGCCATGACGTTGGCGACAACCTGGCGGAAGCGGTTGTTGTTCAGCATGACTGCCCGCCGTCCCTGTGTGTGGAGTCGAACGTTCGGGGCGCCAGTCTCATGTTTCAAAACGCAGACGCAGGAAAAGTTAATGGCTGGGTGCGGCTCAGCTCTGACCAGGGAAAAAAAAATACCACACCACTGCACTGGCTGGAAAGACAACGATGAAGGCTACTACAGTATGACTATGAGCATGGGAAACATAGGTTCTCGAGTACTACTAATACTATTGACTATTGACAATTGTACTAAGTAATAAGTACTAGTAGCTAGTAGTTAGTACTAGTAGTACAGTAGTAGTAGTACTAGTAGTTTAGTACTAATACAGTAGTAGTAGTTCTAGTACTTAGTACTAGTACAGTAGTAGTAGTACTAGTACTGTACTTAGTACTGGTACAGTAGTAGTACTAGTACTGTACTTAGTACTAGTACAGTAGTAGTAGTACTAGTACTGTACTTAGTACTGGTACAGTAGTAGTAGTACTAGTACTGTACTTAGTACTAGTACAGTAGTAGTAGTACTAGTACATGTACTTAGTACTTACCCCCAGAACTGTGGGGTTCTACGTCGTCCGCTGCTCTCCCGACCGGAACCCCACAGATAACTAGGCTTTTTTCCCATAGGCTTCTGTTTAATGTTCACTAGTGCTGTGGCATAGGGATCAGCAGGTTCAGCATAACTCATAAAATACTGCTTTATTTGGCCCAAGATTTCTAGCAAATGTGGTTTACATACCACGCACCTGTGTGCAACTGTCCATGTGGCGAAAATGTGTGTATTTCCCCCCCAAAATGGACAAAAACCTCCCGATTTGGTCGCAAGATTCAAACGGCAGCACCACAACTGGCAGTCTGGTCCCCTGTAGTACGGTATAGCGGCTAGCTGCGAAAACGTACAGGGGTTCTGGTCGGAAAAGCAGCGGACGACGTAGAACCCCACATCTGGGGGTACTTAGTACTAGTACTAGTAGTAGTACAGTAGTAGTACTAGTACTTAGTAATAGTACTAGTACAGTATAGTAGTAATACTAGTACTTAGTACTAGTAGTACTAGTACTAGTAGTAGTAGTACAGTAGTAGAAGTACTAGTACGTTGTACTAGTACAGTAGTAGTACTTACTACTACTAGTACATGTACTTAGTACTAGTATCCTCCAGTTACCGGTTTTCAACGATATAAGGACTTTTCTTCAAGCTGACCAATGTGGACGAAAGTATCACACTAAAAGAGGTCTCAGTCACTTTTTCCACACCACAGACTATTAGAATAATTATAGAGAAGGTTGATCAAGCCTGTCACTGTAAGATTACCCGGTTTTGTTGATGTCCACGGCGCACCACGCAGTAAGCATCGTCACCTATTTTCAATGATGGTGTTTAGTAAGGTGTCCCAGTGCAGCCAAACGCAAAATAAATTCTTAAAATACATGTAACTCAAAATGCTGTGTGGCACTGTAAAATTCTTCCCTATATGTTTTTTTTGTTCATCTTTGTTTTGTTTTTTCAACACTGCTTCTTATATTTTCCTCAAATCATTCATAATTTATGCTTGGTCTGGTTGATGGCTTCTTCTGTGACGTTTAAAAAAACTCCACAATCCTTTTTCTCACTGCTTCTTCAGTTATGACCTTTCCCAATGTCACTCAGTCAAGAGATACATTTCCTCCTTCTTGGTACATTCTCTAGCTGCCCTTTTATTTTTTTTATTTTTTTTATAAAAGCCTATTAGGCCATGTTACTTTTTGTTTTTAAATAATAATAAAAAAAATAAAAAATATATATATAAGCGAGATGCCCTTTAGGAGCCTCCATAGTTTGTACACAGAACGAACTGCCTCAAGTTGCGTGATATATATTTTTTCTAGGTATGTTGGGGTTTGTTATGGTACACTCAGATTTTTTTGGGGACCAACAATAAAGAAAACTGGAGCTACGAAGCAACTGCCAATTTTGTACCTAGGAAAATATACCGGGTAGACCCCAAAAGAGCAACTTTTTGAATCACACGATTTGGGCCTACTGAAAGAGCCTTAACTTTCCAAATTTTCGGTGACGGACAAAGAGCAGGAAACAAACCGGAAGATACGAAGTCTGAGATCTTTATACGGAGTTGTTTTCATCGTGCGATGTGAGTTAGAAGGCCAAACGTGGAAAACGCATACCGTCGGAAACTGGGGTTCCCACGATACTTGTAAGTTGTACTTGTACTTCTACTTGTACACACACTGTACTTGTAAGTTGCACTAAGTTATGTACTTCACTACTTGTATCTATACTACTACTAATATTACTACTACTACTACTACTAGTACTACTAATAATAATATTAATAATACTAATAATAATACTACTACTACTTAGTACTACTTCTAGTCTAATTATTGTATTAACTACTGTACTGTGCTGCAATGACTTACTGTCTGTACAAACTGGATAGGACAAGCACTCCACCTAAATCGAAAGATGCTCTCAAGTTGAAACCAAGCCCCAAAATGCCGCCGATTACTCAGCACATATTCAGCTTACAAGTTACAATGATGACCACATCCCCACGACACAGTTCCACTGAGCACGCAATGAATCACCGCAGGCTCATCCAAACGTGGGGTTCCCAGTACAGTACTAGTAACTTGTCACTGACACTTTGTGTGATTTTTGTAAACAAGCCAATCCCGAAACCTCCCGTTGGTTGCGGCCCGATGAGTCCAAACTCCAAGGGAAGATAAACAGACGACCAAAACCCGATCTCTGCAGTCTCACTTCGGCTTCAGCTCTGACATAGAAGCACGATCGGACGTTAAAAAAGCACGGTTTCGGTCATCGATCGCTGAAAAACCACGACCGTATTAAGCATCGGCCTCCCCTGCTCCGTCACCGCACCGTGCGCTGAATGACAACAGTGATGATCAGATGAGGATGCAGGCCGATTCGTGAATCATCTGATCGGCCAGTATCGATACTTCTTTTTTTAAATCGAAACAAAAAAATCGACATCGATACTGCTCAGATCGTAGCCGGAGATGCCTTTTGGGGAAATTAACCGAATACCGGATGCGTGGATAACCGATTAGCAGTGAAAAGGCGTGATTGAACGCGCTGAGGGATGACGCTAATAATATCTACGACCGAAAATTCGGCTAGCCGAATCTGTCTGCGAGGGCTGCGTTTATTTCCGCCTACTACGGTAGCCCATTCAGAACAACCAGTAATATAATATTAACAAGCGCACCTGTTCGATGTTCACAAGAAAATAAAATAATAATAGTTTCATTTACAATCAACAATTCGTGTCACAAAGGAGAAATAAACCACATCTAGACGTCTGACGTATCGGACCTTATCATTCAAATCAGGAACCTAGATCTCGAAGTTGGAGGAAAAAGTGGATCGACCTATCACAATATCAGTATCAGTATCAGTCTCAACATTATAACAAAGATTTTAAAACAAGCACATTAAATTCTTTTTAGAATGATAATATTGATAGACGGAAATTGACAACACTAACCCAGATACAAAAACGACTCGTGAGTCGTGACCCCCCCCCTCGCAAAACAGAAAATATTTCGCAACTCGTTGCAAAAATTGATGTCTTTTCAGAGCCACAGTAGTAAAGAGGGGGGGGGGGCGGAGGGATGTGCAGTGCAGGTACAAATTATAATGATCATCAAAGAGAGGCGCAGATGCTACAACAATAACAACAACAACATCATCACTCATCATTATAAATTATACTTGTGCATTGTATTTGTACCCATGATTGTACACACTTGCACTTGAGTAGTACTAGTAAATAGTAGTACTACTGTACTAGTACTAAAGTTTAAAAACTAGCTAAACTATGTTATATCTGATACACATTCGGTAAGCTTTGCTGAGTTAAAATCGGCTTAGGCCTGCACTGCTTTCCACTGACGTCGGGTAAGTTTAGTCCGAGCTAGTCCGAATCTTAAAATTTCAAAATTCGATAAAAAAGGGTGACTTGTCGGGTCCAAGTTACTCGGACTAAGTCCGAGCATGGTCCGAGTAACTTGGACCCGACAAGTCACCCTTTTTTTTTTGTTATCGAATTTTGAAATTAGTGTAGGGTCCAAGTTACTCGGACAAGGGACTAGGGTAAGTTTAAGTTAGGGCGCACTGCACTGGGTAGTTACCGCAACTGTGCACTGACTGACTGGACACAGTACAGACAGATGGCTTCCGAGCCTTGTGTCTTGTGAACAGATACTAGTACTAGTACTACTAACTTACTAGTACTTGTACTAGTACTACTACTACTACTACTAGTACTAGTACTAGTAGTACTAGTAGTAGTAGTACTAGCCATGTTACTCCATCATGGTTAAAATCTGACTGATGAATAAATAAATTATGTACGCAGTGGCTGTTGTTACGGCAGTCGTCCTTGTGGTTCCCTGACTTGATTGTATTTCGTCAGCATTGCAGGTAAACGTCCTGACAACTACTGTGAAGTCAGGGAACCACACGGACGACTGCCGTAACAACAGCCACTGCATAAATTATAATAACTAACTGCAACTTATCTTGAGGTGATATACAAAAATTTTGCAAACTGCTTACTGACTAAAATTACCAAAAAGTAAATCTAAAATTTAGTGGGCCTGACGTTTCGATCCTAGCAGGACCTTTCCCAAAGTGCAACTTATCTTATCGTGGTTAAGTTGGAAAGAGTGCATTTGTAATAGTTGCGGTAACCGTAACCCTCATCCTCCCGAAGGTCGGCGACCTGAGGGTTACGGGAACGTATGTACAAAATTATAGCGAGGTTTTTGTTTTTACCATTTTGGAAACACCACTGTCCCGATCGCCCCCTTTTTCCACCCTTTTGAAAATCGCCACACACAATCTAAGGACATGCACTTGATCCCAAATGTATACTGAATGTGATCAGATAACTCAAAACATCGTGGGTAAAATACTTTTCCGAAAAACGGGCAGAAACTCACCAAAATACTGTCTGTAAATGTCCCGTCAACGTCTCCGCCAGGTTCGGAATCCGAACCTGGCGCCTCGACCAATCAGCGCTTAGTCTCGTGACGTATACCTGCACGACGGTTATTTGCTGTTTCGCAATAACAGTCCACACTCGTGGTGCGCGCGCATATCCATGGTTGTATACAGTACCAGTCGGCTCTTCACAGGACGATGACCTGCGCGCGCACCACGAGTGTGGACTGTTATTGCGAAACAGCAAATAGCCGTCGTGCGGGTATACGTCACGAGACTAAGCGCTGATTGGTCGAGGCGCCAGGTTCGGATTCCGAACCTGGCGGAGACGTTGACGGGACATTTACAGACAGTATTTGGGTGAGTTTCTGCCCGTTTTTCGGGAAAGTATTTTACCCACGATGTTTTGAGTTATCTGATCACATTCAGTATACATTTGGGATCAAGTGCATGTCCTTAGATTGTGTGTGGCGATTTTCAAAAGGGTGGAAAAAGGGGGCGATCGGGACAGTGGTGTTTCCAAAATGGTAAAAACAAGAACCTCGCATATAATCTTGTACATACGTTCCCGTAACCCTCAGGTCTCCGACCTTCGGGAGGATGAGGGTTACGGTTACCGCAACTACATTTGTAATTGCTTTTGTGTACTGAGTACATGTACCAACAACCACTTCATCATCATTCATCAGGTTGATCAGGTCATGGAGCAGCTGTTTCCTTGCTGTAGACTATACTAGTAACTAATACTAGTATGATTAGATACAGTTAGCTGCGGTAACCGCAACCCTCATCCTCCCCAGGGTCGGAGGTCTCAGGATGAGGGTTGCGGTTACCGCAACTAAGCTACTGTGAGTTGGTTTCACTTCAATTCGGTCCGTAACCAACTCAGACCGTGACCAACGCGGTCCCAGTCAACTCGGTCCGAGACCAACTCGGTCCTGGTCAACTCGGTCCGAGACCAACTCGGTCCCAGTCAACTCGGTCCGTGACCAACTCAGTCCTAGTCACCTCGGTCCGTGACCAACTCGGTCCCAGTCAACTTGGTCCGTGACCAACTCGGTCCCAGTCAACTCGGTCCGTGACCAACTCGGTCCCAGTCAACTCGGTCCGAGACCAACTCGGTCCCAGTCAACTCGGTCCGAGACCAACTCAGTCCCAGTCAACTTGGTCTGTGACCAACTCGGTCCCCGTCAACTCGGTCCGTGACCAACTCGGTCCCAGTCAACTCGGTCCGAGACCAACTCGGTCCCAGTCAACTCGGTCCGGGACCAACTCGGTCCCAGTCAACTCGGTCCGTGACCAAACAGTTTTTTGTGCACATTTTCCTATAGGGACCGAGTTGGTAACAGACCGAGTTGGTCACGGACTGAGTTGGTCACGGACCGAGTTGGTCACGTACCAAGTTGACTGACACCCAGTGAGTTGTATTAATAATTTGTATTGTTACATGTAGCCCTCACTCGACCCGACCACAGCATCCGAGGGTTCAGCCGGGCCATGGAGGGGACAGGGACGGGGACGGGGACAGACTCGGCCCGGTGGCCTGAGCCAGAGAGGGAGCTAAATCTGGCGGCCGTCTGCCAGATGACGGCCACCGAGGACAAAGCAGAGAACTTGCGGATGGGCTGTTCCCTGGTGGAGCAGGCCGCCAGGATGGGTGCCAAGGTAATGCACATCTAGACACCACTCAGAACCACCAAGAGACCTGCCCAAGTCATGAGCATGAGTCACAAGTGTCTTAAATCCGAGTCACAAGTCACCTTAGGATTCAAATCGCAAAAGTTAAAGGGCCCGACGTTTCGATCCTAGCAGGACCTTTTTTTTCAAAGGTCTTTGTGCTATCTCATCTCCAGGGGATCACACCCCCGCTTTCATTGAGATGCAAACAACCAATCATTCTAAATCTGGCTATTGCAACTCAGGGATCACACAAAGTGGATGCAGCTTTTTTTCAAGTAGAACATTCAAAGGAAAAACTGACTGGGAACTTTTGAACCAATTGTAAAAAAAGAAGAAGTTTGATTGGACCAGGACTTCTGAACCAGAGACCTCTGGCTCTGGATTAACGTAGCAGTGCTCTTCCATCTGAGTTATCCAACCCTTAGATGGTGACCTTCCCTTATAGTCAACTAATGGTCAACTATGAATTGAATTGAATTGAAAAATTATAGGAAAAATGCAGATCAAATGGAGTGTAAGAGTGACAGACCATTGTTCTCTTCAACTTTGCGACATTTGTTTTTTTCTCAAATTTGATTCGTCCAATTTGAATTAACAGATGGCCTTCCTACCGGAGGGCTTGGATTACATTGCGAGCTCCCCGCAGAGAACTGTGAGTTTGGCGGAGCCCATGTCGGGCCAGTTTGTGACCAGCTATGCCAAGTTGGCCAAGCGACTGGGCCTGTGGATATCACTGGGCGGAATCCATCTTATGGTGAGTGCAGACCAGGGTTTCTTCTGGAATTTTTCCTTTTTTTGGGGGGGGGGGCCACCGATAATTATTTGTTCAGTTGATGAGTTTTGGTACACTTTGGGTGTGCTATGTTGAGGTTCCATTGGTCACAGATTGGATTGGGAATGAGTCAAACGGGGTTTTCACACTAGACGAAATCCCCTGTAGTGTAAGACTAAGAGATGGTTGATTACTCCCGTGTAGTAATAAACCCATTTGTCAAGGTTTGAGTGAAGATTTCTCCAAAAGTACAGCATGCCAGACCGTAAGATTTCAACATGAGGATTCTATCATGACCATCTACAAACTGTTTAAATTAGAAGGAAATCTGTGGACATGGATGATGTCCACAGATGATGTCTGATCTTCCCAATGTTGTATTCAGTCTCTGATGTGCGCAGCATTAAAAAAAAAACACCCCAAAACCCACAGACATAAATAACCTATAGACGGACAGCCATACACAACGCCTATGGAAAACAATGTCAGGATACTACTGTAATGGTGACGGCACCCGACTAAATGTGAAACCATTGGCGGAACTCCGAAGTAGATGAACAATGTGCACAAACATATGGGAAATCCCGGAATGATGGATTCAAACTCAGTGGATTTTTTGGATGAAACCATGCTGATTGAGATCAAAAGCCCTTTTCAGAAATGACTACATACTCCATTACAGATGTTTTATTAGAAATAATAATGAATCAAAATTTGGTGGTAATTTTTCTCGTGGATGGCGGCCAATATGCGTAATCTTACACTGAGTTTGTGTACGTACATCCGTCCGTGTGTCAAGTTTGCCCATGGTTTTTCACGCATCCTGAAATCACAGCCAAGTGCCCGCTGTTGTCCGTCTATAGGTTATTTGTGTCTGTGCCAAAAACAACCCCGCCAGTTTCCTCACCCTGTGCCCTGCTAGGATCCGGCGCTGGAGGCCCTGGAGCGGATCTACTGCGCCCACATCCTGCTGACTCCGGCTGGGGAGGTGGCCTCCATCTACCACAAGGCCCACCTGTTCGGCGCCGAGATCAAGGGCGGGATGAGACTGCAGGAGTCGAGCTCCATCCACCCGGGCCGGGAGTTGAGCAGCATCGTCGAGACGCCGCTGGGCAAGGTCGCTCCCATGATCGTATCCTTGGCGGTCTTTAGCCCCGTTCGCGCTGGAGGTTTTTTTTTTTTAGGGGGGAAACTAACCGAGCAAATGGGTAGGCCTAACTTGACCATTTTAAGTCCAGTGCGAACAGCCCAGGAAGTTTTCCTCCCAGGTAATTACCCGGCTTGAATGGGTAATTTGACCGGCTGACTTCTGCCCACTTAAGGCCTGTCCACACTGGATTTTTTTGGGGGAAACTAACCTAGCAAATGGGTAACATGACCATTTTACGTCTAATGCGGACAGCCCAGGAAGTTCTCCTCCCAGGTAACTTACCCGACTCGAATGGGTAATTTTGATAACCGACTGACTTCTACCCACTTAAGGCCCGTACGCAATGGACTTTTTTGGGGGAAACTAACCAAGCAAATGGGTAACATGACCATTTTAAGTCTAATGCGGACAGCCCAGGAAGTTTTCCTCCCAGGTAACTTACCCGACTCGAACTGTCTTCTGCCCAGTTTAATTGACCAGGTCAGTTTTACAAAATTGAAAGTCCAGTGGGGACGCGAATCACATGATGTCTCATGCATTTGTATTTAGTCAGTAGGTTAAGTTTTACCTGTCGTTGCAGTCCATCTACCCACATTGATAATTCCCCAAGAAAGTCCAGTGCGAACACGGCTTTTGCCTGAGATAAGTCCCTAAGGACTCGCATTTCCACTCAATGTACATGGATTTTACATGTGGTCCTTAACTGGTCCATGCCATGATGCAGTGCTATGATCTGAGGTTCCCGGAGATGTCTACTGCACTGACACAGCGAGGAGCTGAGATCCTAACCTACCCGTCAGCATTCGTCCAGTTCACAGGAATGGCACATTGGGAGGTACAGTAGGGCAAGCAGAGTTCCCATTTTACTCGGCGAAAAAAAACCTGACAAATTTGTTGGCTAAGACGTCTTTCGACAAGCTTTTATTCGGAATCCGATGAATTCTCAGTCGATAACAAGGATAGAGATTCTGAAAATAGTTTTCCTATGGCCAGAGACGGGAATACGTTGCCAAACCATAAACGTATGAGCCAGAATGGTCTCCGTGAAAACAAGCTTCAAAATGGTCACTGCATGATTTGTCCCACTGTGAGCCTTGTGCCATCTCTCTTCTTGCCCCCCCCCCCCCCGACAGACTTTGCTTCGCAGCAGGGCCATTGAGAACCAGTGCTACGTCATAGCAGCGGCGCAGAGCGGCAAGCACAACGACAAACGGTCGTCTTACGGCAGAGCCATGGTAGGTTCGCCCTCCGCAGACCTCGGCCTCGTGAAATGCTGTGGCGTGTCACCCTCCTCCAGTCTACCCTCAGCTGGCCTTTGAAATTATTGCATCACTTTAAAGGAGTATTATTTAAAAGCTCATGATCTGGAAAAGGATGGAGTGCTTACCAGTTGTGAAACCTTCTGAAAAGCAGTACACTATAGAGGCTTGCATGGTGTCACCGCAAGCTTCCCATTTGATACGGTGTTTGTTTGTTGTTGTGTTTGTTTGTTTGTTTGTTTAGATTGTTGATCCCTGGGGCTGTGTCGTTGCCTGTTGCCACGAGGGACCCGACGTTGCCATGGCCAACATTGACCTGAGCTACCTGCGGAAGGTGCGCAGCCAGATGCCCGTCATGCAGCACCGCAGGCACGACTTGTACGGCTGCCTGGGCGGCAAGGGCGCGGAGACTCAGGCCTCAGCCCAGGGGGAGACGTGAGGCAGCCTGGGTCCTCCTGTCCTCTCAGTCCTGGCATTGGGCGAAGGGAGTGGAAGGCCGGGAGTTGGAGGGCGAGGGGGGAGGAAGGGCGATGGGGCAGGGTGAGGGGGGAGGGCGAGGGGGAGGGCAAGGGCGAGGAGGGAGGGGGAGGGCGAGGGGAGAGGGGGAGGGCAAAGGTGAGGGCAAGGAGGGAGAGCGAGGGAGAGTGAGGGGAGGGGGAGGGCGAGGGGGGAGGGTGATGGAGCGAGGGGGAGGGCGTGAGGGGTGGAGGGCAAGGGGGAGGGTGGGGGAGAAGGGGAGGGGGCTTGAGGGGGAGGGCGAGGGGGGAGAGCAAGGGGGAGGGCGAGGGGGAGGGCGAGGGGGAGGGCGAGGGGGAGGGTGAGGGGGCGAGGGGAGGGCGTGAGAGTGAAGGGGCTTGATCTCATTCTAGTTGGTTCCATGGCATCAAGCATCCAAATGATCCACGTGCCTTCACCAATCATGGACTGAAAATGGCCAATATATTTGCTTTCCATTTATTGTTTGCTCAACAATGGTGCTGGTGTAGTATTACACCTAGTATTATTACACCTAGTATTAATTACCTCTTGTTGGATTTGTTGGTGATCTAAATTCTAGGGTATATATTATTTTTTATGTAAAGGAGTAACTGTCATACACTGGGATAATTTCACACCGAGTGTAATTTCATTTGCCATCCACCACCATTTGTTTTTCATTTGTCTGCAAAAATGTAATGCTTAACCTTTTTCGAATTCAAATCTGTTTTGGTGGTGTCAGGATTCTCTTAACTGAACTATTGTCTTGTTGGTGATTTTTATTCGATTTTATTGTGTGCAGTAAAGAGAAGATAAAGCAGATCCATAGTTAGTTCTATTGTTTTCTTGGGGTCTGTTTTAATTCGAGCAGGTCTCTAGCTGGTCAGGAATGAAGGCCAGTCAGTCAATGAAGACCAGCTGGTCAGGAATGAAGGCCAGTCAGTCAATGACGGCCAGCTGGTAAAGGGTGAAGGCCAGTCAGTCAATGAAGACCAGCTGGTCAGAAATGAAGGCCAGTCAGTCAATGAAGACCAGCTGGTCAGGAATGAAGGCCAGTCAGTCAATGAAGGCCAGCTGGTCAGGAATGTAGGCCAGTCAGTCAATGAAGACCAGCTGGTTAAGGGTGAAGGCCAGTCAGTCAATGAAGACCAGCTGGTCAGGAATGAAGGCCAGTCAGTCAATGAAGGCCAGCTGGTCAGGAATGTAGGCCAGTCAGTCAATGAAGACCAGCTGGTTAAGGGTGAAGGCCAGTCAGTCAATGAAGGCCAGCTGGTCAGGAATGAAGGCCAGTAAGTCAATGAAGACCAGCTGGTCAGGAATGAAGGCCAGTCAGTCAATGAAGACCAGCTGGTTAAGGGTGAAGGCCAGTCAGTCAATGAAGACCAGCTGGTTAAGGGTGAAGGCCAGTCAGTCAATGAAGGCCAGCTGGTCAGGAATGAAGGCCAGTAAGTCAATGAAGACCAGCTGGTCAGGAATGAAGGCCAGTCAGTCAATGAAGACCAGCTGGTTAAGGGTGAAGGCCAGTCAGTCAATGAAGGCCAGCTGGTCAGGAATTAAGGCCAGTCAGTCCTAATCAGGCAAAATGTTTCTGCCAAAACCAATTATGCAAATTGATCGTGTCCTTTTCAAGCAAAATGTTCTCCTTTGAAGGGAATCTTTTAGGGCACTTCTAAACATTGTGTAATGTTTATGTAATAATTGGATGTGAATTGATGGATGACGTATGCAGTATGAATTGTTTGAAATTCAAATTATGGTGAAATGTGTCATGAATATTGTATTAAAAAATAAAAATTATTATAATTAGTAGATTCAAATCCAAGTCTCGTCAATTTTGTATTTAGACTTCATAAAAATTCAAAAATTGTTTCCTGTTCTTATTTTAAGTTATTTTAGACAACTTGAAATTCGCAGAGCTCGATTAAAGCATGATTAAAATCACACCTAAATAACCTGTGATGTCAGTGATTAAAATAGCTCAATGGACATTTGGTATAGCGCCACCTCGTGGCAATATATGGAGTTTTTTGTTTTGTTTTAGGAGAGTTTAGGCAGCCCTGTTTAACGGTCGTCTCTCACAAGCAATTGATTTCGGCAGTAATTGATTGATCTAAATGAACATGGCTGCTTCAGTCTATAGCTGGAATATTTGCACTTGCGAAAGGTGACGCGATATTGAGTGTCATTTGATGGGAAATCTCGCCCTTACATGTCCTAGGGAAAAAAAAACGTTAACCCACACTGGCTCACTCAATCAATCAACCTAACCTTATTGTCACATGACAATTTGTTTCCATGTGCACACGTGATAAACAAAGTTTAAGCGATAGCACCCAGACGTCTCCATGTTCGATTCTGGTTGAATGGCGTGTGCACCAGACGATTCGAGATGGCGAAGTTGTATTGCAAATGTCATTGTCAGTGACAGCAACTTGGCCAGCTGACAAAGTTCGGGTTTTTTCAGTTTCAACACCTATCATTTCCAGATTTGATGTGGTTATGGAAGGAGAAGACCAGTTTCTAGCAGCTGCCCTTGGCGAGACACCCGATCCCTGACGACTTTTCAAGTTTACATGGCTATCTCAGTCGCAGTGACTGAGGTCCAAGTCATCAACATTTACAAATACAAATAAATAAAACCACGGTGGAGGTTGCAAAGGGATGCCTAGTCAGTTGTGACTAGTTGTAGTACTAGTAGTAGTTGTACTTTACTAGTAGTACTGTAGAACTAGAAGTAATTGAACGGCTGTATTCAAGACATCCGGATTGGGAAAAAAAGCTCTTCAAAATCACCGGAAAGGGCAGCAGTCACGCATACACGGCCATGGCCCAGCGGTAAGTACCCTTTTTAAAGTTACTTTCACTTTGGCAAGATTTTAGTGGAAACCTCACTCAGTCATCACCGTAAAAACAGTGTGGAAAAAACCCACATGCACATACTCATATTGTCATAGTAGTACTACTACTACTACAGAGTACAGTACAGAATGACTCAATCGTGTCATACACTGATACAGAGCCCACCAATGCCAATGGCAATGCCTAGACACCATGTAACAAGCATACATGATTTATGAATGATGTTTGTAGGCCTACACATGGTGGAAAGAGCCCGATCATAGATTTTAGCAGCAGCAGGACCTGGCCTTATTTTCTTGCTAGATCGTTAGCTTTTTGTGCTGTCATCATGAGTCAAGGCCTGCTAAATACCCATACACTAGTCCAACTACTTGGACCCTTACAATTGCCTTTAAAAAAAAAATTGAGGGGGTCGGGCGATAGTAGGGTCCAAGATTTTCAGTAGGGAAACACGACCAAACAACGATGTGTTCGACTCTATGACTATCCCCGACCGAAACCCCCAGATTTTACCCTAAAGACACCCGTGAAACCGTCCCACGCACCCATCTTTGGATTAAGTGAGAATCACTGATTTCATTTCTGGTAATTTGTTTTACAATGTACTCACGTTTGGGGAAAAAGGAGAAATTTCCCCTCAGGTGATCGAGAAGATTCTCTCCTGTCCGACGAGCCAAAATGCGGCGGCCATCTTTGATTTCAAATTGAAACGGTATACATGCAAATTGATGACGTTTTGCGCACACCAGTAGGAGTCAACACGACATGGGAGTCAATGCCTGTGTGCGCGTGCACACACTCACACAGACCCACTGCGCACACGGAACTGTCAAAACATCATTGATTTGCGTGTAGCAGTTGCGTGTGATCTTATGTACAGTGTACTATGATATAAAAACTTGCGCTATCATAATTAATACTAGCAACCGTAGGCATGTAGACTGCAGACTGTAATGTGAATATGTACCATGTAATGTACTATCGTGGGAATCCCCGTTTTAGATGGTACACGTTTTCGACGCTTGGCCTTCTAACTCACATCGCACGATGAAAACAACTCCGTTTAACGATCTCAGACTTCGTATCTTCCAGTTGGTTTCCCGCTCTTGTCCGTCACCGAAAATGTGGAAAGTTAAGGCTTTTCCGGTAGGCCAAACTCGCGAGATTCAAAAACTTGTTCTTTTGGGGTCTATTTTCCTCAGTACAAAATTGGCAGTTGCTTCGAAGCTCCAGTTTTCTTTATTGTTGGTCCTAAAAAAAATCTGAGTGTACCATAATAAACCCCAACATCCGTAGAAAAAAAATATATCACGCAACTTGAGGCAGTCCATTCTGGGTAAAAACTATGGAGGCTCCTAAAAGGCGTCTCGCTTAAAATATAATTTTTTATATATATTTTTTATTTTTATTTAAAGACATAAAGTAACATGGCCTAATAAGTAATAGGCTTTTATAAAAAAATGAAAAAAATAAAAGGGCAGCTAGAGAAAGTGCCAAGAAGGAGGAAATGTGTCTCTTGAGTGACATTGGGAAAGGTCATAACTGAAGAAGCAGTCAGTGAGAAAGAGGATTGTGGAGTTTTTTTAAACGTCACAGAAGAAGCCATCAACCAGACCAATAAGTTTTAAGCATAAATTATGAATGATGTGAGGAATGTGTTAGAAGCGGTGTCGAAAAAAACCCCAAAGATGAACAAAACAAAAACATACATGTACAGGGAAGAATTTTACAGTGCCACACAGCATTTTGAGTTATTTTAAGAATTTATTTTGCGTTTGGCTGCACTGGGACACCTTACTAAACACCACCATCGAAAATAGGTGACGATGCTTTCTGCGCGGTGCGCCGTGGACATCAACAAAACCGGGTAATCTTACGAAAGTGACAGGCTTGATCAACCTTCTCTATGATTATTCTAATAGTCTGTGGTGTGGAGAAAGTGACTGTGACCTCTTTTAGTGTGATTCTTTCGTCCACATTGGTCAGCTTGAAGAAAAGTCCTTATATCGTCGGAAACCGGTAACTGGAGGATATACACTATCATGTGAAAGTGATATGATGTACAGCATTTCTAAAGAAATTATATTAAGCTCATATTGCTGCACAAGTATTCTAAACACATACATGTACACAGTACATGTTTATTTTATGTACATTTGTACTTATGTACACGTGTACATGTATGTAATGTATGCACTTGAAGTACATGTACATGTGTAAATGTACAGTACTTGTCTATAGATGCTTCCAACGTTTTCCTTAGAAAGTTACTAGAATTGTCTATTTACACTTGAAATGCTTTGAGCATTTGTCACCACTTTCTGCAATGGATGTTTCCCTCTGCATGTGTGCATAAATGTTTTGCACACAAAATTATAAAGATGCCAAGGTTTCAGAATTGCCTTCTTTGATCACGCTTTGATTAGGCCCTACTGCCGCCAAAAAATAGCAGCCAATTGAACTGAGCTGCTCAAGGAGGAAATGTTCTCAATTGCACCCGGACTGTCTGCTGAATAGCGAAATTGTGTTTCCAGAGCAAAACAGAATGCTCAAGAGAACTCCAGTGGGTAGACTTGTCGCTCATGTGGGAGCAGCCCGTCAGAGCATAGAGCTGCCGCAAGCATTTTCTTGCTGCGTATCAAATTCCACCCGTTCCTTCTAAAATATCGTCCTTTGTTTTGCTTCAGGGTGACTTTGAAGTTTCTTGAACCCCGTTTTATCCTTTTTTGTTTTCTTGCTGTGCATTTTGTTCATTCATTGTATTAAAGTTTGCACTACATGTACTTTGTAGTATGCTTTGCAGCTACAATTGCAACTACGGTGTATGGATGAACGCTTGTACTTAGATAGGGATTCTGTAAAGTACAGTGCCTGATGTACAATTAACAATGCATGTGGGTTCAAGTCCAAAAGGTTAGTCCTTTTGTTACAGTGTATCTTTGCTTTGACATGCTGACTGCGACATGCCAAAAACTGTACGCCTATTTGTACAATGTACACACCCAAGTATGTACATGTACATGTATGCACACTTTGAACTGACATACATGTACTAATGTAACACTTAATCTTGGCTTGGGACGAGGACGCTAGAACTCTCGGCCTAGGTTGGTCAGTGTTACTTGGGCGGTAGTTCGAGACTGAGCACCACAAATAAGAAAAAGGAGAGACTCCGAACACCAAGATTTGGTTGATGGGGGTTTTATTCAAAACCGGACTAAGTTGAATGCAGGAGTCACAGGAGACTAGATCACAAGGATCTAACTCAAGGGTTGGCCATCAACAGGCGGAGGTGAAGAGAAGAATTCTTACCTGGAAGGGGATGGGGACCTTTCTTTTATACAAGAATAATGGGGACCAGATTGGAATGGGGGAATACCTAAAAAGGACTTGTTTCTATCATTTACTGAATATGCAATTATAGTTAAATTATTAAATGTTGAACAAGGGACGGGGTTGGATGAGAAACTATAGGGGACTGAATAATGAATAATGGAGGAGGCGACAAACCCGTGGATTGTGCTGGTGGTGCACAGGGCAGGAGATGCGCCAGGAACAGAAGTACTCGGCGGAGGGCGACGATGGCACAGGCGGCCTAGAAAAACCACTACCGCTGCCACCAGTTGTAACACTTAATCTTGTCTTGGGACGGGGTTGGATGAGAAATATAGGGGACTGAATAATGAATAATGGATGATAAGGTGGTTTTCCTAATAGGGGCATGTTTTTGTCTTGGACACTCTTTCTTAGAACAGTGACCATACCCATGATGTCATAGGAGACCTTGAAATGCCTATGGGGTTGGTCACTACCGGACTTGGTACACAGGGGCATGGCTGGGGTGAACATTGGGGACTGGAATTAGGGCTTACACTAACACAAGAGGGCGCTCTCCATATCAGGCCGATGGGTCATTCGTGTACCAAGCATTCTAACACAGAAAGCGACACAATGTACCAGTATGCTAAGCCAGTTGATGCCATCATGGCAATAAGGAATTAATATGCAGTACGTACCGGTACATGTAGGCATGTATGTAATTGTGTACATGTAAACAGACCAACTTGTTGAAAATTAAAATCTGTAGGATTTTTTTGAAATGGGCACACAGGCCAAGGACAGTGAAGGTCATGACCTCTGTTAAGTTCAACATTGTTGCAGAGGAGAAGAGTTGTAAATGATGTACGTATACATGTACAGTATGTAATAGCCTTCCACAGAGTGACAAATTTAGGCTCAGTGCATAGTGTTCTTGCACCAGTCATTATTCTTGTATTGCAACAACTACCGGTACTGTACATTTAAAGGGTTGATAGATAATATTCATTCCCGATTTGACCATCTTTCTCCATAAAGAGGCCTGAGAGTAAAACATTGAATTTGCCTGAAACCTACTGAAACAATTTCTTGCCCATGTGTTTCAGACATCATAATATTTCAGTTTAATACTCATGTAAAAATGTCCTCTCCTATTAAAGATATTCTTAAATCATTCTTTTGTGGTACGGTATACCAAAATTACCGGTACTTACACTGTATACCTTAGTCCTTGCAGATATCAGGGAATGATGGCACTGATAATACATGTACATGCATGTATGCAAAGGGAGATGCTCACAGTACTAATTAGAAATTGTACCTGTTTCACTGTTGCTCTAATAATAGAGCAAGTGCCTACCGGCTCTCCCCTTCCCTACTTCTCAAACAGGGAAGAGCCATTCGTGACAACATTGTTTCAGAGAGCAAAGGAAGTGCCGTTGTTTGTACCTCCATGTTGCAACCTTGACAAAATTGGTTTCACACTTTTCTTAAGATCAATATTCCAGAAATTGGCAATGCATTCATTTGTACACTCCATCCTTGTTTAATGTTATTCTGGTTGTGACCAACATCTGGCTAAATTATTTCACATGGCTTACACACTGGCACATTCAGAAAATGATTAGCCATCTGCATTTTTCAAACCTGAAGCATTTGTGTGCATGTTAACGCCCTGCTACTCTGCTATCACCATTTGGGAAATTTAGGGGAAAACAAAAGGGAGCAGATCACTGTATGTACCAGTACCAGTACATGTACAAATGTATATGTACAATGTACTGTATACAGTACATAATGTACATGATGTACATGTACTCTACATCTATACATACATGCTATGTTACTGCAATTTGGAATCGTCTGCCATGATATCCTCATAGCAACTAGAACCAGTCCTGAGCTCATTTTAAGAAATCAGAAAACAAAAACATGGATGATTTGTCAAGTCTCCAGTTTGCTGAGCATTCCTGTCCTCTACAAAAATAGGAAAATCATCATATGAAAAGAAAATTAAAAAAAAGAAGAAGAAGAAGAAGAAGAAGAAGAAAAAAGCACCGAGCTGCCGAACAATAACGTTCAATCTCCCTCCCATTTTAATTTGACGTTGCTTTTCTTTTGGCTGATGCAGTCTGCACAATTTGATTTGAAACCATAGACATTAATTTGCATTGGGCTTCCTTCTGTACCTTCCCCGGCCTTGGGCATTGAATGCTAGCACAGTTGTGGGCAGGCAAACGATTTGATTACTGGCAAAGGCACACACGTGTATGCCCCCTAAAACACCTTTTAGTTTTTGGAATGAACTTGCCTTCCTACCCTGAATGGAAGAAGGAGGAGGAGGAGATGGAGAAGTCAAAGAAGGAGAATGAGAAGGAGGAGGAGAAGGAGGAGGAGAAGGAGGAGGAGGAGGAGGAGGAGGAGGAGGAGGAGGAGGAGGAGGAGAAGTTGGAGGAGATGGAGAAGAGAGAGAAAACAGAAAATGATAAGGAGGAGAAGGAGGAGATGGAGATGGAGAAGACAGAGAAAACAGAAAAGGATAAGGAGGAGAAGGAGGAGGAGGAGGAGATGGAAAAGACAGAAAACAGAAGAAGGAGGAGGAGGAGAAAGAGGAGAGGAGCAGATGGAGAAGACAGAAAATAGAAGGAGGATGTGGAAAAGGAGGAGATGGAGAAGACAGAGACAACAGAAGAAGGAGAAGGAAGAGGAGAAGGAGGAGAGGAGATGGAGAAGACAAAAAAATGGGAGATGGAGGAGGAGAAGGAGGAGATGGAGAAGACAGAAAATAGAAGGAGGAGGTGGAAAAGGAGGAGATGGAGAAGACAGAGACAACAGAAGAAGGAGAAGGAAGAGGAGAAGGAGGAGAGGAGATGGAGAAGACAAAAAAATGGGAGATGGAGGAGGAGAAGGAGGAGATGGAGAAGACAGAAAATAGAAGGAGGAGGTGGAAAAGGAGGAGATGGAGAAGACAGAGACAACAGAAGAAGGAGAAGGAAGAGGAGAAGGAGGAGAGGAGATGAAGAAGACAGAAAATAGGAGATGAAGGAGGAGAAGGAGGAGATGGAGAAGACAGAAAATAGAAGGAAGAGAAGGAGGAGGGGGAGATGGAGAAGACAGAAAATAGAAGGAGGAGAAGGAGGAGCGGGAGATGGAGAAGACAGAGAATAGAAGGAAGAGAAGGAGGAGGGGGAGATGGAGAAGACAGGAAATAGAAGAGGAGGAGGAGCGGGAGATGGAGAAGACAGAGAATAGAAGGAGGAGAAGGAGGGGAGATGGAGAAGACAGAAAATACATGTAGAAGGAGGAGAAGGAGGAGGGGGAGATGGAGAAGACAGAGAATAGAAGGAAGAGAAGGAGGAGGGGGAGATGGAGAAGACAGGAAATAGAAGAGGAGAAGGAGGAGCGGGAGATGGAGAAGACAGAGAATAGAAGGAGGAGAAGGAGGGGAGATGGAGAAGACAGAAAATACATGTAGAAGGAGGAGAAGGAGGAGGGGGAGATGGAGAAGACAGAGAATAGAAGGAAGAGAAGGAGGGGGGAGATAGAGAAGACAGGAAATAGAAGAGGAGAAGGAGGAGCGGGAGATGGAGAAGACAGAGAATAGAAGGAGGAGAAGGAGGGGGAGATGGAGAAGACAGAAAATACATGTAGAAGGAGGAGAAGGAGGAGGGGGAGATGGAGAAGACAGAATAGAAGGAAGAGAAGGAGGAGGGGGAGATGGAGAAGACAGGAAATCGAAGAGGAGAAGGAGGAGCGGGAGATGGAGAAGACAGAGAATAGAAGGAGGAGAAGGAGGGGGAGATGGAGAAGACAGAAAATACATGTAGAAGGAGGAGAAGGAGGAGGGGGAGATGGAGAAGACAGAAAATAGAAGGAGGAAGAGAAAACAGAGAAAATAGAATATACATGTATATGGAGAAGGGGAGAGAAGACAAGGAGGGGTAGGGGAGGAGCACAAGAAGGAGGAGTACATAATGTACTTGATTATATGATTTGCTTGAAATAACATTTTACTGATGCTATCTACACAAAAAGTTGTGGACATTCCTGTGCCTGTGTAGGGACCTCTTAAAACTAGTAAAGTCTAATTAAATTCTGATGCACACAATTCATGTCCAAGGGCCCTTCATTTTAAACACATCTGACAGCAAGGCAGTGGGTACAGTGCAGGTCTGTGTACATGCAGGGCCAATAGACCAGCTAGCCTCCAGCAAGGAATTACAGCAACATGTACATGTACAGTACATGCTAAACACAGGTGCTGCAGGCCTATATCTAACTGTGAATGCATACAAAAAATGCAGACAGATGCATAGAACCATCTGTATGGTCCAGTGCATTTTCTTTTGTACAGGCTGTAGTCCTGTACATGCAAAGCACTGAGCACACAGTGCTTATTACATGTATCTCAAGTAGGGCAAACCCTCATTGAAGATTAGGCTATATTTACAACCTGATGTTCATTACACATTTTATAAAATACACATACTGTACATATATATACATGTATTGCAACATTGCAAGCCAATGTGTAGAGCGCCCTCCTGTGGTGGGAGCAAGTTGTCCTCCACAAACCGTCACCATAGTAACGTTACACACTGGCAGTCCACCAGTGTCAACCTTGAGAGCATTCATTTCTCACTGCTCGTTCCAGTTATTGTGTGCTTTAAATACATTTATGATAAAATAATGAAGTGTCTTTGCCACCCATCCTGTGCCTGTTGTCATTCAACTTTTATGTGTGAAATGCGTCACAATCCAAACAATAATTAATTCAGCACTTATCATACATGTTATGTACATGCACATGTACATGTGCTCGAAGTCATGTGTAGCAATACAGCATGTACACACAGTTACAAAGGTGGCAGAATTTATTCATTGTTTATGCACATGCACACAGGACTGTACTTGTGTGCACTTGCAAGGAACAATTGTTGTATTGTGCAGAATTCCCATCATTTCATGGCGTTTCAATGCATTGCAGCATTGGCAAACAGACGAAATGATGGCTGAATAAGTTATGCAGTAAGGGAGGCATTTAAAAGATGCATGGATGATGCTTCTTTGACATGCCGTGCCCTGTATGTGCATGTCAGCCGTATGTGAATAAATCTGTT
>OX465103.1:7155224-7165224 GCA_949987565.1 Luidia sarsii | reverse complement strand
GTACATGTAGTACATATATAACCTAGATGCATTCATTACATTTCATGTACATGTACATGTATGTACATGTGTATGTACAATGTAGATCATATACTGTACATGTGCTGTACATTACATGTACATGTGTAGGCAGACCTGCATGCAAACAATTTCTTTTAAAACAAGATACATGTATTTCCTTCATTTGTTTGAGCAAGATATAAAATAATTTCGGTTATGATATACAGGAATGGCTATTCATGCTGAATATACATACATGTACTGTACATGTACATGCAGCAAGGACTAGGTTGGGATGACACCACATGTCACTTACATTATCTGTGCACTATGATTCTGTGCACTTGGGATGTGGCTCGTATGGCCATTGATGATGGGTATTGATTGGCACGAGGGAGGTTTTCCTGGAGAATTTTGTATTCCAGTGTCACACCTTCCGAAGCTTGAATGTTTGAATGCACATAATACTATGCAGTCTGTATACATGTGTACGTGGATGTATACTGTATGCAATGCTTATAGTAAGTAAGCGAAATGTAATTTGAGAATCAAGTGTTAATCTCTGAATGGTCTCCTGACAATGTACAGAGCAGTGTCCACATTATCAAGTTTACTGTACACACATGTACTGTAGTACATGTACATGTATGTCCGGTAAATGACTTGCAGTGCCATCCACATTTTCCTTGCAAAATCCACGTACATGCACATGTAGGCCTACTCCAGAAAAGAAGAGAAAATCATGTCACTCTACACTACAGTACATGTACATCTCCGCTTAGCTCATGTTATTGTAAATACTATGTATATTATGTACAACAGTTATGTATTATGTATGTACATGAACATGTACTGGTACATGTACATGTACAACAGCACACCGTACAGTACATGTACATGTACAATGTACTGTAAAATTGCACTTTATCAGTTTATCTACCGGTACTTGCAGATTTAGAACCAGGAACCTACTGATGCACCCGCATCTGTACATTGTACATGTACGTTTTGGAACATGTACAGTGTATGTGCTTAGTATTTACAGTATGGGTACTGAACCATTCGCATGTACATGTACATGTGCATTTGCGTATCTGCAGTAATACACTCTGGTGCACGCACATGTACATGTACATGTACATGTACATGTGTACATGTACATGTGTGTACAGACCCACCCACACTGAACAGACATCTCAATCAGCATGCACTGAAGTGCAGTGACCACTGACCAATGGGCCAACCCCTGTCGGTCCCCAGCCGTACTACATTTTACATGTACAGTAATGTAAAAAAGGCCACCCAGACTGGAACACCCCCTGGTCCCCAACCTGGCTCTCTGTCAATGATGATCAAGCATAAAGGCATCCTGGATATTTTATTGCATGGCATTGAATGGGGAGGGGGGGGGATGACACCCCCTGGGGTATATTAGGGGGAAGGGGAGGGGGTGTCTTCTCGAGTTATCTCTTTGATCCACCTGCCCATATGAATGCATGCACATGTCTGTGAATGGGAATCCTACTGTACCCCTGACTCTGAGGAAATAAAAAGAGAATGATTGGAAATGAACCACTTGAACTGTGCTCAAGGGTTTGGTGGTGGGGCACAGATATATGTACATGTACAGGTACACTGTACAGTATGTACTGGTATCATGCTAACCGTCAATTTGTCACGTGAGGATGAGTGTAGAAACCTTGGTTAGGTTCAGTTGAAGTTATAATTACCTCAGAGTCAAAATGGGTCAGTGGCTTTCTGATAGCAGTCTTGCCTAGAACCCACACACATGGATCCTATCCAAGCATCATACAAATGTACACGTAGCAATCCCTCCTTTTCCTCCTGACAGCATTGCATCTGCTGTGCAGTGAGTAGTGTGGCCGCATTCCATGTACATGTACATGTACAAGTACATGTACAAGTACATGAACATGTACATGTACATACACGTACATTATAGTCACCCTCTCAACTTTAAAGTGTTCGGAGACCTCGTCAATGCCTCAATGCTGAAGTAAGGTTTGGGACACCACCTTCCGCCTCCCCCCTCCCCATCCCCATCCCCTCTTGAACCCCCACCCCTCCAGAGGCTGTCACTCGCCCACTGTCAGGAACAAGGCAGAACTCCCCCCACTGCATTAATGATAATAATAATAATAATAAAAATGATAATATACTGTAGATTTATAGAGCGCACTTAATTTTCTGGAAGACCGATCAAGGCGCGAACATTCAAAGAACTTTAGCACAGAAAGATCATTCTGACAAAGACATTTGAAGTTCTCTCTTGAAGATATCTAAGGATGTAATTTGCCATCGTGATTTCTGGTTGCAGTACAGTCTCACAGTCATGCTTTGGCACCCTATATTTCCCCCCCCCCCCTGCCCTTTTCCCTAGCTCCGAAATGGAGAAAAAGATTAATTCAGGTCTGTCGGCACTTGGCCGTCCCTGGAAATTTTCTGACTCCACGAAGAAAACAGAAGCTTGCCAATATACATGTACATGTATGTGTACACTTCAGATCCCTAGATAACAGCAGAGCAAGAGCTTGACTGTGATATTCACTGCAGAGACCCTTTAATTTAGAATGGTGAGTGATTTAGGTGCAGGATTTTTTCGGTTTGACTCTCAGCTTCTCTTAATGTCAGCAAGCAGTGCTGGTGATTAGAGGAGAGGAGAAGTGGCCTGCCAAGTGACAGTCAGTGTGATCGGATCATTAAGACCGAGGGGAGGATAGTGAGATCGAGAGAGGGGGGGGGGGGGAAGGGGAGCACGGACGATTGTTCGGTGTAACTGGGATTATCAATGAATATTAAGAAAGGTTTAAAGAGCTGATATAGGCCTACTACAGTGTACATATATGGGTTGAATTGATTCCTAGGTTGACATTAAGCAGACACAAATGAGAGGGCTGTGTTTGCAATGATGGATTCAGTAGGGCCGTTTCCACTACACCAAATAAACATGTTTACTTGGATCGCGATTCAAACTCCACTTTGCGTGTGTGGACACAAAAAACACAATTATTAGTGGGGTTTGAATCTTGAATCGCAATTCGAACTTCACTAAGAGTGACACCTTTTCAAATAATTGCGTTTATTTGCAACGTGGTGTGTGTGGGAACGCTCCACTGAATCGCACCGTTTGGTTTTTTTATCCCACAATGCACTGCTCATGCTCTGATTGACAGGAAGTGCCGTGCTTGTTTATAATGTCTCCCTGTGTGGGCCACCGTCAAGGACACACCAACCATTTGACCACAACTGCTAACCATAATTTGTTGGCCTGTGTAGACACGACCCCCCCCCCCCCCCCCAAAAAAAAGGTTTTTGAATCGCGATTCAAATTGCGATGATTTTCTTAGTGGGAATGGCCCTTATGACTCTGGGTTGGGGGGGAGTTAGTGCCCAACCACTCTGAAGCTAATTCATGCGCATTTATTTACGGAAAGAGGAAAATGCTGTGATTACCATAAACGAAAGATTTTCCTCTGGAGGAGATAGCGATCTGGCAACATTGTCTGTGAGCAAGCCTCACTCTGTCGCTATGCGACGATATATTATCTCCTTCATATATTATCTCCTTCGGGGGCCTTCATGCGTTGCTTTTTTTATCCACAGCATTTCCACTCTGAATAGACACTATTCTGTGCCTGTGTGCACAACATCAAATGGCGTACATGTACATTAAAGGTGAGCATCGTGATGTAAAGGTATCAGACATGAGACAGAGTGCCCTTCTGACTGTTTTATCTCTTGAATTAAGTTTTTAGAACTCAAACTGGACAAGGTACGACATGGTTGCACAAACCAAACATTTGCAACTTTCAAAAGAAATAATAAGTAGTAATAGCAATATTAGATCTCTGTTGTTGTTATTTGCCCGTGTCAGTAAATAGCTTTTGGCACTCTCAGACACAGTTTACCAGGGCTCACCACGAGGAGGTTAGACAACTTAAGCCCCCCCCCCCCTAATACATTCACATGCGAAGAGGTTAGAAACAATCTTGTCTTCAACTCTCAATTCTGTGTAGTTGTCTTCGAAATCCCATAGTAAATCCCACGTACATATGTTGTGCGCATGCCGTAGCATATGCCCCTTTCCCATTTGTTTTCTTACAGTGCTCACCGTATGGTACCAAATCCCCCTAGCATCCCGGGGATGGAGAGGGGGGGGGGGGATTTGGATAAGTCCGGGTACAAATCCCAAAGGCGCGCTATGTGGAAGTAATTGATGGCTTAAGATGAAGATTCCCACAGTCAGTGAGGCGCGTCTTCTCAAAGAGTGTCTAGTGTCTTGCCGAGGGAGGATGAGGGTAAACTTCAAAAGCCCTAGATAAAAAGCCCCTGAATTGCCCCAAACAAAAATAGATGATCTATTGTTGTGGATTTTCCTATGTTAGTGCTACTGTACATGTATTTACAATAGCACGATAACCTTGGTTTTTAACCTACTGGACTGTGCAAATAAAAGTTAACACTTTGAAAAAAAATGGTCGAATTGGTTCTGACTGGCACCCGTACCCTGGCAAAGACTAGCTGACTATTTGGGAGGCCACCATCTAAGGGCTGGATAGCTCAGATGGAAGAGCACTGGTACATATTCCAGAGGTCTCAGGTTCAATTCCCGGTCCAGTCAAAGTTTCCTTGGCTAATTTTTCACTTTGAAAAAAAAAAAAAAAAAAATCGAAAAGTTCCCTGTCAGTTTTTCCTCTGTTTGTAAGAAAAGTTAACACTGTTGAAATATGAGGGAAATTCATTTAAAATTGTTCTATCATTAAAAGTTTTCCACTCAAGATTTGTTTTCCTGCAAAGTGTCATAAAGGGGATGGGTAAGATTTTCACACGTTTAGATAAAAGAAATCCTTGGGAAAATGGTCCCACTTTGTGACTAGAATTTCACACTGGTTACCTGCTTACTAGGCAGTGGTTGGCTGTTAAAGTGGCCAATTCCACTGCACTTAAAATGGGTAAGGTAGCCATTGTCTCGGAGAGATCTAAAACTAAAAAAAGTGTGGTGGAAATGCAGCTCTGGGTCTGTGCGCTAAAGGATGACGCTTTCTCTAGCAAAAGAAAAAAGAAGTCCCCGGTCAATGGCTTAGAGGACTAAACCAGAGATCAGAGATAGAAGTGGAAATAGGAAGGTTTGCAAACCAGTCTGTGTTTACACATGAGATCTTGTTTCAGTAGAAGGGCACCTCACTGGTCATATATACTGTAGCCTACTGCAGGTTTATTGGCACAAGACTGGTATATTGCAAGCAGTCAAACGTGCTTGAATTCCCGCTTTGAATTTTTAATGTATGCCCAGTGCATTGTAAAATGGAAAGGTCACATTTTCCCCTCGGCTAGGCTAATATTTGTTTGTAATTGCATCCCTTTTCAGCGTTGAAATCACTCTGCCATCTTCCTCGCTGTGCATGTATGCACGTGCTGCGTATAGGGCCATCATTACAAACCCATACGGGCACAATGTACACACACTCTTTTAGTCTATTCATTGAAATGCCAGAGCTTGTAAACGGGCACATTTTCTTGAGCGATTTTAAAAGCCATTCGAGAAGTCAGTCTACCTAACTTGCATGTACAGGGACTACAGGCACATCTGCATGAACAGTCCTGTCCGTATTCCCGCAATCACATTACAGTCTCACGCTATATAGGTGATGTGCACAGCATTCAAGGGAACGTTGCAGCAGTGACTCTGATTCCTGTATCATTCCTATAGCCTCACTGTCTTACAACATTGTGACATTCTTATAGCTGGGTTAACGCACCGTTTTATGGAGTATTTTCTTCTTGGTCCGGCCACCCAGGCCGCCGGAGCCAGTTTACAGGTGGCCAAATGGATCCTTTGGTGGCCCCAATTAAAGTGACTGAGTTTTGGTACCACAGTACAGTGTGCGCAAAGGCTACGGTGGCTGTCAAACTTGAGTACCCAAGGCCTTTTGAATGTCAACCCCTCATTTACATTGTCTGAGTTTTGCTCAAAGACGTGAATTTAGTGGAATGAGGAATGTTGAAACATTGCTTCATTGTGGAAACTCTGTACAACGTACTCATCAACCTAAAGGTACCTTCTTAGTTCCCATGATCTTAGGTCATAGAAGGCCCTTTCATAAAGGCAGAGTGCACATGTACATGTATACTTACTGAAGGCAGGCTGGGCAGTACCATCCGGGAGCTATAGATTTATACAGACTAACTACTTGACTATACATGGTTAATACTGCCGGAGGTACCCCCTACATACAGTACTGTAATTAAGGACCTCTAGCTGACCTGGTCCCCCCAGTCAGGACATTTAAGCGAGCAACCAGGCTGTTTGCCTCCTCTCACCCACACACTCTATCTATCCCAAGGTGTAGAACGGAGAGGTATTGGAACGGCTTCTTCCCTCGTTCTGCCTCCATCTGGAATTCCCTTTCTGGTTCGTGCTTTACCCCTGCCTACGATCTTACAATTTTTAAAAGGAATGTTAGCCTAATTCCTATCTCTGGCCTTCCTGAGTCCCTCTCTATCTCCTTCTCTCTCTAGCCCTTAACCTTGAGTGCCTTTTCAGCCTTGTTTTTTGTTGTTGCGATTTTGCATAAAAAAAGGAAGGGAAAATAAATTGTAATTACTCCAAAGATTTTGTGTCGCTCGAACTTGGCCCTATACTCGCAGTCTCAATGTCTCTGCATTGGAAAAGTGGAAAGAGTGAAGCTCAGCTACATGTACTCATGCACAAGTGATTCTTTGAATTGATTCTTTATAAGTGTAATATATGTAGGTTTCTGATGGAATTGAAGTACTGTACACTGTACACTGTACATTAATTCATTCAATCTTTCGCGTAGACCGTGATGACATGATGAGGTTTTTTTCCAGCACTGTATGTAATGTACATGCACAACAAAATACAATTGGATTTCACCAGCGTGATGGTTTGATCATTCAAGTTGTATTTTCTCAGTCATAACCAGTCAGTATAAGAAAATGGAGAGCAGCTGTGCGTTCAGATCACTCATCATGCGCGCTTGAACGAGGGCGCCACCACAGTAACACCCGGCCCCAATTGCCGTCGATCTTGAAGTCTTTCGCAATCTTGCACCGTCAGTCAAGCAGAGAACTCTGCCAGCATCTCTGCAGATGGTATCCGTATTGAGACTGAGTGCAATCCAATCTAATACGGTGCATGTAAACAGTAGGGCAGGGTATGAATGGTTCAGGTCTATTTGTCAACCATATCATGAGAAAATAGGGACCAAAATGATCATCCCACTCTGTAAACAGTGATTTGTATGCATACTCACAAGGGGATTGGCATCAGCGGACCACAGTCTAGATACGGGCGATTCACGAGAGTGCGCCCTCAAGAGTTTACCGTGCGTTGGCCAATCACAGTGCCCGGAATATTATCTGTCGACCCAATGCGTGTCTGGTAAGTTCGGCAGATTCCACGTATTTGTATTGGCCAATGCGTTGCAAACTCTCGAGGGCGCACTTTGTGAATCGTCCGTGTTGGTCTTCATCTTGTATACAGTAAGTCTTCACAAGAAGATGATCATTTTCGGTGGTTCAGCTATTCATTACAAAATGAGAGCGTTACCAGAAGTGTGTTCACTGCATACAGCAACTGTCAACTCACACAGAAAAACACCACCCAATAATATTAAGAGCGAAGAACCTTTTCCTCTGCGAACATTTTGAATTCTCTACCTGCAACCTGTTTCCCCATTTCTTATAACCTGTCCCAATTCAAACGTAACATAAACGTTCATCTTTCTTCCTCCTGATCTAGTTTGCTCGTGGTTTTTCTTCTTATTCCTTTCTTTTAGGCCTCACCTTGAGTGGCCTTTAGAGGCCTTGTGTTGGGCCACTTTTATAGAAATAAGAATTTTTTTTAAAAGACACAAGTGCAGACAAAGGTGACATGTTTGGACAGACTCACGGAGGTCACATCGAAGGAAAGGTCAAGTACACGAAGCGTCAGTTAGGTGGAGATCGAAGGAAGAAAGATCAATGAGGGACAATCACAGGAATGAAAGTAAATAAAAATGCATATAGGCCGAAGCACCAAGGAAGGATTTATCATCAAATGCAGTAGAAGAGTGTTGCATAACCCTCCCTTGACATTTTTGCTGTGCATTGATCATGCTATTAATCAGAGAGCCTAGGCATTTCAAAGCCAGGAGGAGATTCTTGTCTGCTTTTGAGAGTGAAGTCCTGCCAGCTTTTAAACATGTGGTCCTCCAAATTTCTCAGATTTTGATATTTTTAATTGCTTCCATATCACTTTTGCGTGAACATTATATTGCTTCATTGCAGACACTCGTTTAAGTCTTGTCGAACCCCCCTTTTTTTCTTAATACAGATTCCTCACGCTGCCTTCATACTTAAAGGCCAGAGTAATAACAGTGTCCTAGTTTCACTGACATTTGCGATGATGATGATTCCAAGAAAAAACAATCAGTCCTGTGTTTTTCTTCTTTTTGATTCAAAGCTGACATTACTGAACGATTCTGAGAAGATCTTGAAACTTGGCCTCAGTAATGCCATGTCTGGCTGTTTTTTTTTTTTTGCCGTTGTCTCACTTGTCTGCACACAAGGATAGAGTTGTTTCACCGGCGGCCATCTTGGTTGGGCCTTCTAGGTGTTATTTTAATTCAGCGACAATGCAGGTACAAAGAATGCACTCTTGCCTAGCCAGGAGGAACAAAGACTAGGCCCCCAAGATGGCCGCCGATGCAACAACTCTATTGGCTCAACTGACCTGACCTTGAAATTCTCAAGGTTTTATGCAAACAGAACGATCAAATCTGCAGTTTGGACACAGAAACTGCTCACCAATGCAGCCAAGTCAAATAACTCTTCAGAATTGCCAGCAACTTTTTCCAAGGAATGTTGAATTGGTCCCTGGTGAGCCATTTCTTTTTTGCAGTTTACTCCAATGACTTTATAAATCTTTGTTTACACGTAAGAGGGAATTTGTTTTTTACTCTTTAATGGCATTTCATTCTTTGAAGCGGTTTAGATTAGAACTTGCAGATCCAAATTGTTTCTGTCTTTGAGAAAGTTTCTGCTGGGATCAAAATGCCAGGACTGCTAATGTTTTATGATTTGTATCTCATTTCAATTATTAATTCTATTTGTTGAATATACCCCTTTAATGTTTCTGAATCTGTTTCATCTGTTTAATGAATCTGAATCTTTTTCATCTTTGAACAAAAAATCAACGTACTTCATCTTTCATCCTTGATTTTTCTTTTTCAAAAAAGTGATACATCAATTCATATTGTTCGCATGAGTTTTATAATACCCATTGACAAGACCATCCACACACCCTTGAAATGGGCCATGGAGAAAGCAAGACTTGTCGGGAAAAGTTGACATTAGTAGGTGTCGAAAGAATGGAGGATTTAAGACTGAAGACCTTGAGGATCTCTCCGGTGCACCAGTTGGGTGCATCTCCTTTCTTGCGGCCTCACAGGGACCCCCTTGATGGTTCCCCTTGGACTCGTAGCCGACGCTGTTCCTTGCCATTCTCTTCTCGTTTGAACACTTGCACGGGGGCCTTCCAGAACCAGTGCACCTGTGCTCGTGCACATTGCGGGTCACGCAATTGATCGAGAGATCTGATAGCCAGCCCCAACATCCACAGTGTATTGCATTCACAGATAACACGTCCGGAATGAACGCCGGCCCTAAAGAAACAATACATAGCCACCACCTGGAGACGAGATGTGATTGAAAAATGTACCTGACTTTGATGCGAGGGGGAATAAAAGAGAGAAGAAAATGACTGAACAGTAATTTAAATCCTTTTAACGATGCTGCAAAGTCAGTTCGGACTTGTTTTTCTAATTTTTTTTTTTTTTTTTTTTTTTTTGGGGGGGGGATGTTAGAGTAGAGCAGAGACCTGAAATTAAGAAGAGATTGATAGAGAGATTGGTCTGTAGAGATGGTTTGATTGTCAGGCAGGGTGGGCCTGTCTGAATGTCAATCAGGCTTGATT
>OX465103.1:7076201-7153701 GCA_949987565.1 Luidia sarsii | reverse complement strand
GACTTCTCTTTGTATATATATCTTCTCTCCGCCACTCTCTGCCTCCCTATATCTCCCTGTCTACTCTCTCTCCTCTCTCTCCTCTCCCTCTCTCCTGTCTCTTCTGTCTCTCCTCTCTCTCCTCTCTGTGTACATGTATCTATCTTCTCTCTACCCTCTCTGTCTCTCTCCCCTCTCTCTGTCTCACTATCTCCCTGTCTATCTCCTGCCTCTCCTTTCTCTCTTCTTTCTCCCCTCTCTTCCATCTCTCTCCCCTCTCTGTCTCTCCTCTCTTGGTCTCTCCTGTCTTCCTCTCTCTCCCCTCTCTCCCCCCTCTGTCTCCCCTCTCTCTCACCTCACTGTCTCTCCTCTCTTCCTCTCTATCCCCTCTCTCCCCTCTCTGTCTCCCCCTCTCTCCCCTCTCTCCCCTCTCTGTCTCCCCCTCTCTCACCTCTCTGTCTCTCCTCTCTTCCTCTCACACTCTCCTCCTCTCTCCTCTCCTCTCTCTCCTTTCTCCTCTCTATTTCACCCCTCTCTCTCCCTCTCTCTCCCTTTCTCCCTCCCTCTCTCCCCTCTCTCCTCTCTTCTCTCCTCTCTTCCTCTCTCTCCCCTCTCTCCTCCTCTCTCCTCTCACTCCCGTCTCTCCCCTCTCTCCTTTTCTCCTCTCTCTCTACTCTCTCTCCTCTCTCTACCCCCCCCTCTCTCTCTCTCTCGCCACTCTCCCATTCTCCCCTCTCTCTGTTTATATCCACCTATATCCATCTCCCTCTCTCTGAAAGAAATACATGTACATGTACATGTATTGGCACATTTTTCTCAGTCAGGAAGAGACGGCCCCACAGGCTCGGTGTGTCTAGAAATAACATTGATGCAATATTCTCAACGTGATTGCAAAATGCAAATCCTTCCCTCCCCCTCCACCCTTTTCCTCTTGCCGTCTTCCCCCCTTCCCCTCCCCCTCCTCCTCCCGTCCCCCTCTCCCACCCCTGTACTGCCCATCCATTCATTGATGGCCCCAAGACGGCATCTTTTATTCAGCAGAATCGTCTGCTCCTGTGTGTGTGTGTGTACTCTGTCCCTAGGGGAAGGTATACGGAACTTTGTGAGTATGCCGTGGGAGGATCGCCAATGGAACCTCGGTTTGTAACATGCACGTGGAAGGTGCGGATGCTTTCCTATTATGACTACATGTACTTCATGCTCAACTTGCCAAGCGATAGGGCACACACCCGCCACACTTATTAATGCACATGCGACAATTTTTTAGAATACTTCATATTAAAGCCTTTACACAACATTGGTAAGATCAAAAAACTTAAATTTTCACAGATTTACATGAAACTTATACAGTTTGAAGATGGTTATAGTAAAAAACCTTGCACTGAAATATTTCTGCCTAAAATGTTGTATTTTGGGAGAAAAGAGTAAAAGAAATCGTTTGCGTCTCACTGATCTAAACTATTTTTCGGAACAGTATGGGTACGGCGTTGAATGCTGCATTTTCGCGAAACAAATGAAGCTGTTTTCACGATTTTCTCGAGACTCGGTTGGCGTATGGATGCTATTCTTTGACCTCGACCAATGTTGTGTAGGGGCTTTTAGAAAACACCCACCACATAAAATAACGCAATGCCAAGAATGTTGCCAACTTCCGCACCAGGTCAACGTTGATTAGAGTAGCAACGAAGACTTAACAGGACTGGAACTTGGACACGGGCCTCTCTGAGCTAGCCAACACTTGGGCGTAGGTTGGGGTCCGATCTTCCCATTTGGTAATTTGTGTGTGTGCTTGATGGGGGTCAAAGTCAGACGCATTCTTTGCTAGGGAGTACAGCATGAGATATGTGAGAGGGCTTACGTTTTTTGGATCTAGTAGCCAACATGTAAAGGGACAACACAGCATTGGTTGAGGTCAAAGAAAAGCGTTCATACCTCGTCTGATCCAACATTATGCATGAAATAGCACACCTGTTAAAATTTCAGCTCAATCCGCTAACAGAGTCTTGAGAAAATAGTGAAAAACCACTTCATTTCTTTTGCGAAAATACAGAATTCAGCGCATTGTTCTGAAAAACAATATAGGGGGTGAGACATAAACAGTTTCTTTACTCTTTTCTAAAAAAGTGAATATATGAGTGATTGAGCAAGTTAAAATCTGATTCAATTATGACTTATCAGGACACCTATGCAAGGCACTACTACTAGGGTCAGTATCTCACACCCTCTAACTTTTGGAGGTGGTTGCCAGTTAAATCTTCTCTTGTCTATTTTGCTGCACAGTTGTCACCTTTTCATAAACGCAGTGGCTGTTGTTACGGCAGTCGTCCGTGTGGTTCCCTGACTTAACAGTATTTGTCAGGATGTTTAGCTCTTGGAACCAGACTATCAGCTAATAGACTGGTTCAACCAGCCTGCAATGCTGACGTAATACAATCAAGTCAGGGAACCACACGGACGACTGCCGTAACAACAGCCACTGCGTTTCATAAAAGCTTCCGTGCAAGAGGACCAGAAAGCATGAATTGTCTAATCCAATGATGACCGCACATCCACAAAGAAATTACACATCTGTGGAAAGTGCTTTTACGCCTAGACCATCGACGGGACCATTGTAAAAATAGTGGCCCATCCATTCAAGTTTTTACAGTGAATTCATGCGTATATGGAGCTGTTTTTGTTTTGTTTTGGGTGAACCCCAGAGTCGTAAAATGCTTGTAGATTCTTGTAAATTCAGTTCAAGCGGAACTGCATGTATACGTACATATGGCATTGCCAAGGCCATCACTCAATACAGTGGATAATTTCATGTTATGTGCATACCATTACAGCATAAAGTGAAAATGTCGCGCAACACTTGTGACTTGAGAAATACAGCACCATTGCTTTTCATAGATTAACATGAAATAAATCTTCAATAACCTTTTTTGTTATCTCTGATTAATCTGCTTTGACAACTGGCAAGGAATATGTGACTGGACTGGGACTTGAACCTGATACCTCTGGTTTTGCGTACCAGCGCTCTTACCATCTGAGCTACAGCCTATCCTAAGAGTTGACTACATGTACCTTTGCTGGGGTTTATCTGCATTTAACTTTCAGGGTTCTTTTGATCGGAAATACAAGTAAAATTAAAAATGGCCCAGATTTTTTTTCTCAGCAAATAAATAAAGACCAAAGAAAAAGAAAATTTGACTGGACCGTGATTTGAACTCAAGCTTCTGGCTTTAATTCATGGTCCAGTTGAATTTGTGGTGCATTTAGAATTTATCACAGATTTTGAAGGCCTGGCATTTCAATCCCAACAGGCCCTTTTCACAAAAGCTGGAGGAGAATTGAGATTTTGGAAAAAACTCCTCGTCCTTTTACACGTCAGTATCCCGATTTTACAAATGTCAGCTAATCTATGGCTCTGGATCCTCTGAAGTTTTGGACCGCCCTTTTTTTTTTCTCGGCCAAGAATGTGGCTGATGGATCTAGGCAGCAGACAAACCAGCTCTGTCAGCTTTGTATAATCGCTGGCCAGAATTTGCAAACGTGATTGGACCCAGAGCAGCAGATGCAGTCGGCGTTAGTTCCAGCGGCAGGGGCAAATTGAAATGCCCCCCCCCCCATTTTAAAGACTGTCTTTTGTCATCCCACGCCAGCCCGAGGACTGACAAGGGAGGCTCAGATTGTACTGGACTGAAGCCTGCAGATTTCCACATGCTTAAAACTGCAAATCTTTTGCCTTTTTTTTTATTTATTAAAAACAACAGGGCTACCCAGGTGGCCAAATAGTTAAGCCTGAATATGTACATACTTCTACAGTGGTCGTGCTGTGCAGCGTATGAACGGATGGATGGGCGACCTCTTTTTGCCCAATTTCTGAATCTATTCCTGTTTAGAAATCTCAAAATTGAGTGGGCCTGACGTTTTTTTCGATCCTCACTCTGCCTTTGAGAAAGGTCCTGCCAGGATCGAAACATCAGGCCCACTTAATTCTGAGATTTGCATTTTGGTAGTTTTAGTCAGTAAGCTGTTTGTAACATTTTTTATATCGCCTGTTTAGAAATATTACTCAAAATGCTTACTGACTTGAATGAATTTATGACCTTTTTCAAATGTCAACGTTTAAGATGGCCTGACGTTTTGGTCCAGCAGGACTAATTATAAAAGGCAGAATGACGAGGTAAAAACAGATAGGAAGTTTGAGATCATGGATGAAAGATATAGAAAGAAAGTGTACGCTTTGTACACAGACTAGGGTGAGATTAAAGAAGTAACTAGTATGGAAGGGATTAGAGGGGTAAATCAGGGAGAGAAATCCTTTTTTGTTGGTCACATAGGCTTAGAATAATGATCACCCAATATATTATAAAGCTAATTCTTTGTACTGTATGTGCACACATTTAGTTTCTTAAGCAGCACTATGAACATGTTCTTAGACTATGTTCTTAGACTAAGAGATGTCTCTTAGCTGCACTGTTGCTTTTGTAATCGCTGCTGTAAGTGTTAGCAGCAAGTTCATAAAGTAGAAGAAAAAAAATCATGCGAAAAATGAAAAACCTAAAAAATAAGCCTCGTTTTACATATCTTGGATTTGAGATTTGTTTTCAATCTGCCTCAGGATTTCCTAGTACAAACGTACAGGGACTCGTTCTCCTTCTGAGAAAGACAGGATTGTTTGCTTTCACTTAATGCGAAAATTGGAATTAAATGCGTCCGGTCCCTAAACTGAGTTAAGTACCCCCTCCTTCCTTGCGCCCCGGTGGCATATTCTAAAGCAGATCTGGTGTCAGACATGATTGATTTGGTGTGGCTTGAGTAGTTTCGTACGTCAAGTGGGGCTGGCCGGAGCAGGATTTTAAACATTTGGACAAGTGGCAGGGTTTGGCGTGTGTTTCTGCAGCTACAGCGGTTGGTGTTGCTGCTGCTACTGGCCGCTGCTGTTGCTGTTGCTGGTGCAGTTATTTCTGCTGCTGCAAACTGCTGCTGTTATTTCTGCTGCTGCAAACTGCTGCTGTTGTTGCTAATGCTGCTATTCCTGCTGCTGCTAACTCTTGCATTTGCTGTTGCTGTTTAATGCTGCTATTTCTGCTGTTGCTGCTGCTGCAAACTCTTGCATTTGCTGTTGCTGCGTAATGCTGCTATTTCTGCTGAGCTGCATTTTTTTTGTCTATGAGAGAGCTGATTTCCACCAGGATGACCAATAAGATATGATGGATTGCCAACAATTCAGAGCCTTAGAGGGCAAAGATCCGTTGGGCCACATGAAAAGGAAAACGTTTGATTAAGTCTGTGTATAACAACAAAGAGAATGTTGCTCTGCTTCTTGGAACCGTGATACATAGGCTGGGAATTTTGCCACCCACAATGTATGGCTGTGCACACCTTTGTATCATATTCACTACAACTACAACGAGTACATGTACATGTACAGTCTGTATTCAACCTTGGACATGCAGCCTTATTATGTTTGGCCTATTCAGGAGTGTTTTTACTGGGTTACAGAATGTGCTGCCATTCTGACTATGCGCTAGCATTGCATTGAGGTTTAGGAAGAACAATGAGGCTGATGGTTTTGCTCACAGAATGTGACCCAACTTACAGTGAGATCGCATTGAGCCTCTTTGTGTATCAATTATCATCCATCATCAATTAGGCTGATTAAAGACCTGCGAAAATCGTCCGGTCTATTGCGGATTCCTCGCAGGCCCTGGCCGCTCCGCAGTGCAAGGGGGAGCCTGATTAAAGCTGTTCACGCCGTCTATTTAGCCACTCCGGATTGTAGAGAGACAAGCCATGGAACAACAGACAGCATTCTCGATCACGGATGAAACATGGCTGGTACAAATGCCACTGCCTGGACTCGAATCCACAATCAGATACACTCAAGCTTGGAATGTCGTATTTGACAGATTGAGGGAAATTCATGTACATGTACTTCACATACTTATTTACATGTAATCAAAGCTCTAAACATTAACACTGCCTGATGTTTCTATCCTAGCGGGACCGTTCTTAGCTCTAGGCAGAACTTCCTCTGGGAAAGGCTGTAACTTCAGGGCCTTTTAATTTTTCTTAAATTTTGCATACTTTTAGTAGTTTATTACTACATGAAAGTTACATTGTACATAACCATGTAGCCAGACTGCCACAATTTTTGTATTTACTGATTCTTGTTACACGTACATGTAGGATCTTTGAACATGTTTTAGACCAAGTGTACAGTGGAACCCCAATTTCATGACAATTTGCTTGTTTTTAGCAAGATTCTTCATTGTCTCCATTTGTTTCCCCAAACCAAGAAAAAGATAAGTTATCTCACTGGGAAATGTTAAACAAAAAAATCATGCAAATAGCAGCCAAAATTGGTCTGGACTGTGATTTGAATCCCGACTTATTTGTTTTGCTTCAGAATGACGCTTACACAGTTTGAAACCAGAGTATCTCACTAGAATGAGCTACTCTTCACGCAGGCCTGTCGCTATTCCGCGAGCGTTAATGCCAGAACAAAACAACAACCACGGTGCTTGGATCACGATCTGAATTGCATCCATTTTGTTCCTGATTGTGTTGAAATTGATTACTCCCAAGGGTTGTTACAGTTGAGCCCAATCACATCGCTAGCATTAATAAGTACCCGTGGGAAGAGAAGTGAACTAACAAACTACATGTATTAAGCAATGCTACGGGCCTACCTGTGCTGGGGTAGTCCCTGACATGAATAATGTAGCTCTTCTCCCTTACTCTTCTCCCATCATCAACTTCGACTAATTGAGAGTCTTGGGATTTTTTTTTCCCCATAAGAAAACCCTTGTAAGTGTTTTTTTTTTAATGCATTGCTAAAAACGTAATCTGTGTTTGTTTTGGACTTCCTATTGCGAGATGTTTCCACGAGCTGCTGTTAACATTCCACCGGGGTGAATTGAGAGAAATTTGACTGGGCTGTTTCCACTGGACTTATTTTGGTCAAAGTAACCATCGTCTCGGTTGCTTTAACCAAAATAAGTCCAGTGGAAACGCAGCTTTTGTCTACAGTTTGGACAATAGCTGCGTCCAAATTTTAAAACTCCCAGAGCGGCTATAGATGTCATCCGTACGCAGGGGGTTAATTAGATAGCAAGTTTTGGAGACAAATACAGTACCAGTGCAGGTGGCCCATCGAATGAACAGTAACCCTAATGAACAGTAACTCTAACTTGACCAAACCCATCCCCGTTAGACTTTTCTATGATGTGAAAGAAATAGTGCAACTCCTCAGTCACTCAGTTAGCCCAGTAGGACCTATCTTATCACAGATACCGAGCAAGCAAACACTTAAGCTTCTCAGTCTTACGAAGAGGGATGTCGTTAATTTGTCTGTTTCAAGTCCTGCTGTCGATTTCACCCAACCCATCGTAATGTACGATCAATCGCAAGACAATGAGCGCCGCACAAAATACCATACAGCCTTTTGCTACTTACGATGGGTTATCCATCGTAAGTCGAGTTACGATGCAACGTAAGGCTTTGTGAAATCCATCCCTGGTCTTTTAAGTGTGAACAATTCATGGCCAATGATTATCAGCCATGCACACCATGTATTTTCCTCTACTCAACATTTGACATTTCTCTCTCCCCTTTTGCATCGTTTGGCAATTCCATTTCAATCACGTGTGTGTGTGTGTGTGTGAGTGGGTGTGTAAGTTTGATAAATGAGTGGAACACAGCCCTTTCTCCATTGCATGTGTAGCTGATTGGCTTGTCAGCTGTGCTGTACAAAGAAGAAGACAAAGTGTGGCGAATTGAGCAAGGACTGCTGCAAAGGCAAGTGTAAGAAGCTGGTTGCTAGACCTTTGAATTGCCAAACTTTAACACCAACCGAAAATGGCAAAAATGAATGCAGGGAGCATTGAGGTGAGACGTTTGTGATTTTGTCTTGCAATCAACACAGCTGATGTAAGCGGAATGATCCTGAAGGAGGGACGGTTTCATCTGTCATTATTTGTTGCTCCCGTCTCCTCTTCAAGAACATTTCCTTTGGCTGTGGTACGCATGTGTAGCTGGCAAAAATGGTCTAATTGGCCAACGAATGCATTTTGAGGGCGTTGCTGAATAGTTTGAAAAAGCCAGTGGAAGGAAATTTGCATAACAGAAGCAGCAAGCATTCCCCATAAAATGGTGTAAAAAGAATGGCGATTTCTGTCTTTGGGGAGGTTATGTAAGGAGCAGTAAAAAAAAAAAGTGGGCTTAATTTTTCACTCCTAAAAGAACCTTTCTCCAATGAAGAATGCCTTTTAGAAAGGTCCTGCTCATATCGAAATGCCAGACCTCCTAAGTTTTAGAGATTTTAAATTTTGGTCATTTTAGTCAGCCGAGCAGTCCGCAGCATTTTGTATATTTTTTTGAGAGAAGAAAAAAAGAAGAAGAAGAAAGAACAATATCCACACTTATTGGCAGTCTTTCCATTTCCATCGCTTCATAGGTTTTTCGGCCTCCCTCCCCTGACCAGGTAATCCCACTTCCCGATTCTCTCGAGCAGATCTAAAAATAGACGGCCCCCCCTCCTTCCCTCTTTCCCCTCCTTCCCTCCTCCTACCCCCCCCTAAATTTAATATGATCAGTCTGGCTGGGATTCCCAGAAGGTATTGGAAATGTCAGTGGCATCTTGTCCGGGCAGACTGTGGCAAACCCTTCACTCCCTTCACTGATTGTTTCCTCTACGTACGGACGGGGAGGGAGGGAGGGAGGGAGGAAGGGAGGGAAGGAGGGTGGGAGGGAAGTAGAGAGGGGGGGCGGGAGAGGAGGTGGTTGCTGCTGGGGTATGGCCACCGAGGCATCGTTCCATCAATTGCCGTGTGCTCGTTGTGAAGACAAACCTGCCTCTGCCCTCCCCTCTCCCCCTCCTCTCCCCGTCCCCCCTCAACCCCCCCCCCCCGTTCCCATCCTAGCCCTCATGAGTTCAGGTTACCAACCCGCCTCCCCTCTCCCTCTCGTCCCACCTCCGTCCCCCCTCAATCAAATACAATCTAAACTGAGCTCCTCTCCTGTGTCTTTTTTCTCGTTTTTTTTTCTGGTCATCTTCGTTTTCTCCTTCGTCCTCACGGAGACACTTGTGAAACTCTGAGAGGAGGCTAAATATTAGTCCACCTAGACAACGTGAATCTTTTCCTTCTTGAGGTCCCTGTTGGGTGATAAAAAGGTGCAGCTGTGAGCCTGCAACGGCAAGGGAGTCATTTGTGTTTTGTTTCGACAATCATGAAGCGGGCGATGGTAACGAATCAGTCAAGCAGACGACGTCCTTAGTGCTTTATTTTATGATTGATAATTGTCATGTCACACATTTTCTATTCATGGTTTAAACGAAATTCTGCATCCATATTTTGTATATGATTATATGATTTTCAAATTAAAAAAAAAAAAAAAATTGGCAAAGAAGACTACCAGGGCAAGGAATCTGAGGGTCTCATCAGAGGTGTTTGAAGACCCTTGCTATGTTGTCAAGAAGTACCTGGAGGTTTAACGGCCGAAAGCTCCCCACATTTCTTGCGATTGTTTGTAAATGAATCCAAATTGCATCCATTGTTTGAAAAATGGCAAAGACTGGATGGGGACTTGAACCCGAGACCTCTGGATTAACGTACGTATACATGTACAATGTACCAGTGCTCTTCCATGTGTACTATCCAGCAATTTCATGGCGGCCTTCCCAAATAGTCTTAGCCGGGGCATATGATATTCTCTTGAAGAAATATAGGGGGGTAACACATGCATCCACTTTAAGTCATCCACAAACTGCTGTGGCCAGGTTTAAAAACCAGTTGTTGTCTGTTGTTTGCATCTGAGTGGAAGTGGGAGTGTGATCCCTGGAACCCTGGATCTGGTTTGCTTGTGGTTTTTCTTCTTATTCCGTTCTTGAGTGGGGTTTGGAGGACCTGTGTTGGGCGCCTTTCGTAAAAAAAAAAAAAAACTGTCTGTGAATCAATTGCTAATCGGTTCTGACTGGTGCTCCCACCCCAGCAAAGATGCATGTAGTTGGTAGATGTTTTCAAAGGGATCCCCCTTCCGCTGAGGGCAAGATAGCTCAGGTGGTAGAGCGCTGGTACATGTATACATGTACATGCAATGAGAGTCCAGGGTTCAGATTCTGGTGCATTCAGACTCGGCGTGCTGTTTCCACCGATTTATTGACCGTCAGTTTGGACCGAGTTTGACAGCACCGCCGCCACACTGTGAGGGAGCCTACATGTACACACGTGCGTTCTGTGTTACACTACAGGGAAGTGCATGCGAGGGTTCCGGGGGCCACAATTTCCCAGTAGTCCCATCCCGGTGTAGAATTCTCGGTAAAAGCAATCAGCTCTCATCGCCGGGGTTTTCACGACCCCCGTTGACGTCAATAAAGCCCACATCCCCTCTTCCCCCTCCCCCCTAGGAGTGCCTCCTCCTCCTCTATTCAGAAATGCCAACCGAAATAGACTCGCCCCATCGTCGACATTTTGAACTCCACATTCCCAAGTTGCAGTGACTGTAACGTGAACGATGCTTTGCCAAAAAATAAAAAATACATAAATCACTCCTGAAGGTGACAACGCCCTTTTCGTCCCCCTTGCTTGCTTTCATTTTATCGAAGACCAGAAGACAATGGAAAGAAAAGGAAATAAACCAATTTTTTTTTTTTTTTGCAGCGTAGAAATGGTGGAAAAGTAAACAAGAACCACTAAGAGGGATTTAAAAGAATTGATAGTGGAGGGCGAAAGACATTTTTTTGATGGAGTGACGAACGCAAAAAAAATGCGAAAACCAACTGTCCCCGAATCCGCCCAGGGTAATTTGCCCCCCCCAGCCCGTTGGGGCACATAGAGGCTGAGCAAATGTGTGTTTAACCAGTCTCCGGAGGAAATTAGCAGCCGCATGTTATTCCAGCGCAGGCCGGGTGCACTTTGTCAGAGATTTTTTTTTCCCCTCTCAGCCTCTCTTTCCCTCCCTCCCCCGAACTCAAGTCTAGAGGAGATTCAGAATCGGCCGGCCCTCTTGTTCAGTCACCTCTGCGGTTCCTTGGTGAAATGCGTTCATGAACTTCACACTCTTTACTGCATTTTTGCCCAACGAAACAATGTTTTGACAATTTTTTGTTGTTTTCGTACGACTGTGCAATAGAGGAAGAAGCATTGTGCTTTGGCAAAAATGGTTCCGACATTATTGTGAGATCTAAAATTTAGTGGGCCTGACGTTTCGATCCTAGCAGGACCTTTCTCAAAGGCAGAGAAAGGTCCTGCTAGAAAGGTCTGCCTTTGAGAAAGGTCCTGCTAGGATCGAAACGTCAGGCCCACTAAATTTTAGATTTACATTTTGGTAATTTTAGTCAGTAAGCAGTTTGCAACATTTTTGTATATCACATTATTGTGAGGTCATCAAATACGTGCTTTAAAAAAAATGCAGTGGCTGTTATTACGGCAGTCGTCCGTGTGGTTCCCTGACTTGATTGTATTTTGTCAGCATTGCAGGCTGGTTGAACCAGTCTATCAGCTGATAGTCTGGTTCCAAGAGCTAAACATCCTGACAAATACTGTGAAGTCAGGGAACCACACGGACGACTGCCGTAACAACAGCAACTGCGTTAAGAAAAAGAAAACTCCGCACTCCACAGGATTTTTCGTTTTCGTACGACTGTGTAATAGAGGAAGAACACTACAAGCATGTGCTTTGGCAAAACAAATTCCGACATTATTGTGAGGTCATCAAATACGGGCTTTAAAAAAAAAAAACCTCCACACTCCACAGGATTTTTATGGATTTATGAATTGACTAGATGCTTGGTGGGATATTTGTTGCATAGATATTACACACCAAGTCATGCCTCTACACATCTCTCCCATGTTTGGTTTGACATTTTGGGAATTGCATTTTATCGTCAATGTGTTATTGATTTGAGATTGGTTTCATGTACCGGTACGTTGTCGTAACTGTCGTACAATCAATCATGGGGGGATGGATAACTATCGCATCCAAAATGGACAACCATCGTAAGTCGAGTCATTGGGCCTGACACCTCATGACCCCCGCCCATCCCTAGGTCAGATGAAGGGGGTACCAGTGAACGCCTGCTATTTTTTACGGTGTTTTCCTAGCGACGGAAGACCCTTTTTTTTTTTAAGTCTCAAATTTTGGTCGTGTAGCTCTCAGTTGTGGCCGTGCACCAGCGATAAGCATCTCGCTTTGCCTCTCCCGTTATGTTGATGTGTGACAGTCTGATTGAACGTAATTGAATTGAGACTCCAGCAGTCAGCGAATGACTTGTATGGAGTCATAGAGAACTGACAGACTGGACTGCCGCACCACTGTAGGTGACATGTCAGTGGCACCATCGCAAGCCCATGTACGTATATAGTCAAGGCAGTGGGATGGCCAACCGCATTGTATATATGGAATGCATCCAGGAGGCACATGCAGCCCATTGTTGTCTTGGGTGGAAGTTACAAGCCAGCGGCCAATTCTTCCTCTCCAAACCCCCCCCCCTCCTCCCTCTCCCTCTCCCTCCTCCTCCACATCGACCAAGAGAAATACTTGGCAGTGATTCAAGCTCTGTGTGCCTTGAAGGTTTTCCCACTGCGAGAGCCTAGCTGCATGTGCAGTACTCTCCTTGGCCTTGGCATACCCTTACCCTGAATTTGGAAAGCATCCAAAAAAGGCCCAAGCATATCAAGGAAATGTGCAATGCATAGATTGAGATTTTCACTTAAACAACCTCCTCCCCTCTTTTTTTTTTTTGAGGGGGGAGGGGGAAGGGGGGGCCACTTTTGCTATTTTTCTTGGGATTCTTTGATAACACCCACTGGGCTGTCCAAAGGGTTCTGGAATGCAGGTGAAATTGAGAAAATGGAAGTCACTTTTACCCATCCCCCCCTCAATAATATACATAATGCCCCCCCAACCCCCCCCCCAAAAAAAACCCAAGCCCTTACAAAACGTGCCAGCTGTTCAGATGTATTGATTCGTTTCTACAGTGGCTGTTATTGTTGGCTCACAGACCGATTTAGTTCACATGCATATCGTCGCTCCAAAATGAGCCGAGGGAGATTGAGAGGAGCACAATATTCTTTCAGAACTTCCACTTTGCACTTTGGGACGTATTCCCGGATGTTGCAGAGAAAGAGAGAGAGAGAGGGGGTCTGCTTTGCTTCACAGTGTATGGGCACAGAAACGTACAGTCAGTTTCTGCTGCCAATTGATTTGAAGCCATTTTGTCAACGGACTTGATCATTGCACGGCCAGGCAGTTGTGGATCTAAACTCTGCCCGAGTATGAGTGCAGCCAGCCAGGCTCCGCCAGAGGTAAGCTGGAGAGGTATAGAGATCAAAGTCTGCCTAGCGATAGCTGGAACCTGTTCGCATGATTTTGTCGAATGATTGGCACGGGAGGATGAAATTGACACTTGGGTTGAACGGGAGTACCGGTAGGCTCAGCATTGCTGTGTGTGTAATAGTGGCTGTGGTGAAACTTGCCCAGCCTTCATCAGAAGCATTTACTATTGCACTACTGGTTATTAAACTTCAACATTTTATAACCCCCTTCTCTTTTTATGGAAATTGAGGTCGACACATACAATTCAGGTTTTTTATTTTTAAGAATCTCATACGTAAATTTGCCCCATATACTGTTGTAAATGTTCAATCCCATAAAAATTACAGTTGGGAAAAAAAAAAATAGCTAGACATTTTTTTATCCTGAGACACCTGTCTGTCCATTTTAGATTGAAGGGATTTTGACCTCTTAAAGTGCAACTTTAATTCATCTACGCACGTTGTTCCTGTCCAGCAGTTCAACAGACAAAAGGCATTTAACATTTTGATTTTTTGACTTTTGTTGTTTTGGAGAAATGGATTATCAGGAATATGATGGATCAGTCCAATCATTGCCGACTGTTGCTGAGTCCTTTACAATCCATCCCTTTCGGGTTGTATAGAGGTAGGGGGGGGGAGACGACTTGGGGCCAATTTCATAAAATTGCTAAAAGCGTGAAAATCTGCTAAGCACGAAATTTCTCCCCTGGTTAAAACGAGATTGCCAACCATATTTCACTTGATGCTTGTTGTACTTGTCTTGTATTCTACGTTGTAGATTGATATCGGTTGTTTCACATGAAATACAAGTGGAACTTTTGGCTGCCAACCTGATTCTTTTGAGGAAGGTTCTTTTTAAGTAAATTTTGGTGCTTAAGCATCTCTATGAAATTGGCCCTTGGTAACCGTGCGTGTGTGTGGGGAAAACAAGAAGAAGAAAATACGAAGCCCGGCCCATTCAGACTTCACCAAGAGTGTGCAAGGCACCTCATCTCTTCTCTCTCCTCAATGCCGGGCCAATTTAAGAGGGGCTCCCCGTCATGAATTGCAACCTCCTGTTCGTGATCCCCATTCGTGCACTCCGTGGACTTGAAAGAAAAAAAGGAAGAAGAAAAATTTCCATGGAAGTGGGAGTCCTACCCCCAATCGTAAATTAATTTCCCTTTTTTGGAGATGGTTCAGCGTCGACGGAAGGAATAAAGAAGAAGGTGAATGGAGGGATGGAGGGCAATATGAATTGTATTTTGTTTATTTTTTTAAACAAAGATCCCAGCAGAGCAAACGTTCACTCGTGCGTCAGAATTGTCGTCAATTTCTCGTGGATCCCGTGAATGGGTCTCTTTTTACTGGCAATTACACAAAAGGAAAGATTCACATGCCATCTCCCCCTCCCTCCCTCCCCTCCCCTCCCTCCACTTCCACTCCCTCCAGTATCCGCCCAGCCACTCCAAATTCTTATCGTCGTAGTCAGACACAGCGTGGAGTCCTGGTGGTGATTTTCTTTTCCATTTTTTTTTTTTTTTTTTTTTGGGGGGGGGGGGTTATTTGCCTGGTCTTTCCCAACCCCACCCCCTCTCCTATTCACTGGATTGACCCATTGCCATTCTTTGACTCAACCACTATTTGTCTTTCACTTTCTTTTCTGCCAATCCTGTTCCGAGTGCAGTTCAGACTGCCGTAGTCAGCCTGCTGTGTAGCATGCCTGACAATTGGCCATGTGACTTACTCTGAGCCCTTCAGCATACAGTAATGCACAGTGCTGCACTGCATTTTGGGTGTACCTTTTTCCTCCAAGTCTTGTTTCTGATTGCCGTACACGGACAAGAAAAGTGGAGGGTGTGCTTTTCATTATATGCGTGTGGTATGAAGCATCCATCTGCAGTATGCTAAAATTCATCTCGTTTTTGGATGCCAGTGATCCGGTAAGTCGCTGTGTGCTTCAACTTGTCTGCTTGATCCCATCTGTGGATTGGAGGCTTGTAATCTGCACACTCGTTTTCATTCAGAAAGGTTCGAAGCCCCCCGGTATCCACCAAGGGGTCTGGTTGTGGAGGGGATGAGTTCAGTTGGTGCTTAACGTGACAAAGTCAGATAAATTACAGGCTGCTCACGTTGAAGGTAGCAAGTTAAGCTGTGGTCTGCTGTGACGCTATTGTGAAAATATGTTTTCGAGTTCCGGTTTGTGTCAGTAAATTTTGTGAGAATGTGCGGTTTCTGAATAGAACCAGTGAGTCCACTGGCTCTATTCAGAACCGCCCATACTCACAAAAGTGATATTTTCACATGGCATCACTGCAAACCACCCTTAATGTCAGTCTCCTCCCCCCCCCCTTTTTGGGGGCAATTCCACTTGAGGCATTTGCTGTCTGCTAACCAAATGAGGAGTTGATTTCAGCTGGTGAGGTCCTCTGAGTTTGATCCTCTGCGATCGCGGCCAGGTTGGCAAGGAATCATATTGCCTTGATGCTGGCTTGAAGTTGCAAGCGCTCTTTGCCCCAAGGATTACCCAGTGTTCCTGGAATTACTCTTGTGAATTGGAATTGTTTTGTTGAAAACTGCCGTGCAATTGGGACTTACATGTGTGGTACAGGTGGTTGACATTTGCAGTAGTTGTATGAAGCCCTGCCCGAATTCATTGGCTAAGACTTCAGATTGCATGTATGTGTATACATGTGTGACTATGGAAGCCGCAAGCCTATTCCCATAGACTTTCATGTACATGTACTTTTTCCTGCCATGGGCAATTTATTTGGGCGATCGCTCCGTATAGAGCCTTTTTCATTAGCTATGGCTTTAAGCAATGTACAAGTCTATGGGAGATGGCTGTAGCCATTAGCAGGCATCTTCCATAGACTCATGTAAAATTTGAAGCTATAGCCATTGACTTTGGACAGGACCTTCATTTATTTCCTTTCTCAGTATGAATGTGCATGTGCATGCATGCTGATGCGGTCATACTTTAGTCCATGGTGTGGTACCTACATGATGATGTACATGTACGTGTATGTGATCACGCTATTACGGGAGTCATGTTACAATGAAGCCAGGGACCAGACTATGCACAGATGTTGAATACCTGGCTGGTCTGGCACCCAAGCTTTGTCTGTGCTATGATTGTGGCAGTGCTTGTACAAATGCACTTGCACCTGCCACTGCCATCAACCTTTGCCACTCATGTGTACAATATCATGCCCCAGTATCTCCGTACTTTCTCTGAATCAGAGAGAATTTAATGTGTTCCATTTCTGTTTCTTAAGGCAGTGCTGGGGCAAATGGGCATACTTTGCCCCCCGCAGTAAGGAATTTGTAGGTTAACATGTGTGGTCTAGCTACAGGCCAAACATGCCCTAGATATGAGACTTGCCATAATTAAAATCACAGTGCCTGTAGAGAAATCAAGATATAATGTACATACATGTACATGTATGTTTTGAAAAATTGCACTTTTATATTAAGAAAAACAAGCATTTAAGTAGCATTCCTGCCAATAATGCTCAAAGTCAGATAGCTGATACAGGGATCAACTACCCAAGGAACCAGGGTCTTCAGGAGAATTCTTGGACCCCCAAAATCCAAGTGTGATGCTCCAGTACTGTGGCATAATGGAGTATTATTATATTATTATTATTCATTATTACCAAATCGCAGCTGTAAGCTGAATTACATGGAATATTACATACATGCCGTAAATATCATCGAAATAACACATATAAAAGGTTAACAAGAACAAACAATAATTAACATTTCATTAAATAAATTATTAGCTTGTGATGAGCTACAGTACATGTATCAACTGATCAAGAGTTTGTGTGCGTTTCAAATTCAGTCTCGGCATTTGATGAAAATGTGTCCAGTCCTTGTACTTTATCTACATACTTGTACATTGGGCATTCAAATTCACTGCAATTAATGCACAATGGGCTATATGAATGCTCCATTGTCTAGCTGGTCTGCAAAAAGAGAATCGTTCTCTTCTGGCCGACAACATGGCCTCAATTTCTTTGAGTCTGTTCCACTTATCAGACGAAACAGTAGCAGGGCAGTTCTGCACTTATTGTGATGCCTATCTCACTGGCAAGGCGAGGCCAGTGCTGTTGTACGGCGATGCCTTCCCGATGGCCTGAAGTTTCTCTGCAGATGGGGGCTAGGGCAGGACTCGTTCGCTCTGTGCACGCCTGTGAGGCGATATGGAATGGTGCCATTCGGAAGAGCTACACCCTGATGCCGTAAATGGATTCCGTGAAATTGCAGCCTGGCAGGTGGTGGGTACCTCAGTCCAAATGGCATTGACATCCTCTCTCAGACGCCATGAATGCTCCGACATGGGCTCGTCTAGAGTGCACCTCAATCAGGCCCGTAATCGCTCCATTCATCACTCTATGGCCTGGGCACATTCATGTGCATGTGTCCCCCCCTCCCCCCCCCCCCCTCCGCCACTATTCTCGTTCCGGACTTGCGCCGCCACGCACGACCACTTGAGAAACGACACGCAATCAGTTTCAATCGCAGAGCAATTTGGGAGCAGATCTGTGAAGTAGGCCGCCTCTCTAACTCCCCCCCCTCCACCTAACACCCCCCCCCCCCCCCCCCCCGTAAATTGACCCCCTCCACCATTTCCCTTTCCCCCTATTTTTTTTTTGGGGGGGGGAAGAGGAGGATAAATTTGCCAAACTCGTGTGTACCACGAAGTGACAGTGTCTGCAGCCACAGTGTAGCCCGGGTCGGGACACACCCTCCACTAGTCATATGTATGGTACAGGTGCTTGTGCACGTGCCCCTGTCATGGGCATGTATCACTCACCTCTATGCTGTACTTGATACTGGTCGACAAACATGCCTACAAAAATTGCATACGTTCAGCCTCCACTGACATTTTTTCCGGGCGGGAGTGTGAGGTGAATTTTTTTTTTTCCATTCCCCTCGTCTGGCTGTCTTTTTTTCTTTTCGGGGGTTGGGGGTGGAATTTCACATCAGACAGTCCTAGGCTGGATTTCACGAAAGCCTTACGATGCGTCGTAAGACAACCCACGGTGGATATAACCCATTGTGAGTTTTGACGCACCTTGTGTTTATCTGTGCATCGCTCATCGTCTTGCGACTGATTGTAAGTTACGATGAGCTTTGTGAAATCGACCGCTGGTTGTGCAGAGAAGAAATGAAAAAAAAAAAAAAAAAAAAAAAAAAAAAAAACACGGTAAATTAAATTCAGAAAGGCCTGATCAATTGCTCCTTTCCTCAACCATTTCATGGCATTTAAAAAAAAAAAAAAACGAAAAAAAAACCTGGCGAGCCGTCATTGGGGAGCTGAAGAGGAAGATGTTCTAGCACAATGCTCGCTTACCTCCTGCCCCTTGTCCCACCCCCCCCCCCCCGACTGCCTCGCGCCTTTACTTATATAAATAGCACACCATCCTTGCTGAGGCTCTGTGTCCAGCCAGACAGTGCAGAACGCTCTTATTGAGTTTTGTTTGTGTGTGGGTGTGTGTGCGCACGGGCAGTCAGGGATTTCTGCTCAGGTTCAAAAACAGTGAGAGTCTCCTGGGAGAGACGTCCCACATCACTTTAAAGTTTAATCAGAACATATGTAGACTCAACTTGGGATTGAGAGTGGAGAGGGGAAGAGGTGGTTTGGTGACGCTCTCCTTTACCGGGTGAAAAAAAAAGAAGAAGATTATTTGTGATTAATAAATGGAAGGCAAACAGTCAAATATCCTGGGATTAATGGGGGCTTGCCCCTGAAGTTCTCCAAGGGGTCTGGATTGGATGGAAATGTCACGGCTTGGCTTCAGAGGTCAGACAGCGGGCTTCCGCAGGCTGTTTACGAAAAGGCTTAGGCTCGGGCTTAGGCTTCGGTCATATTTCTCTTTTAACCTGTTATAATCATGTCACAGGCATCTAGAAACAAGCGTTCGGCCCCAGTTTCTTGGTGAATACTGGTCTGCTTATCAAGCAGACAAACTTTCAAAATCGGCAACACACCACAGCCTTGATTTTCAGGTTTTGTCAGACAAAGACGAAGTCTGAGGCAGATCCGTGGATTCGTAAAGGGCTATACAGTGCTGACTGGTGCAAGCGGAGGCCCACTATCTGCAGACAAGACTGGGCCAAATTGTCCAGCCATGTGTGGGATATTTCTTCTATCTCTTTATTTTATTTTTTTTGGAGGCACCTCTGCTTGGCTAAGCAGCTCATGTAGTGTAACGGCGCATTCATGTTTGCGCGAGACATTCCCCCAGCGTCGGACGATGATTCTTTTGCCGGTGAGAGCGTGTGCGCCGCACTGCGTGCTGGCTGCTGCCCGTAACGCGTCGCCCTGCGATCGCCCACTGCCCAATCATGTGTGGATGGGACGAGCCAGGGATCTCTCGAGTTGCCCTGGACTGCAAGGGTGGGTGCACTCTGGCGCAGGTCTGCTCCCAACATCAAGACACCCAGCGGGTCTATTCCACGGTTGGCTTAGGCTTGTACATATGTGAACCAAGCGTAAGGCCAGCACGCTAATAAGATTCTCTGCCACACACACATACACATCCACACACCCACACACAATAAAAAGGAAAAAAAGAAGAAAGAAAAAAAAGACAACCTCACATCTCGCTCCCGGCTTGTATCATTGCCTTAACAGATCCTTCACCAAATATTTATTTAGTTCTTTTCTTCTTCTTATTCTTCAAGCGAGAGGCAGATTTGATTTTCTGAAAGATAAAGTGGGCAGCCTCCTTTCGACCCAGAGGTGCTTATTTTTGATAAGGCAGTCAAGAGATGGTGTATGAATTTTTTAAAGGGAGCAACTGGAATGGCTTCAGTCCACTGCATTAAAGTCCTCCGATAATTTGACTGATTGTTACCCTCGTATACTAGCTTTAAAGATGGCGGAAGCGGATAGCCGTCTTGGGAGGAAATGGCTGGCCGTATGCAGCGTACATGTACGTGTGCAGTAATAAATATCCATTTCGTTGCTAAAGTCTTGGCATTGAGTGGTAAATCCGAAATGGGCGTATCTGTTTGGCGTGCTTTAGCACTAGCAGCCTCCTATCGTATGTTGCAAAGCTGAGATATCTGGCACAAATGCTGCAAGCACCCTTTTTTTTTGTTACCCTCCCCTTATGCTTTGCATGCATGAGCATGAGGTGTAATTCCATGGTAACCCGTGAAAGGAGCACAAGAGAGGAGGATCAGGGGAGGGATTTTCTGCTCTACTAAACGGCAATGCGACCCCCCCCACCCCCCCCCCCCCCCTTAGCTGAACTCATGAATTGTAGACGGCGCAGCAACTACACTCTACGACCCCTTCCTCCCCTGACAGCACAAATCACATTTACTTGAACGCATGTCGAATTCATAGCAGGCTAGCTACAAATCTCTGCTGCTACTGTACAGATCATGTGGTGCACGTCACTACCGATACCTATAGGATCACCGATACATGTAGCCAGTCTAAATTAGGTGGGACATTCTGCACAAGGGATGGTGGGGGGGGGGGGGGGAGGGGGAGGAAGGGGGGAGGGGGGTAGAAGCCCCAAACATTGAACTTATTTGCCAGCCAAGGAAACTCAATTTGGGAGTCTGTGTGCCCATTGTGTAAGAGTGCAGGACTGCCAACCGAAAAAGCCTAATGTATTCTGACAAATGCAAACAGTCTACAATATCAATGAGTCCTATGTTAAATACACGTAGTATAGGGTTGAGTTGTTCCACAACCTGGTGAGATGCATTGAATAATTACAGGGGGGATTGCAGTGCAACTTAAAGTCAGGGTCGAAATGCGAGGCCTCTCACTGTCTCTCTGTCTCTCTGTCTCTCTGTCTCTCTGTCTCTCTGTCTCTCTGTCTCTCTCAGTCGGTCTCTCTCTCTCTCCCTCTCTCTCTCACCCTCTCTCTCTCTCTCTCTTTCTCTCTCGATGTCTCCCTCTCTCTCTTTCCCTCTCTCTATCTCTGTCTCTCTATCTACAGTGTACATATGTAAATGTACATATCAGGATAAATTAGGTGCCAGCATTCCAAAGCACTTATTACAAATGAGATCCTTTTTCTGAAAATTATCATTCTGACGAGTCCATCTGATCGTTTATCTTCATCAATGGTAGACAGGCCTCGCATACATGTAATCTCAAGTCAGTCAAGTCAGAAAACCACTTCATATCTTTCGTTCAGAGGAAGCCATTTTGTGTATCATGGATTGCAGTTGGAAAAATGCGGAGTGACTGCTTACTGAAAATCTGAAAATGATAGTTCTGCATTTTGAAATTTTGATCCCATATGGAAACACTCAGTAGATCAAATTCAATGGCAAATACTGTGGGATTCAAATGTCCGACTACAGACTGCTAGAAAGGGAGTTGCACTGACTGTCTACACACACCGTACATTACATTACATTTGCAAGATGCACATAATGCTCCATTGCCCCTGAAAAGCGCAGTGGAAAACATTCTACTGAGAAAAATAAACAAATCCAAAGTGTTGAGTGCAAATAGATTTCTTTAGAGTTGGGATTCATGACGCCATTGCAGGCAGTGACCTTTATTCATTAGGAGATGATTGACGTCAATCTTTTTTCCCTTGAAAATACGATCGGGGAGTGTGACAAGGGAGAAATGGGGCTGGGACGATTCCGTGCAATATGCCTGGCACATGGCTTGGTATTGAAGATTCATTAACCTTTAATGGAGTAGGTCAGTGTACTTCAAGGGCCTGGCCACCCCTAGGGCTGATTCGATTAGAAAACCCTCCCAGCATTTGCCGCGTTCAGGAGTTCTCGAGCTGCACGGTCCACCGCAGTCAGAACATTCTGCAGCCGTTTTCACGGAAACATTGAGAAAGTTGGGATTGATAAGAAAAATGCACGCCAACATGAAATGCATGTGCCCCAAATCCTTAAATTGCGGTCCAGAGTAAGGACGCGATTGACATGCATGTATAGATTTTTGACTCCTTTTGTTGTTCTCGAGTCAGTCTTAACTACTAGAAAGGTGATTTGTCAATTCAGGAGTTGAAAAGTGAAGAGGTGAAGAGGTTGAGTGTCATGTTTCGCAGTCTAATTATCAATCTCGTTTACACGTATTAGTTGGCAGTGTTCAGATTTTTCCTTTTTTTTTTTCCTTTTTTTTCCTTTGTGTATTCCCTGCATGCATGGACACGTCACCAGAGATTGCTCTTTAATTGGGCTTGGAATATTCCGCCACCGCTCCTAATGTGCCGAGCCCTTGAGATACCGTAGCCTTTGCTGAGGTCGGCGGGTTTTTTTCCTCTCACTCTGCCGCGTTCATGCGGGTTGATGCAATAAGAAGATCTAGGAAGAGAAAAGGAAAGGAATGAGAGATGCACACCCCCCCCCCCACCTCCCACCCGAAAAAAAAGATCCACAATTTAACCTAATGTACATGTACTGTATCCAAAAAAAAAAAAAAAAAAAAAAAACCACCACCACAGGCCTGCTTCTGTTTCAGTCTTTGATTTACGTGCACGTCCATGTACATGTACACAGCCTACGGGCGAGTTGGAGGAGATGGAGAGAGACAGAGATAGAGAGAGAAAAAAAAATCAGCTATGGAGCCTTTTGAGACGGATGCAGCCAGTCTTTGAAGGAAACTACATTGCCGAAGGAGTATTCAGCATCCACCGCTAAGCAGTCCCCCAAGATGCCTTCGGATCTTGGCTGGGGATCGGCCTAAACGTGACCGTCATAGGAATACGGGCACTTCTTGTGTGGCGTAGGGATTGAGTGGTGGGGGGTGAGGTTGAGGGGGGGGGAGGGAGGGTCGAGGAATTGAATGGGGACCGTATTATTCTGTTTTTTTCCCCTATGGTCGGAGGAAGACGACTGTCCGTGTCTCTCTCCATCTCCCAGATTATGCTCCCTGAACAACCAGGGCTGAACAAGTTTCAATGATTGCTTGAAGTGTACAGTCTGTGTCAGTGCTACGATTTAGTCTTTCCCACAACTTATTTCAACCGTTAGTTTGGAAAGCACTGTGGGCTATGGGCCCGAACTGCCTGGATTTTTAATTTTTTTATCAGGCATCGGGCAAAGCAATGAGCACTCGGCACTTATCACGTCGAGCAGGACAAACCCTCATTGAATTATATTTTCATCTTTCATGAATGGCAAATAAAGACATACTGATACACCCAAGCAAATTGGTAAGCTATGAAGAAGAAGAAGTAACCAAATACCGTCTCAACGGCTGTCTATAAAAAATACTTGATAAGCTTGCGAAGGGAATTCTGATGTTGTATTTTAATAATAAAAGCTTATTTTCCTTCATACATGTACATGTACATGTACATGTACATGTACATGTAGGTAGTCTTTGATTGGTGTATTTAAGCTGTTTCATTTGTAAGACTCACATGGCTATCTCTGTACATTGATTGATAAGTAGAGAATTGTTTTTTTCAAAACCCACTATTTTAAAAAGATCTTGAAATTTAGTGGGCCTGACGTTTCGATCCTGGCAGGACCTTTCTCAAAGGCAGAAAGGTCCTGCTAGGATCGAAACGTCAGGCCCATTTAAATTTTAAGATTTACATTTTGGTAATTTTAGTCAGTAAGCAGTTTGCAACATTTTTGTATATCATTTTAAAAAGATAATAAAGAATTAGGTTTTTCATGCCTTTCCAATTCTTGCTTCTTCACCGAAGCAAATTTGACATGTAAGCGCCCGTTACATTCATGTGTGTGCGGCAAAGCGCTGGAAATGTTCTGCCAATGGAAGATTAATTGAATCCCAGCACCGTGATCGCCACATTGCTCTTGAATGTCTGGGCTGGTTTGCTGCATGCTGCACGGCCGGTCTGAATCGTCTCCGGGATGTGCGCTGTGACGTGTGCAGGGGGGGGGGGGTGCGTCTGAGGGAGAGGTACGTCATAACGCGTTTGAAATGTGCGTCTAGTCAGGGGGAGGGGGAGGGGGTCTCATATTTCAGAGACTGGCTCTGACCACAAAGGCAGCCAGGCTCAGTTTTGACAGTCACACTTCGATTACAGCCACGTCGAGATGCGGCGTTCGACACCTCACTGGGAGGTAATCGACGAGGCTGTGTGTGTGCGTTCTGGGGAACCTTTATCGCCGGCGTGGAAAAGGCGTCGAGGGGGTTTTCTTCCCCATCGGAGATTTGCATTGTTCGCTCGCCAACTGCAGGGAGGCTAAGAAATCTGATTGTGAAAACTCCTGTTTTTTTGGTGGTCTCTCAGATGATAATGGATTATTTTCAGAATACCATTTGCTCGGGCAATTGGCAACTACATGTACATGTACATGTGTGCCTGCATCACAACTGGGTGTCAGTATCCCTCAACAGAATCAATATGTGAACTGTAGTCAAGCCAACCGTTTTACCAGACTGAAAAAAAATTTGGTATACTTGACCTAAATTCAGTCATCCCCTGGTCATTATGTGCTCGGGGTGGGTTGGGGGGAGGGAGGGAGGGAGGGAGGGAGGGAGGGAGAGAGGGAGTGTGAGTGGGCTGTGTTTTGAATGAGATTCGGCAGGGCTGGCGGAACACAAGCCCCTCGTGCTTGCAGGTAGCAGCGCGGAGCGTTAAGGCCCCGATGTGATATAGCATCCAGTTGACTTTGGAAACTGTCACTTGTCATTAAGGACATAATTAATTTCAATGGGCCCATGTGCTGAGGGAAGTTGTTGGCAGGGAATCTGCGGGGGAGGGAGGGGCAGGGGAGGGGGATGGGGAGAGGGGCGGGGGATGAACGCAGCAGTCTCTAGTGCAGAAATTTGATGCGGAGTCCCATTGTGGCCAGTGTTTGATCCCGTTTGCTCGACGTCTTGAAAGAGGAAGATCGTTGCCTGTGGAAAGGGCATTAAGCTTCTGAGGTCTGGCCTGCTTGCTGTGTGTACATCTGGATCACTTGGCTTTTCCAGTCGCTCGTTGGAGGGAGTACGCAGTATCCATGAGAGCTGTATACTGCGAAGGCTCCTGCAGTGCTCGCTGCTGAATGCCGATGCCTGGCTTTGGTGCTGTAGCTATCACCCTGTCGCAGTCCCCCCCCCATAGTGCTGCTGCTGTTCGTGCCTTCTGTGTACCTGAACTACATTCATGGCTTGGGGGGTAGGTTCAGCAAACTCATCGTAACGTATCATAGTCGAAACTGCAAAGCAGTGCTGTTCAAATTGCTTGACTTGGACTACAATGGATTGCCCTTAGTAAGTACCGGTACATGTTCAGTTACCATGGTTTTTCAGTAGTTTGAAAGTGATCGGTTGATTGATGGATTGAATGAATGATTGATTGATTGATTGATTGATTGATTGATTGATTGATTGATTGATTGATTGATTGTTTGATTGATTGATTGATTGATTGATTGATTGATTGAGTGAGTGATTGATTGTCATTATTGACTGATCAAACATTTCATTGATTGATAATATACATGTCATCCATTCATAAGCTTCAGCTTTCTTGAATTCTCCAATCAGACATTTAGATTTTGATTTGATGACATTTAATGTAAATATATCGCTGGGTGCCCAGCAGAAAGGCATACATGTAAGTGCGTTCAGATGCTGAAATCACTTCATGTCCTTCTGCTGGGAACAAATTCCGTCTGGTCCATTTGATGGCTTTTTACAATGAGTTTTTGCTTCATCGTGACTTTAATATGTGAACACAGAATGTGGATAGGATTGAAGCGCGTACGAAATGTAAAATAATGAGTATTTAAAAAACCTTCTTTTGCCCTTCCGCCTTCTGCAGGGCATCCGCCGATATCATAGCTGTCAACCATTCCTATTTTGGAGGAATCATTCCTCTTTATTGGTAAAAATGTATCACTTTTTACAAACTCTTGACAATAGATTCTGATTTTTGGATTGGAAATACATATGTATTCCTGTGTAGTTTGCTCTGTGATTCCTCTTTTCTAGCGGTAGTATTCCTGATTTCCTTTAAGATAGGTTGGCAGCTATGCAATATGCAGTCTTAATCCACATTTACACATCGCCCTTTACCCCTTTGAATATAAAAAAATCCACTTCTGACCCACTTTATATTGACAGAGTAGGATTTAATTTCTGAATTCATTTTATTGGCATACAAATCTCAGGTCACTTTAATACCAGTAGTTGTGAAGGCTTAAGCGCAAGTTTCCGTTTGTGGGGGCTGCTTTAGATAACAGTCAATTAAGTTTGATGAATTTGCCGCGTTAGTTTGGCCAGATGGCAGGTGTGAATTTTCCTTCAGCACCAGTTGCTTAGGAACCTTAGGTGCGCAGTTTTCATTAAATCGATAGACTTGCGAACACGCATCCGGGCAAGAGAGTGAAAATCTGTTTTTTTTTTTTTTGCTTTTTTTTTTTGGGGGGGGCATTTTGTTTTTATTTCAGTCCCCTGTAATAAGTTCATTTCAGACGAGGGGGGGGGGTAGCGTGGATAAGCAGAGGTGTGATTTATTCTGTGATGCTTCTGCAAACCAGGGAAGTATTTCACTATAAAACTCCCTCACCCTCTTATGGTGATTATCGTTTTCTGGCTTGCAAACGCATTGCGAGTCATGTATCATTTTGTGCTTACATGGAGCTTTAAAGGGGAATGAAATCCAGAGAAAAATGTTGGCTTATCGTATTGGGTGTTAAAAACAACCTACAATTACCTTTGTGCTACTCACCTACGAGTTTCATAAAGAGGGAAAAATCATTGAATTCGGTGGTCGAATTCGCGTTCCCGCAAACCGCCATCTTTTCGAATGGCCCGCCAGTCACTGCCCGGGGTATGACATCGCAACGGAAAACTTCTGCATGGGCTGGGACGGATGTACCCCTACTTCATGTATATACTGCGTGCAGTTATACACTCGCGAGCTGAACGATGGCGTACTGCCAGGCTTTTGGATGTGAAAATGCCAGCGGGAAAAAGCTGGGGAAATCTTTCCATGCAGTTCCCAGCAAGGACAAGAGACCTAGACTTTAAAGGCAGGCTTTCGTATGGGATGAGCCTGCTGCAATGGATCTCGCATTGTTGCCGCGGAGTTTTGGGTGTTGCCGATAATTGCAAGGCGTTTATCGGGCTGCGCCTCATGTGTTGAGGGTCATTGCTGCGAGAAACTTGTGTCCGTGGATTTTGCTGGTGTAAGGAGGATTTTGCTGGTGTAAGGAGGATTTTGCTGGTGTGAGGAGGATTTTGCTGGTGTAAGGAGGATTTTGCTGGTGTGAGGAGGATTTTGCTGGTGTGAGGAGGATTTTGCTGGTGTAAGGAGGATTTTGCTGGTGTAAGGAGGATTTTGCTGGTGTAAGGAGGATTTTGCTGGTGTAAGGAGGATTTTGCTGGTGTGAGGAGGATTTTGCTGGTGTAAGGAGGATTTTGCTGGTGTGAGGAGGATTTTGCTGGTGTGAGGAGGATTTTGCTGGTGTGAGGAGGATTTTGCTGGTGTAAGGAGGATTTTGCTGGTGTGAGGAGGATTTTGCTGGTGTAAGGAGGATTTTGCTGGTGTAAGCATGAGCATCTATCTCCTAGGTGTAGGCCTTGTCAAGTAGTCAACTGCATGTATCTTTACTGGGATGGGGGCATCAATAATAAACATTCAAATCATATGAGTGCTGGTGCATTAATTTTAAGCAGAGGTCTTTACTTAGGTTCAAACCTCTAGGTCCAGACAAATTGTTTTTTCTGTTTGCACAAATATTTTGAAAAGTACCGATTAAAACATAATTTTGCCTCTAAGCTGTGGATCTGTTTAGCTACTTCTGTTCCTCTTAGTAACATGCATACAAATATATACATGTATGCCATTCTATAATAAAAGAAAAGATTTTGAGTCCAATTCAATTTATGCAATTTATGCATACTCATAATTGATTTGCTACAATGTTGCTGGAGTTCAAGGCAATGTCCCAGGTATGCGCCGGTTCTGTAATCAGATTACATCCTTGGAAATTTTTGAGAAAGCTTAGAGGGCCTGACCTCCCAATCCTAGCAGAGCCAGTGTCTGAAAGGCAGGATAGCTGACACTTAGTATTTCGATTCATAGTACTTTTTTAGGCAGGTTATATTCCCCCGGTAACAGCATTCTTCCTGCAAATGCTATTCTGTGATTTGTCAATTCTCATTACATCATGTTTATTCATATTCATGTATGCTCTATACTCTGACGTTGGCCAATCAGAGTGTTCATGAATATGCATAATATCAGCAGGAACAACCTCTAGGAAGAATGCCATGAATATATACTATGAATCCACATAATTTGTTTTTTAATTTCAAGAGGAGTTTCTCCCACCACCAGGAATGACCAAAAAAAGAAAAGAAAAAAAAAAACCCTTTTCCAAGGACAGATATGTTGAGATTGATTTCACAAAAGACTACTTGGTCATCCCAGCTTGCAAAAGCTAGCAAAAGGTGTGCCTCTCTTCAATTCACAGTACATTGATTGATCGGCCTATGGAAAAACCAATAATGGTTGTGCCTGTGGCATTGCTCAGCACTATGGTGAATACTGTGCAAGAGTAAAGTATATGACATTATTTGTCTATGCTTTAGAATTGGGCAATTGTTAATGTTATGTGTCCGGATCCCTTTTTTCCCCCATTGAGACAGAGACAGACCAGCTGTGCTCCTGTCTATCGATTATTATGCAGCAGAGTCCTGTGAATGAGCCCTTGCCTCTAAAGTTGTGTAAAAAAAATGTAAAAGTGGCACATTGAACAGAGACGATTGTGATATTTCCAATGGGTAAAAATATTACTGCTGATCCCATGTGCCATGTGGGTTTATTTTTAGTCGGGTAAGAGATGGTGGTCTAAGTAACCGAACTGGCAATGTAACGGCCCATGAGGGAGCTGTGGTTTCATGAAGTAAAACTACTTTATTCGTTGTCTTCCCGGAAGAGTTCATTTGTAGTGCGCAGTCTGTATGCAGAAACCATGCACAGTGCATGCGTGCTGTCATGAGTCCCATACATCCAATAGACTAATTGACTCAATAAACATTACCCGGTCACTGGTCACTTTTACTGGCCAACCTCTGCCCAGTGAATGTGACCGTTGGACCGAGGGAAACCATGAGCAAGGATTTCTTGGCCTTTTCTACATGTACTTGGACTTAAAATGGCAAAAGTGACTTGAGTTTTACCAAAATAAGTCCAGTTGAAAAGCAAATTTAATTCAAGGAACTTCATGCCCCTGTTTCAAGTTAGCAATGCACTATGTGTACTAAGCTTACTTCCCTTAACCCTATCTTCCTGTTTGGCCATCAGAGACTGGATTAATATTTTGGTGCCCCAGAACATGAAAATGGCCTTGAATTTCAGTGCTGTATTTCTGTGCTTGAAGGTATCCAGCCCAACCTTTGGTCAGACAGTTTCGAGCACTGGAAGTCATTGACTCCTCACTGTTAAATTCAAACCCTACTGTGCTGTAAATATTTTACGTGAACGTGCAGTTTGTGTTGGTTGTACAGGAATATTTTTTCTTTATTCCTTGGAAAGAGAAAAAAAAGGGGGAAAATTGAATTAATTGAAAGATGGGTGAAAATTTCTGGTAAAAAAATTGCTTTCAATCTAATTTGGAATCTTTGTGGGAACGTCATTCACTGTCTGAGATTGGCAGTCGTGGCTGCCTAATTGAATGAGATATTGTAAATTTGTAATCAGGTTCGCTGCCATTGCTTGCCTCTCTTCATGTCTGCAGGGGGTCAGAGGTCAGGCGACAGGGCGCCACCAACGCGGCCCGCCCATCTGGAGATGCAATGGAGCACCGCGGCCGCACTGCGAGGGCGCCAGAGCAGACATCGTCGCCACGCCGCGGCCAGACGCGCCAGTCTCGCAGTCGGGACGAGGAGAGGGGTGAACAGCAGGTGAGATGTTGTCCACCCAACTCCTTCCCTCAACCCTCATCGAATATTCATCTATTGCACCTCTTCCAAACTACTTCAGAAAAGTTCAGAAGCTCTGCCTTTTAAAAGCTGACATCAAATTATATTCACATATCAATGAACAATTTCCCTGACCATATTTCTTTCCACAAATTTGGGGGACCCCAAAATTACAGATTTTCCCTATTCACCCCCCCCCCCCAATATTGGTACACAAACTGATACACAACATAGGTTTTTTCTAAGGTAAGTACATGTACATGTGTAGTTTCTCTGTGAAAGAAAAATGTCACTTTTTTATGTGTAAATATATGTACTGGTGCCAAATTCAGTAAGACGTGAAATTGTTTCTGGGTCAGGTTCAGGCTCAGGCTCAGGCTAAGGCTCGGGCTCGGGCTCGGGCTCGGGCTTGGGCTTGGGCTTGGGCTCAGGCTCAGGCTCAGGCTCTGGCTCAGGCTAGGCTAGCCTCTGGCTCTTGCTCAGGCTCTTGCTCAGGCTCTTAATCAGGCTCAGGCTCGGGCTCGGGCTCAGGCTCAGGCTCAGACTCAGACTAGGCTAGCCTCTGGCTCTTACTTAGACTCAGGTTCTTGATCAGGCTCAGGCTCAGGCTCAGGCTCAGGCTCAGGCTCAGGCTCAGGCTCAGGCTCAGGCTCAGGCTCAGGCTCAGGCTCAGGCTCAGGCCCAGGCTCAGGCTCAGGCTCAGGCTCAAACTCAGGCTCAGGCTCAGGCTCAGGCTCAGGCTCAGACTCAGACTCAGGCTCAGGCTCAGGCTCAGGCTCAAACTCAGGCTCTGGCTCAGGCTCAGGCTCAGGCTCAGGCTCAGGCTCAGGCTCAGGCTCAGGCTCAGGCCCAGGCTCAGGCCCAGGGTGTGAAGTTTGCAGTTGTTCGCTTTCCAAAAGGCAAAATTCCTCTGTGAAAGGTCTCGGTGGGATCCAGAAGTAAGGCCCTGGAAACATTTGAAATTTGTACATGGTGTTTACTTTCATCATTCTCAGCAATATTAGCTGCCAAGAATAGTATACAGGTACATACAAGCACTACTGGGAGAAAATGCACAGTGGTTATTATAATTACGAAAGGATACTGTGTGAAAAGTGCCCTCCCCCATGATAATATCCAGGAACAGACAGACTGCATCTTCTGAAACAGTCCACCAAGGTGTCAGCAGGCTGTCATATGACAGGCCATTGCACTGTTCCCTCGGCATTGATAAGTACACAGCGCACAGTTGTGCAAGAACAGTGTCTCATCTGCGGGCACAGTTTCTGCCTGCTTCCACAGGGCAGGGATCGACTGAAATGCAGGCCTGGTTGTCACTGGCCACTCAAAATGGCCTCAGGTAACCTTTAGCTGCCGGGTCAGTGGCCCGAGTAGCCACCCAACCATTGCAAGGGAAAAACTAAGCCTCTACATATACCTTGGGAATTATTATTCAAAGGCCTTTTTTTTTCTAAAACAAAACAAAAACAAAACATAAAAACCAGGCTACTTTGGCCACCCGGAATTTTGCACTGGTGGCCTATAGTGGCCTTTGCAGACAAATGTAGTCAAGCCCTGTAGTGATAGTACATGTATGTTCCAATCTCTCTTTTCATTTGTAACAGTGGATACCTGCCAGCGCCTTTTCCATTTATCTGTAGGCCTAATAATAGCAATTTAAAAAAATTTAAGATCAAACTTTGTTTGGACGATTCATATGATATATCAAAATAATCAAATCCGGAAAGAGTTCTTGGAACAAAATACAAACACGGATATGTACTGTACATGTACATGTATGTACTGTGTAAGTGAGCTGAACAATACATGAATTAAATAAGATTTGTGTTAAGGATTTTTGTGATTTGTGTGAAGGATTAGTGTGGTTTTTGTGAATGCAACTTGGAAAGGGATAGTACTATGTGTAAGCGCACAAGAGGATATTAAAGTGCTGAAAGTTATGTGTGCGCTGGATCAAGTGCCAGTACATGTACAATTTGACCTGACCAGGGCGTGAACCCAAGACCTTCCAAATTAATGTGTCAGTGCTCTACCACCTGAGCTATCAAGCCGTACAGCCATGTCTGGTGATCTTACATATCTTAAGTCTGCTAGCTGTGCCATGACGTGGTGTAAGCCAAGTGCTATATTAACTATCAACTGCTGTGTGATAATATCCAGGGATCACACCCCCTCCTCCATTTTTCATAATTAGATTTCCATTATTTTTTTTTATTTTTTTTTGGGGGGGGAGGGGAGGAGACGTGTATTTCTGGTTCCTGACCAGCAGAGTGTGACATGTTTATTGTGATAAAAAGTGAGAGAGTTGTTGGCTAGTGGCAGACAAATTTGTCTGGGAGGTGTAACTTCACTGGCACGATGGAGGGGGAGGGGTAGGTTGGCCGTTGCTAAGGGGCAAGAGCTGGTTTTATTTTGTGGGCAAGCTGGGCTTGAGCCACAGTGGGCGGGCTGTTGATGTTCAACAATACCAGGGATTGGGTTACTCTCTGTGTTGAAAGGGCGGAGAAACCTGCCCCCTCACCTCTACCCCCCCCCCCTTGTGGCAAAGGGCATGTCCATTACAAAATGAAAACACTCCAAGGATGGCAGTCAGGTCAAACCAGACGAGGGAGGGGGAGAAGGCGAACTCCATGGCCTGGGAGAAGTTCAAGGCAGTTAAAGGCCCAATTAATACAATGTTGGGAAGATCGGAAAACATCAACGTCCACAGATTTCCCTCTGATTTACACAGTTTGTAGATGGCCATGATAGAATCCCCATGTTGAAATCTGACGGTCTGGGATGCTGTACTTTTCGAGAAATCTTCACTCAAACATCAACAAAATAGTTTATTATTCGCGAGTAATAAACACTACAGGCTGGTCCGTAAACCTGACATTTTTTTGTGTGCATTTTTCAACTTTGTCAGATTACCATTTGAGCTAAAACCTTTGCAGCTTTTTTTTAATGTTTAATGGTTTAACACACAAACTGTGGCAATCTTTTGACCTTTACCAATGTTGTATTTAGGCCTGTAAACAGACCAGTCTTTTAGGCAGATCTCTCTTCTTCTTCTTTTCAAACTGTCCCTCTGATCTGAATACATAATTCATGTACAGTGTACCTTGTTTCCCAGAATTTGTATTATTGTAAGCTGTGGCCCCTGAGCAAAATTTCAGTGAAAATTTGTGGGAAGTTTGTGGTGACACCGTGTAAGGTCACCTCTTTTAAGAAGGAGCTTTGCTCTGAGAAGCGCCAGCAACCTATATTGAGCAGAATGTTAAGTGCTTCAGTGAAGGTAACGTTTCAAAGGTAGACACCTTTGAGAAAGGTCCTGCAAGGACTGTAACCAGGGACCTTCTCAATGTATTCAGATTTGTACGATTTGGGCCATTGAAGTCACTAAACTGGTTTTCATCAGTTTTCCTTCATGTATGAAATGCGTTACCGGGAGGCGTAGCTGGTACCCAGTCAGTCCAGCCATAATGGTGTATAAAGTATGATGTTGACTTGGATCTGCTTCGGACTGCTGCATCACTGGCTTTTTTACAAAATGGAGGCTTAGGCTGAGCATGTCTTCAGCGCTCTGTATAGTGTCACAGGTTTTGAAGATTTCTCGACGAGTGCTCTGCAATGAACAGGACAGATCTTCAAATTCAGCGATAAACCATGACTTGTTTTTTCATGTTTCGAGCATGGTCCAAGGATTCTGAAGATTGCGTTTTAATGATCTCTGTTTGAGAGATGGAGAGATTCTGTGTGTCCGTTTGTTATGAGGATATGGCATTCCCGGACTTCGTCTGCATGAGGCCACCAACTCTTTGAACTGGTCTCCCCAAGTTTCGTTGGTCCCACTTTTCATCTACCGGTACCTAGATGGGTTATTCTTTTTGGCCAGCGTTTTGCAACATTTGCACTCCCCTACTGCAGGGCCCTCACACTCATGATACCAAAACAAATTGTACTTTGGCAACAACTCATAGTGGTAATATGGAAAATGTGCTTGAGTGAGCGTGCACTGGTTGTATATCGTTGGCGCGTGCACATCTCTTTTCATTGTTAGTGTGTGTACAACTTGTCAGTGGTTTTTGTCTCTCGTTCGGCCGGGCTTTTGTTTCAGGTGGCGCTCTGTGCACGGGTGGCCTTTCGGACATCAATTTGTGCTTTTCCCAGGGCCCTTGTCTTAATCATTGGGTTAAACATGCATACGTGTGTACGTGTCACGGGGTGAATCGAAGCAGGCTCTAAGCGACGAACCAATCAATATCCTAATCTCTTTCTCCCCTCCTCTGCTCCCCTGTCTGTGGGGTTGCCAAGAACAAAGCGCACCGAACACTGCGTTATTGATTCTTGATGCCAGCGAATGCCGTCACTCTTTATGAAGGGGAGTCGGGATGAGGGGAGAAAGAGGGGAGAGGGGAGGGAAGAAAGGTAAAGAAAAAAAAAAAAAAAAAAAAGAACAGAGGAAAAAAAAAAACCCTAAAGGTGCTGTGGTTCACATGGACGTTTGTATTTAATCCCTGAGGACCAGTAGGTCTTGAATGGGAGGATTACTTCCAGTCCTGCTACTCTATTGTACTCTCGCTGGCCGGTGTACAGTAGTACATTGCGTACTGCAGGTTGAGTAACTGTTTAGACACTAATGTGGCCGCAAACGCAGGCAGGGGGGTTTTACAAATTGAGTCGTCAAGAGGCACTGCCCAAAACAAAATGACCATGCACGTAAACTCCAAGCTTTCAGAGGCGTACATGTAGTTGGAAGGTGAGTATCCTATTATTTAGGGGGGAATTTGTCAAACACAAAAGCTGGGAAGGGTTTGTTCAGTGAGAGGTTAATTTATGTTGGTGCAAGTAAGGGAAGGTTCAGCCTGCGGTAGATTAGTGCAGTGCATCTGTGCAAGTATTGGGAGAATGAATAGAAAAATCGTTGTGTATCTTGTGAACGTGGCGGTATGGCTGCAGATGTGCCACACATAGGGAACAACATTCAAGGCCAGGGACACCAGCTGGTTGGCAGGTATAATGCCTGGCAGGGGGTTGTCCTGGATTGGCCCTGAATGGTGTCCACAAGGCCTCCCCTACCTCCCTCCCTCCTCCATCACTCCCCCCTTCGTCCATCCCTCCCTCCCTCCCTCCCTTCCTCCCTGCCTGCCTGCATCCCTTCCTCCCTGTCTGCCTGCCTGCCTGCCTGCCTGCCTGCCTGCCTGCCTGCCTGCCTGCCTGCATGCCTGCATGCCTGCATGCCTGCATGCCTGCCTGCATGCCTCCCTGTCTCCCCCCTTCCTGCCTGCCTGCCTGCCTGCCTGCCTCCCTGCCTGTCTGCCTCCCTCCCTGCCTCCCTCCATGCCTCCCTCCATGCCTCCCTCCATGCCTCCCTCCCTGCCTCCCTCCCTCCCTCCCTGCCTCCCTCCCTGCCTCCCTGCCTCCCTGCCTCCCTCCCTACCTTTATAAATCCTCTAACGACCTTTAAAGTTTTACCAAAAAAGTGAGCTCATAACGACGCCATATTCACGTTACAAGATTCATAATTTATTGGGATGTTGTTGACGAAGGTACTTCTTCAACACTATAGCTTTGTTCTTGTAACCCTTTAAGGTTTGTCGACTGGAACTGTCCTTTTTTGATTTGCAATGTATGTTTGTTATGATTTTGTATTGACAATACATTTCCAGTTGAGAAAGCAAAAAAGCCTGCCTCCCTGCCTCCCTGCCTGCCTCCCTGCCTGCCTCCCTCCTCCTCTGCCTTCCCCTCTCCCTCCTACCCTCCCTTCTTCCCTCTCCCCCATCCCTCCCCTCCCTTCTTCCCTCTCCCCCATCCCTCTACTCCTCCCCTCTCACACCCTCCTCCCTCCACCAGAAGTTACTCTAACCTAAATCTTTTTGATAAAAACCACACACCCCACTGAAGCCACTAATCCCTCACAGTATGTGAGCTTTCAACAGTTATATGTTAATCCGTGTCCTCCCTGGATCCTTTAATCCTAGAGCTTCTTGTTATTAGTGAAGTGGGCTTGTTGACCATTCATTGTTGTATCATTATATATACCATGCCATTGTCCAAATGTCAATAGAACTTGGCCAGAGGGAAACCATACCACCACTTTGCTAACGACTAATGGCATGGTATTCTGCATTGAAGCGGAAAGTGGCTGTGGATTGGAAAGAAGGATTTTTGGTTGCATGAGGATTGAGGAATCTGTAGTGCAAAACATGAATGAGCCCTTGCCACATTGTGAAGGCAGAGTGTGGGTCACTATCTTCTGGATAAGTGGTGTGGAACGCCCGGTAGGAGGGGGGAATGGTCAGCTGACGGGGGAGGGAGGAGGAAGATGGCGAGGATGTGAGGATGAGGATGATGAGTGTGATGAGGAAGGTTAGGAGGAGCAGGATGAGGCGGAGGAGGTGGAGGATGCTAAGGATGATTATGCGAATGGGCTACAAGCAGGGGACGAGAATGATGAGGAGTACAAGGATGTGAGGATGAGGATGATGAGTGTGATGAGTGAGGTTAGGAGAAGCAGGATGAGGCGGAGGAGGTGGAGGATGCTAAGGATGATTATGCGAATGGGCTACAAGCAGGGGACGAGAATGATGAGGAGTACAAGGATGTGAGGATGAGGATGATGAGTGTGATGAGTGAGGTTAGGAGAAGCAGGATGAGGCGGAGGAGGTGGAGGATGCTAAGGATGATTATGCGAATGGGCTACAAGCAGGGGACGAGAATGATGAGGAGTACAAGGATGTGAGGATGAGGATGATGAGTGTGATGAGGGAGGTTAGGAGGAGCAGGATGAGGCGGAGGAGGTGGAGGATGCTAAGGATGATTATGCGAATGGGCTACAAGCAGGGGACGAGAATGATGAGGAGTACAAGGATGTGAGGATGAGGATGATGAGTGTGATGAGTGAGGTTAGGAGGAGCAGGATGTGGTGGAGGAGGTGGAGGATGCTAAGGATGCTAAGGATGATTATGCGAATGGGCTACAATCAGGGAACAAGGATGATAATGATGATGATGATGATGATGGTGGCAACTATTGTGATGAAGAAGATTACAATGATGATGAAGTGATGCAATGTATAGTGATGCTATTAGTGATACAACCAAGAGACCCAGGCATTGTGGTTAACAGGCAAAGCAACCTATACACATACAACCTATGCTGTTTCCAAAAGGACTAGATCCCAGTTTTACACCATCGCTGCGATCTATCCGGAGATACACGAACTTATCGGTGGAGGAGAAGCGATGAGGGAGGGAAAAAAAAAACCGAGAAGAAAATGATAAGGTAATAGAAAAGAAATAGAAAAGCCAGCAAGTTTGGTTATGGTCAGAGCCAAGTGCCTGAGGTCCCTGCCCCTCCCTCCCTCCCTCCCCCCCCCCTGAAAAAAAAAGATGAGAGAAGGACAGTGGGATGTGAAAGGTGATCTGACTGTTCTACACTTATACATCTTTGGGGGACGTTTAGCTCATTGAACCTCAATGCAGTCCCAGTTTGTTATTAATATACTTCTCCTTTTTTTGGGGGGGGGGGTGCCCTCCCCACCTCCCTGTCTGTCTGCCTGTTTGTCTGTCTGTCTGTCTGTCTGTCTGTCTGTCTGTCTCTCTGTCTCTCTGTCTGTCCGTCTGTCTACCCAGTATTTTTTTGTGAGTTGATTTCGCCATGCAACCCTTCGTGCATATAGGCTACAGTACTGTGTTTGATGCAGTCATGACAGTTTTGATGAAATATTACTTCAGTCCAAATGTCATAGGTGAAAATCGGCTGCTAAGCACGAAATATGCACGTCCTTCTGTAAGCAGGGAAGCAATCCGCATTGCAATGTCACATCAGTTGTTTTCGACTTCCACTGGACATGAAACAAAAGTGAAGTTTTGGAGTTGGCCAAGGAGGCTCCAACGAGGCTCATGACTATTCTGTGCTTCAGCAATTTTTTGGCGCTGAAGTACCTCGATGAAATTGGGCCCCCAGTGAACTTGACCTCTGTCTCTCTCGCCTCAGTGGACGAAGGGTGAGGTGAGAGGGAAGGAGGGGAGAAAAGTAGAAATTAGTGGAGTAGCGATGAAACTTTAATGGGATCTGGGGATGGAGGTGGCGTGTGGGTGGAGGGGAGAACATGGCATTAATTATTTGGCGGTGTTGTCCATACCCATTAAGCACAATTGAATGAGTGCACTCAGTGCATGCACTTGGTTTATGGGCATGGGGGCCGCACCGAACATGCACGTCCACATGTGGCCTCTGTGAAAAGCAGCCTGCAAACTCTAATTAAACCATCCTTGCATCCAATGGCATTGACAGCAGTGTTGAAGGGAGAGTTCAGGGAGAGTTACGTGCACCTCGTGATCTATTCCCAACCTTTATGTGTGACTCCCTCTATGCAAACATGGCCCTATTTTCTCATACATACACATACCGGGGTATGCCCTTTGCTGTCCCAAGACTCCAAGACAGGGTCAAAGGAGCTGGCGGATGTGTGGTGAGGAAGCCACCTATAGCATCCACAGGAGAGACAGAGAGACAGAGGGACAATTGGAAAGAGAGAGACAGAGAGCAGGCAGAAATACATGTAGAGGGGAGACAGAGAGAGAAACATGTACAGTGAGAGGCCGAGAGAGACATCGAGAGACACAGGGAAAGACAGAGGCAGAGACAAAAACAGAGGAACAGACAGAGACAGGCAGAGCGAACAGGAGACAGTGACAGAGAAATACAGATTGGTACAGAGAGAGAAAAAGAGAGAGGGATTGACAGAGAGAGAGAGAGAGAGAGAGAGAGAGGGGGAGGTGGATAGAAAGAGAGAGAGAGAGAGAGAAAGAGAGAGAGAGTAATAGAGTGAGAGAGAGAGAGAGAGTGAAAGAGAGAGGGATAGACAGGGAGAGAGAGGGAGTGAGGAATGAGGATATACAGAAAGAGAGAGAGGGGAGAGAGAGGGATAGGGAGCGATAGAGAGAGTGAGAGACAGGGAGAGAGAGAGAGACAAGGAGAGAGAGAGAGAGACAGAGAGAGAGAGAGGGGCAGAAGGAGGGGAGAGCTGCCTTGTGAGAGACCGTTGTAAAACAAACATTGGGCCAAGCAGGTAGACAGTCGGCCCGGCAAGGTTATGGCACACACTCCTTTTAATAAAATTAAGCTGAGAGCTTGTCGCCATCCTGACATCTTGTCGACACGGCTGACCTTTCCGGCTGTCTTGCAATTAGCGAAATCCCAATAATCGTTGCTGGCACTAATTAAAAAGCAGGGAAAACCCGGTTTATAATTGAGTGAGGCTTGTTATTAACCCTAGCTCAAGAAATAATTCTTATTGCAGGATTCTTTTTTTTTTGTATTCTTTTTTTTTCCCCTTGCAACTAACATCAAGGACATTTCAGATACATGTATATGGCATGAGTGCTGAGAATCAATGATGTTGTTATACCTGGTGTACCGCCATATTGCAGACTGCGATGTTTTGAGACCAGATGCTGCCAACTCCCCAGTTTTTTCCCCACCCCCCTCTCTCGTCGACACTGTCGTTGATCCAATGAGCATGCCCACAGCTGCCAAACTCATTTGGTTCTTTATCCAAATCCACAGGGTGGTGGACAGTCGACCTTTTGAATAAAATTCCCAACAAAGTGTGAACAATAGGGGTGCTGCAGAGATGCAGAGGGGGGGGGAACACGGAAACAAAATGAAGTATGGATTGGTGAGCATTGTTTGGTGGTGTCAAAGATGGACTGCACCCCAATCTCACCACCACCACCACCACCACCACCACCACCCCCACCACCACCACCACCACCACCCCCACCACCACCACCACCACCACCACCCCCACCACCACCACCACCCCCACCACCACCACCCCCACCACCATGGGGCATGCATGTAACCTACAGACGCTGTCGTTGTGCAATGTGGATCACCGTTATTTTATGGTATTCAGTTGATATCAGTATTGAGCCAGCAGATAAAAGGTCAGCCGTAGTAATCATGGATCGGCAAAAAAATGTCTGGACTCAAAATTGTTTTCAAAAAGGTCCCTGTCATTGTGTCTTTGAGAAAGGTCCTGCTAGGATCGAACAGTTACGCCCTCCTAATTTTGGGGTATTCAGTTCTTTATACCGGTAAACACAAAATCTCGGTTTCAGTTTTGTGTGTTTGAGTTAAGCCTGCATGTACGCTTCGCATCACTGTTGTAATAGCATTTACAACATAGAATTATTTGTTTAGATCATGCACAATGGATTATGCTCAGGGCTTGGGTCTCAAATCATTTCTGGTTTGGCAGACGAGTGTTGGAGGTACGCCCTGCGATAACGTATTAGAAACATTCCCAAATGGTCAGCTGAGAGTTCGTCTCCTTGTAAACTTGACCCAAGATAGGGATACTAAAACCACTTCATTTCTCTGAAATGTTACTGTGAGACCTTTCTGTTTTGTTTTAGAGCAGCTTGTCTCTAGGTTTTTGGTTCTTTTTACAAATCAGGTCAACTTTTCCGTTCAAAAAAAAAATGCTAGTGGACCTCACAAGATTGGACACATCACGGCTCCCTACTCATTGTCATCTTGATGTAAACGAGGACGTTGCACTTTTTTAAGGACACGTTCAAGCTTTTGTGTCATACTGACTGCATTTAAGTGTCCATGATTCCCCTTTGGAAACCACTCCCTTAGCTTCTAACCCCAAATCAGCAGGGCTTCTGTAACACTCACCAAAAACCAACATGGTTGTTTTAAGTGTGTCGTACATGTACGTCCATTGACCGTAGGCATTTGAGAACTTTTTCACTCCCATATTTTTTTGGCTGAAGTGCACAAGGCACCGACTGACATGCTGGCTTCCTTGTGCATCCTCTCCCTGTCCCAAGCCCTTAGCATGTATTTTTGTTCTTGCTTTTTTTTTTCTCGGACTTAAGCTGATGCCATTATGCAGGCAAGCAGGCAGTGAGTGAGGGGAGGTGCTGATTGGGGGGGAGGGAGTGAAGGAGAGAGAGAGAGGGGGGGGGGGGTGTTAGACATCATCAAGGTGTACATACGGTCACATATTGTTTGGCCAACCACTGTTTACCATCAAGTGGTATCCATAAAAAGCCCTTAGCCGGACTCCAAGGGTACAGCAGTTGCGTTACTGCCCATGGAGGTCCCCCGCTCCTGGCCTGTGGACCCAACGGCTCGTATTGACCGACCAAACTGGGAGCGCATTCTTCTGGGGCTTAGCAACTTTGCATGAGAATGTGACCGGCACAGTGGCCAGCATCCCAGCACATAGCCTTTCATTCAGACGTGCCTCCAGTGATGTCCAGTGCGTCCACCACTACACTCATTCTTGCAATTTGTTTTATTTACGTTGGTTTTTTTTTGCAGTTTTTTTTCATTTTTGTTCAGCGGCTCCATTTTTTGTATTTTTTTTTAATCGATGGCTGAGGGACTGTCCTCACAGCCTCCCCCCTCCCCCACAGAGTGGAACATGCTGCTCCTTTCTGCTCAAATTTTCCGACTGGCTTGCCCTATTGTTTGCCCAGAGTCCAATGACGAACACGTGTGGCAGTTATTGGGAAAACCAGCCATGTGCGTTACACGCAGGAGTCGGTTGCTACACAGAGGTGTAGCCTGTGAGTTCGGTTGGCTTGTTTTTTTTTTGGTTACCCCCCCCCCCCCCTCTGCACGCTAATAGAGGATGCCACCACTTGGGTTTGGGTGAGTGTGCACGCATAGCCACGGCCAGATAGTGGTGGCACTGTCATCGGGCTCAGTGAGACCTGATACGCAGACATGTACACACGCACGATGCCGCTTGCCCGCTGCACGGCCTGTGCTGTGCGCGCCCTGGCGAGTGTGCGCTGCATGCAGCACACAAGGCCACATTGGAAGGGCAGCCTTCGGAGGAGTTTTAGTACCAGGTGAGGCCCGTGTGTTGTGCTGTATGTGTATTGTGATTTGTGTATCATGATCAAATCCTGACCTTTAGAAATTCTCTCTATTCTCTCTTCAACTGAGCCACTCTCTCTCTATCTCTTCAATTCTGTATCTCTTGGAGGGAGTCGCTTAGCCCCTCTCTCTCTCTCTCTCTCTGTCTCCATCTCCGTCTCCATCTCTGTCACTTAATCTCTTTAACTACTGCTCTAAAAATGAGTTGTGAATCCATGCTCTCTGCCTCTCCTGCTAATACTAAGCTACATGTAGAACACGCATATATATGGACCTACATGCATCTCTCCCTATCTTGCTCCTGTATAAAGACTAAAGATTTGACCAATGTCTCTCTCCAGATCATGCAGTACACTGTTGTCTCATTAAAGTCGCTGATGGGGTTAACATTCGTGTGCTCGATAGGCAGTGGCTGATGAGTTGTGGAAGGGAGCTGCACTTTGGGCTGTGGTGGGTTTATCGAGCAGTAAAGGGGCACTCCGAAATGTAACCGAGTTCCGTTCTAGCGTCAGTTTCTTTCTCAGATACCGCGAGTGATCACCAATGGTCCCCATATTAATGTCATGGAGACTTTTTTTTTATCAATTGGGAGTGTGTTGGCTGAAGATCTGGTCCATGGCCCGCTAGGATGTATTCACGTGTGCATTGTTGGCCCATGGGTTTTAAGAATAGGATCTTTCATTACGACATTCAGGTTTTTCCCCCATTTTTCCCGCACTGTTCACATTTTTACTGAGCCACGGTAGGTGTACACGTTGACGCATCTCAGCAGACCTTTGGCTTGGCTCAGCAGTTTTGGCTGAACTGGTCTATCTTTGTTATGATACTCTTAGGGGGGAATGCATCTTGTTCATGTACATATACCATCACTGATTCTTTTTCTGTCTGTGTTGAGAGCAGCTTATTCTAACAGGCTCCGTAATTAAGAAACCAGAATGGCTGCAGTTGGTTCAGGCTCTTTAGACACGTGTTCCCCTTTTGATGGAAGTATCTTCCAAGGGGATTTAGGCAAACAAATCTTAAGATCAGGAGGGCCTGACGTTTCGATCCTAGCACTAGGAGGACCTTTCTCTGTACTGTAGGATTCTGCCTTTGAGAAAGGTCACACAAGGATCAAAACATCAGGCCAACGTAATTGTTTGATAGTTGAATTTGGGTCATTTTAGCCAGTAAGCAATTTGCAATTTTGTTTGGCAAAATACTCATAGAAAATGTGAGATTCCTTATGGCTGGTTCGGTGGTTACAAGATATCGTGGGATGCACCTTTACTTAGCATGAGTCTATTGAAGTTCTTAGTGCCTGGTGCCACGCTTACAATGATGCTGCGTGTGTGTGGTATTGCTTCCTCATTTCCTTATGAACTTAAATGTGACCCCCTTGTTGGGGGTGTTTTGAATAGCATACCATTATTTCCACATGTACCAGTGCAGGAGAGGGTTCTGCACACACCCTCACAAGATCGCACAATGGAGTCATAGCCTGAACACATGTACACTGTACATCATGTATTAAAAAAAGAGGGCCTCCACCCAGCCACTGTTCGGAATTATGTAAACAGGCTCAGGCAAGGCTAGCCTGCACAGGCTAGTGCCAGGGCCTCTGGGAGGCCTTGGGCCTGCATGACCGCTTGGGTGCATCCAGCTGCACTGGGACATCGCCCCCACATCTGCATATAACTGAACTGTGACCACAGACAGCTTACCTGTCTTGTGGTTCCCCCCCCCCTCCCTGAAACTGATAGTGTACACAGCCTAAAGATCTTGTGGTTTAGTCTGTGGTCAGGCTGGAAGCTATCTCTCTTCATTAATAAGGATTTGCTGAATGGAAAACTCCATCCTTCAGCTATTGAAGACCAAAAGTTGTCAGATGTTGCTGGTAGTTGCAGCGTGTAAAAAAGGCCTTTTCGCACCACAGAGCTCTGTGTATTCTTTGCACGAATTTTTTCCTCCGGGAGTCATTGTGATGATTTACGGAGCATACATTTTCTCGTGGGCCAGGAGGCCGATATATTTTCCGCTCTGTCCCTGAACTTGGACTTTATCCATGGATTTGCACGCGGGCTGAATTGTTAAACTCCGTCGGCTGAAAGTACAGATGCAGCAAGATGTGCCATTTTATGTCCATGGGTATGCACACATTAGGAGTGCGAGTATTCCCAAGCCTGTCACAATGCCAGCGTCATTCACTCACATACATGTGCTTGGCACATCATGACTGTGCAGTGGGGCCTAAATTTCTTGAGCTACATGCACTCCCATCTGCTCACCACGGTTCAGTTGTCTCGGTAGTATTTCAGCTCAACCCATAGTTAAAAAGGAGAATGCACTCGTAACGGCTTAACGCAGTATGCTAGATTATGAACAAAAATTTAAATGATTCCAAAAGAGATGAAGAAGAAAAAGAGAAACGTTTGGGTTTAAATACAGCGTAATCGTGGACTCTAATTTCTGATTGGGCTGAATATAGCAGGAAATTGATTTACCCCCAGGACGCAGTATTTTTTTTCTTCTCCCCCACCAGCGATAAACGTGTAAAAGGCCAGCGGGCTGGAGAGGAAATCGGAGTCCTGCCCCGTTCTGGGAACGTTATTGTCTTCTCCTCTGTCAGGAAGCCATCCTATTGGCTGTCAAACGATCATTTTACGATAGGTGGGATGGGATGGAGGCGGGCGCCGGGATATTTCTGAAGCTCCAAAGGAATCTTTAGATCATAACCAGTACACTAAGCAAGGCCAGTTTTTTTTTTTTTTTTTTTTTGGGGGGGGGGAGAGGAATTCTTGTGCCAGAGAAAGTCAACATATCTATTTCATTTTTTTGCCTTGCATATCCCTGCTCCCCCTCTTTTTTCCCAGGCAAATGGTGGAAATGAAAACTTAGATGCGGGATCCAATGATGGCTAGGGGATCCGGTGCCAGTTACTTGGTAAATAGTTTCTCCCCTCATCCATATTTGTCGCTAGGTTTGTGCGAAGGGAAAAAAAGGTGGACTTAACGACAACTCAAACTCTGTCCAGAGGTATTTGATCTGTCCATCTTTGAGAATTTGAGTATTTTCTTGCTTTTTTTTGTTTGGGATTATCATTATTATTATTCATTTATTTATTTTGTATTTTTTTTTTTTTTTTTTTTAATTTATTTATTATTAATTTTTTTCATTATTATTGTTATTTAAAAAAAAATATATATATATTTTTTATTAATTATTATTATTATTATTATTATTGTTTTTTATTTTTTGGGGGGAAGGCTGTCAGGTAGATAGATACCAGTAGCAGGTGCCCAGATGTATGCATTAGTGTGTGTGGGTGTGGGTGTGTGTGTGTGTGTAAATGTCAGCTTTACTGTAGTTGAAAATGGGAAAACAATGTTTCAAGTGCCACAGCATTTAAGATTGGATAAACGTAAATGACCATTGAAGTCTCTGCCTACTTGGCATCTCAGATTTAGTTCAGACAGCCCTTCCTTGAATTTCTAAAAAAAAAAAAACACCAGAGAATTCTGTTTGAATGTGATCTGTCTCATTCTGTTGGTTACTGAGGTGAAAAGTTGCTGGTGGTTTTGCTAGAGACAGTGTGTAGTGTCATAGAGAGAGGATGATGTCCTTAACCCTAGCAGCAATAAATTTGTGTTTTGTTGCTGGCAAGACACAGATTAAAACTCAAGTCCTCCTCAGGCCGTAACCCAAGTCAAAGTTGCACCATCTTTTCAAATGTTTTTAAATTTAATTTCACACAGTTTGCATTGAGTACACGTACCTCTGGATAAAGTAAAAAGAAATAGCGACTGGCCCATTCGGATCTCTGGTATCAAATACCTCGATATATATCCGTATGAAGCACATCCTCATGACGCAGCCTGTGCAAGTCTTGGCGGAGGACGCGTCCCTAGCGTTGTCAGTTTAGTAACGATATCACAATTCTCACATGCTGTGCAAGCATTGCCTGTCCCTAAATGAGTAGAGTACGCTCTTAGCGTATGTTAGTGTATATTTTTCTTGTGCGTGTACATGTACAGTGCAGTATCATGCATGTGTATGGAACTATGGATGGTGCTTGACTGCCCCTCCATCTCTCTCTCTCTCCCTTTCCCTTCCTCCCTCTCCCTGCCTCTCCTCTCTGTCTCTGTCTGTCTGTCTGTCTCCCTCTGTCTGTCTGTCTGTCTCTCTCCTTCTCTCTCCTTCCCTTTCCTTCCCTTTCCTTCCCTCTCTCTCCCTGTCGCTCCTCTCTGTCTCTCTGTCTCTCTCCCTCCCTCTCCCTGTCTATCCCCTCTGTCTCTGTCTGTCTGTCTGTCTCCCTCTGTCTCTCTCTCTGTGTCTCTCTCTGTCTGTCTGTCTGTCTCTCTTTCTCTCTCTCTCTCTCTCTCTTTCTCTCCCCCTCTCTCTCTCTCTCTCTCTCTCTCTCTCTCTCTCTCTCTCTCTCTCTCTCTCTCCCTCCCCTCCTTTCTCTTTCTCTCCACCACCCTCTCGCTCTGTTTCTCTGTCTCTCTCTCTTTCTGCCCCTCCCTCTCTTCTCTCTTTCTCTCCCTCCCTCTCCTCGGGTTTTAAGGTGAGTTGAGGCGGGTCCCAGTTGCTGGGCATTGACTGCTGTGCCTTGGATGTCTTCCAAGGGCCATGACCCTCCTTAAAGGAGGCTTAGGCAGGCAGAGCTAAATCAACCTCTGGGACAAGTTGGCTACATACATGTACATGTATTCATGGTTCCCTGTGATGGGATTGTCTACCGGAAAGAAAAGTAAAGAGAGTACTGGATATTTGAAGAAGCAGGGGCTAAAGTATACCAAACTGTTGGCCTTTTCTTTTCTTATTACTGAAGCCCAAAACATAGGTCCAGAATTCAAGGTTTTCATTTGTGTTTTGCTAATGCTCACAGTGCATTTGAAAAAGAAGAAGACAAAAGCTATAACAAAAGCCAGTGATTTGAAGTGCAAGTCATAAACCTATGCTGCAGCACTTCCGACAGAATGAATATTGAAGTAAGGTGAAGGTTAAAAAGACTATTGTACATGTACCTGTACCTGTATGATAATGGTATTTGTTTAGCCGCCATTAAATGAATTTGGTGGCACTACCGTGGAATGGTATAGCCTGTAGGGGAATCTAACTGGCAAATTTGTTCACAAATTTGCCAACACTTTGTTTTCCTTTATTTGTTTGCAGTTGGCGACCACTGCATCCATTTTGAAACGGAATAAGTATTAGGTGATGTCACCTGGGCGCGTTGTTGTACTGCCTGCATTTTTTGCGGGGTTATCCAATGAGATACGTACATGTACCGCTCCGTGTGTTGCTTGCATGAGGCTGCCACTACATATTGACATATTGAGGATGGCATCTGAGGCTTCACACAAATGTAGTCGAGCGTTGTTGATCGGTGCTAGCCTTGACCCAGACAAGCGTGCCTGTTCCCCCAATGGCAGAGTTGTTTACAGTAGGCGTCTCTTTTTTTTATGAATTGGACGCTAAATAAGCCTGCTGCAGATGACAATGCCTTTTGAAATTATGCTGAACAGCCCATGGGCAGGTTTTTTTTTGCAATAAATGTTTTATCTCAATGCGAAACACTGGAGGAGTTTTACCATACACTATACTGTATTTTCCAAATGACATACAAATCCATTTCTTCAGAATTTATCATGTTTGACTCCCATCATTAATCTAGAAACCAGGGGAGTTACCTTTTTATGGCTTTGTTGCCAGATTTGATGTTTACTTTCCTTTGGATGACCCTACAATCATCTGCTTTGTTATCACTGAAACAAAAGAGGGACAATACATTGAAAGAGTGAGAACATGGCATTCACAAGTACATGTACATGTACCTCATAGCTACAAAGAACTGAGTGCAGGTGTGTTCATGTACGTGTACATGTACAATGAACACATGTGTATGTACATGTATGTAAATGGTTCTCCTGCATGACATGCTGTCATGTCTGTGCTGTGCATATCGCACACATGCAATTTGTACTCGTGAACAGATCACAGGGAATTCGGCAGAGATTGAAGTCGTGCGAAGTAAGTCCCGCGCGCACACAGTCAATGGCCAATGTCTGCCATTCTTTGAGTGCTTTCTTGACAGCAGAGATCAGTCTGTTGGCTATTGCCTCTGCAGGACGGCTTGCAATCTCTCCTCCAAAGCTGCCATTCGATTTCACCTTCCCGTATATTTGTCCAGCATTGAACCTACCAGGCATCTTTCGCCCGTAGTTTACAAAAAAAAATTCTCGGCACGAATTTGTAAAAAAAAATATACCCATCACAATTTGGTTTTGGTTGTTTTTTTTCTTTCTCAAATTCATATCTGTTTACCATTGAAGGGGGGTTTGTTTTATAATGACCACTTTGGCATTATGATAATAACCAATGGGTTGTTCCCTAAAGGCCAACTTTTAATCGGTATTTTGTCTGCATCCTAAGCCATTTTGCTTGACTGGCTTGAAAAACAAAAAATATATAGATCCTCTGGCTGTACGATGGTCGTTTGTCCTCGCTGTGTGTGAACATCATCCCCAGTTATGGATCGAAGTGAAAGTGGAAGGGTAGGGGATAGGATGGGAGCTGAAGAGGTTGATGGAGAGGGAGAGGGAGGGAGGGGAGGGAGGGAGATGGAGTGGGAGAGGCAGAGGGAGAGGGAGAGGGAGAGGGAGAGGGGGATGGAGAGGGAGAGGGGGATGGAGAGGGATGGAGAGGGATGGAGAGGGATGGAGAGGGAGAGAGAGGGAGAGAGAGGGAGAGAGAGGGAGAGGGAGAGGGAGAGGGAGAGGGAGAGGGAGAGGGAGAGGGAGAGGGAGAGGGAGAGGGAGAGGGAGAGGGAGAGGGAGAGGGAGAGGGAGAGGGAGAGGGAGAGGGAGAGGGAGAGGGAGAGGGAGAGGGAGAGGGAGAGGGAGAGGGAGAGGGAGAGGGAGAGGGAGAGGGAGAGGGAGAGGGAGAGGGAGAGGGAGAGGGAGAGGGAGAGGGAGAGGGAGAGGGAGAGGGAGAGGGAGAGGGAGAGGGAGAGGGAGAGGGAGAGGGAGAGGGAGAGGGAGAGGGAGAGGGAGAGGGAGAGGGAGAGGGAGAGGGAGAGGGAGAGGGAGAGGGAGGGGGAGGGGGAGGGGGAGGGGGAGGGGGAGGGGGAGGGGGAGGGGGAGGGGGAGGGGGAGGGGGAGGGGGAGCGGGGAGGGGGAGGGGGAGGGGGAGGGGGAGGGGGAGGGGGAGGGGGAGGGGGAGGGGGAGGGGGAGGGGGAGGGGGAGGGGGAGGGGAGGGAGAGGGAGAGGGAGAGGGAGATGGTGATGGTGAGAGGGGAGGGGTAGGAGAGAAGTGAACAAGGCATGTGCAGTCATGGTTTTCCATGCCGGATCTGTCCCATAAATACGGCCCAAATCTTATTACATGGATAATCCTATTAGTGCCCTGTGTGCTGAGTCCTTCCACAACACCATTGCATCGCGCTACCATCAACCCCCAAATAGAAAACAAAAAAGGAAGAAAAAAACCCAAACATCCCGTCATGTAAGACAGTGTGACTTGGCACGTGTGAATTTAATCTGCTCTAAGATGCAGATCGACTTTCTGCCAAAAATTGCATAAAGTGCATGCCGGCAGTTAGTGCAGGCTTACGGTCGACTGTCTGGCACATGCAAATGGGGCTATGGAGACCCTTCCCCTCTGTGAAAAAATAAAAGAGAGAATGTATTGCTTTTGTGCATGACAATATTGTTCTTTGTGGGCAGCTACTGTACATGTAGCTACTTGACTGCAATGACAATGCCTTCATCAGGGAGGATGATTAACATCTGTGTGTGTGGTGTCTGGCTAAGGCGTGTGCATTTACCTCCAGCGAAATGCCGTACACATGCTTTTTGAATGATTTTTTTTTTTTTTAACGTGAAATCTTTTCATTGGGAGGTAGTTGACAATAGACCTGATACATCTGCACTGTTGAAGTTTGGTGAGCGCAGTTCACCGCATCTCAATTGTTTTTCAATGAGTTTTTTGCCCTTGCTCGGCGTGATAAGCACTGAATGCTCAGTGCTTTGCCCGGTTGCCTGATCGAAATATTTCAGGCCGCTCGAGCGGGATTCAAACCCGCGACCCCCGAATTCTAGTACAGATGTCTTAACCACTGGACCACCGAGCTGGTCGAGGTCGTGTGGTGGATTCGATTAATGTATAGCTGCGGGTACCGCATTGCATCATAGATTTAACATGACGTTTGCGTCGGGCACCGGGCAAAGCACTGAGCATTCAGTGTTTATCACATCGAGCAAGGGCAAAACCTCACTGAATTACATTCTCCTTGACGCAAACATCATGTTATATCTATCAATTGTTTTTACTGCAAGGTTTTAGAGACCGTATTCAGGGCTGTCTGTAAAGAACGGAGTTGTTACAGAAAACCGTAAGACCAGCCATGCAGAACAATTGTGCTGGGAATTCCCTAATGAGAGTCAGCTGTGCAAGAAGCCAACATATCATTATTTAATTGAATTTTTTTTATATTTTTTTACATTTTTATTGAACCGATCTGACGGACAGAATTGCTAATTACAGGCTGGCTCCGGGGAGATGTCTACAGCGTGACAGAATTGTTTTAACAAAAATGTTCAATTATGAGATGGGAAGGGAACTGCAGAGCCCATACAATTCAGACAGGGCTCTGAAAGTGCAGAAGAGTCTATGCCTTGACTCCTCCCAAACTGATATCCTGAGAACATCCTGATTTGTAAAGAAATATACAAAAATGTTGCAAACTGCTTACTGACTAAAATTACCAAAATGCAAATCTCAAAATTTAGTGGGCCTGACGTTTCGTTCCTAGCAGGACCTTTCTCAAAGGCAGAGTAGTCCTGCAGAGTGGTCCTGCTAGGATCGAAACATCAGGCCCACTAAATTTTGAGATTTGTAAAGAAAACGCAAAAGTGAGAGTTTCAAGTTGTGGGTACGAGAATCCCTTTTCCAAACTTTGTTGCTATTTGACTGATTAGCTTTATTTTTGTAGTGAGTCCCTGACTCCCTGGCGTGATTTGCAATTGAGATCGTGGCTCAGCTTGGGTAGTGGTTATTTGCATTGTTCCGCTCCTGTTTGTGGTGTTTGAAGGAACAGTGGCATTCAGAAGTGCGAGGTACCGTCACAACTCTAATGCCATGTAACGAGGGACATACTTGGGGCTGTATCTGATGGGCGATTAAATACTCGGTGGTTTTCGGTTGCCAGTGGGTTCAGGTGGTCAGCTTAGAGACAGTTAAAGGCCCTGTAGATACAACATCGGTAAAGGCCAAAAAGATTGCCACAGTTTCTGCGTTAAACCATTTAACATTCAAAAGACAAAAAACCTGCAAAGGATTGAGCTCAAATGGTGATCTGAGAAAGTAGAAAAAAGGCAAATAACCGTCACAGTTTTCGCACCGTTCTGTAGTGTCAGAAATTGTTTATTACTAAAGTACTAAACTTATTGGGAGGGCTTTCCAGAAAATAGCTCCGGACTTATGGAACTCACTGCCACAACATTTGAGGGATGAAACAAATTTTGATACATTTAAGGTTAAACTGAAAACGCATCTGTTTAATCTGTAGATTACAATCTGTTTTGTTTATTTTGTAAACTGTTAAGCGCATTGAGGTTTCTTTCAGTAATGAAATGCGCTCTATAAGAATCACCTATTATTATTATTATTATTGTAGATGTTTAAGTGAAGATTTCTCAAGAAGTACAGCATCCCAGACCTAAAGATTTCAATACATGTATGAGGATTCTGCCATGACCATCTACAAACTGTGTATATTAGAAGGAAATCTGTGGACATCCATGTTTTCTGATATTCCCAATGTTGTATTGGGCCTTTAAGATGGACTCTGCCATTTAGGAAAGGGGGAGTAGGAAGGGAGTTTCAGTGTGGTTGGATACCATTGGCTGTGGTGAGTAAGTGGGTTTGTAGTGTGGCAGCAGAATCGTCCTTCCACTCTTCTTGAGTGTAGAGTGCCCTTGCAGTTGCAGTGATGTCATGGCATTGTCATGGGCATGGGTATCCACATACCAGACCAGCCTGCAGTAAAGGTTTGGTCATCCTGCCAGGATTGTTGGCTGGATTGGATGATGGGAGCTGGAGTTGGGGGAGGTAGAGGCAGGAGGAGGAATCAGTGGCAAGGCAAGGAAAGGGAAGAGAAGAGATGGAATGGGAAGGAAAGGGAAAGGGGGGGGGTCGTTGTGTAATCTGATTTGTTTGCCAAGTGGCTTTTGGTTAACTGCATTACAGGTCAGTCTCACAAGGTGCCGCCAACCCTCTAGAGTTTTGGTGTAGGAATTGTGACCAAATTTAACACACGGCAGCGAAAGTTGACCCACACCTAATTAGTCCTCCCCCACCCCTTACCCCTTACCTCCCACCCCTCCGGGCTGCACGCAGGGACTGGAGGCTGACGGATCGAGAGGAGACCCAAAATAAAATCAGGAAAGTTAGTCGGGCGTGAATAATGGGCCGGCGCCTCACGGTAATCCCAATCTGTAACAAGAATCGAAAATTGTAGCGCTTTGGATCAGTGTAGACCGGGGAAGCTTGACGTCCGATGCGACTCAAAGGCGATCCCGGGGATGGGGGCGTTGTCATCTGCGGTGCGCCTGATCTTGTTTGCTCGTGCTCTGACGTCTGGCTTTGCAATATACTGCAATGCCGAGGGAGACTACCGGTGCCTCACGCGGGACCTCGGGAAGGCCAGCGGGACAGCTCCTCAGTCTGGGAATAGAATCGGAAGTGAAAATGTACCGTACAAAATGGAAGAAGTGTGCCGATTACCGTCATGGCAGTTAGTGGTTGACGGAGTGTGATGATGCGCTTGTGGCATCAGGATGTGGAGGTTGGTTGGGGGAGGGAGTGGGAGTCTGGTTCCAGTCCCACCAGGCGCCCAGAGGTTGCCTCAGCCTCTCTCACGACCTGACCCAGTTTATGACCGAGGTCAGCCCAGTGTTTGCCTGGTCACCCGCCATAAAGTGGGTCGGAGGCGTGTGCCTGGCACCTCAGGCCAGCACGCCCACTCCTAGAGTGCCACAGGGTTTTTATAGACTCTGGAGAGAGTACCTAGATCTTGCTCTGTGGCCTGCTGCCAATGGATCGGATTGGCGTTTTCTGTTTACTCCGCTTTGGAGAAGCCCAGAACTCCGCCGTGCTCTGACAGGATGCATCAAGATTTGAATCAGCACCCTCCCTTGAAATTGTATCGTCCGCGCTGGTAGAATCCTACAACCAAGCAACCCCGAGTGAATTACACAAACTCCCTATTGACTGCATCTGTCCAGCGTTATGGAAATTGTTTGATGATTTGATCCAAGGAAGACCCCTGTCATAGGTTCTGCTAGAATCCAAACATGATGTTCATGCATGGGGGCCCCTCTACATTGTATTTGCAAATGCAGTCCGACGTGAGGTCTTATACATGCACCTTGCATGTATTGTTCAGATGAGTTTACTTTTTTTCAACATGAGGATTCTATCATGACCATCTACAAAATGTGTAAATTAGAAAGAAATCTGTGGACATCTATGTTTTCCGATCTTCCCAATGTTGTATTGGGCCTTTAAGATGGACTCTGCCATTTAGGAAAGGGGGAGTAGGGAGGGAGTATCAGTGTGGTTGGATACCATTGGCTGTGGTGAGTGAGTGGGTTTGGAGTGTGGCAGCAGAATCGGCCTTCCCCTCTTCTTGAGTGTAGAGTGCCCTTGCAGTTGCAGTGATGTCATGGCATTGTCATGGGCATGGGTATCCACAAACCAGACCAGCCTGCAGTAAGGGTTTGGTCATCCTGCCATGATTTTTGGCTGGAGTTGGGGGAGGTAGAGGCAGGAGGAGGAATCAGTGTTCATGCATGGGGGGCCCTCTTTTTTGCAAATGCAGTCCGACATGAGGTCTTATACGTGTACCTTGCATTTATTGTTCAGAGGAGTTCACTTTTTCATTGGCACTGCTTGGAGTTGTCTTCAAGTTGTTCAAGATTGTCAAAGCTCAAAAACCTCCGCGGATGGCTTATTCCACGATTTGTTTTTCTCACGGAAGTTGAAATCGGTGTTGGCCTTGCAAGAACGTGCACACACCGAAAGCCTGAGCACGTAGTCTGTTCAGAGCGATCTGCATGGCTTTTGTTCCGGCATCCATTTCAAAATCAACCTCCCTCTCTTTCTTTGAGACGGTAAACATTGTGCTAGCATTGGATAGTAGCATCATGTCCTTGTGGCTTGGGATTGGTGTTTTGTTTTGGTATATCACCGCCAGGACATAATGTCCTTGAAGCCCTCCACCCAAAGAAAAGTAACCATGGCTATACGTGTGCATGTAAATTGTATCTGAGTTGTTCGCTTTGGTTTTTCTTCTTCGTCTATCATCAGTGACTGACAGTATTGTGTATTAAGTCTGCAGTGTCCATGAATAGAGTATAATGGTGAACTACGTGTGTACATATGTACATGTCTGTAAGTTGACCCTGAGCCTACTTGAGTGGATCTTACATGTACATTTTCATTCTTAAACCCCATGACTCTGAATCCAGATAAACCTCAGCCTCACTTTTGTCAGTGATCTTATGACCTCATGGGTGGGCTGAGGTCATTCTCCTACAATAATGCCGCACATGATAGTTTATAATAAAATGAAAATGACCAACTTGAAAGTACACTGTTCCCTCCGCCACATGACGAAGCCTTTAAAATGGCACCTGGGAATTACATGTACGCGTGGGAAGTGAAGGAATGTAAGTGAAGATGGTCATGAAGTCTGCACACACAGCAGGGAAAAAAAACTGTCAAAAGGATTGACGGTGTGCTACGCTCTATAAACTAGTGCATGTTTCTGAAGGGCAGATGAGGGGTGGACAGTGTGCATGGATTCTGCATAATTAAGCCACAGGCTTTGGCTTAGGTACCCTACGGCTGATCAATACCCCCCCCCCCCCTTCTCTCGGTCCTCGCTGTCCGTAGTGCTGGCCTAATAAAAAGGAAAGAAAGAAGGAAGCTGCCTCCGTCTCCCTGTCCTGTGTTCACCAGAGCAAAGGACAGCCAGGTCGCGCACACACCCACCCACACACCCACACACACACCATCAAACTGACACTGCCCGGGGTAACATGCATCAATACTCTGACCAAAGCACCGCTTCAGGAAACGTCCCTTCATCACCTCCTGTCAGAATCTCTCTCTCTCTCTTTTTCCTCTTTCTCTCTCTCTCTCTCTCTCTCTCTCTCTTCATTCCATCCATAAATAACGGCTCACAGCGGTGGAAAGAAAGGAAAAAAAAAAAAAAAAAAAAAGATTGGCTCTTAAATTAATTTTCACTCGTAGCTTGCAATTGGCAGGAAGGACCCCCTGAAACAGATGTCTCTGAGTTGGATATCAGCTGTGCAAGAATGCGTTGCTTTAAATCGGCGTTATTCTGCGGCCTATGCGGAGTCCTGTTGAAACAGGTGTGAGAAATGGAGAAGGGCCAGAAGATTGGAGCAGGGAAGACCACTCTAATTTGTTGTTTGAAATTGGGGGGGGGGGCTGTTTTGTACGTGTAGCACAGAAAAGTTCCACTTGATAAATACCAGGGCCAGGGGCCAGTTTTACGGAGCTGAAAACTCAGAAGTGCGCGCCCAATGTAAAGCCAACTCATCTTCCAATGCTCTGTGGGAATGTTATGCTTAAAGGCCCTATACAGCATTGGTAAAGGTCAACAGATTGCCACAGTCTGTGTGTTAAAGTTTAACCATAAAACATTCCCGAAAATCAATACTGCGAAGGTTGTAGCTCAAATGGTAATCTGAGAAGTAGAAAAATGCCAAAAAAGTCACGGTTTACGCACTGTTCTGTAGTGTAAGAAATTGTTTATAACTCACAAGTAATAGCTAATTGTCAATGTTTGTGTGAAGATTTCTCAAGAAGTACAGCATCCCAGACCGTAAGATTTCAACATGAGGATTCTATCATGACCATCTACTAACTGTGTAAATTAGAAGGAAATCTGTGGAAATCGATGTTTCCTAATCTTCCCAATGTTGTATTGGGCCTTTAATAGAAATGTTTCAATGACTGTTGGTCAAGCGCAATCAGCAATCATGTGGAGGTTAGGGTTAGGTTGCTTAGCTTCTCCCCAAACCTTTTCTGCTGAGAAAATGTTAGTATCTGAAGCGGCTCTCAGCAATTGGTCGTAGGTTGTCAGCAACTCTGGGCTTGCATCTTAGTCCAAATAAACAACACAGGGATGTATGTCAGAAGCAGTGAAGCTCCATCTTTGCTTTCTTTTGTAAGCAAGCTAGGTAGAGTTTTTAAGCTGAGCAGAATTCGGTGCTCAAGCTGCTATAGCTGTTAAATTGGCTAAGGTTGTCGTATTAAGTGTAGTGCATCGGGCTGCATTATCCTTCTGCCTGAACATTCCCTGGTGATTTGTAACTTGGCCACATGGAAGTGCACTCATACGTGCACATTCACCTGTGGGCCGTAGCATGTGCTGGTGTCTTGTGTGTGTGTTTTTTTTTGTATCACTGACAATACCCATCGCCTGTCTAACCCATCACAGGTAGATAAGCAGCCAGTCGTTATGTGTACATTAGGTGTGGTATTACTGGTATTTTACAAGTTGTAGAAGATAACGCCGTCAGAGGTGACCTTTGCACATTGGCAGATACCCCCCCCCCCCGGCAAGCTTTTCAATATCAATATAATGTTAGTTGGGAATGCGGAAGTGGATTTTTTGGCCTCTGTAACTTGCAATAATCAAGTCCACAGGGAACTTGTGTGTTGTCCCGGCTTTCATTCAGTCTCACCCTGAATGAGCTCTGGCTTCCCTGACTACAGTTCGGGATTATTTGTCTCTGTGTACATGTATTCTTATCTCTGTGTTTGCTCTGTCCTAATTCGTCTCATTTCCTATCTCGTCCCAATCTGGCTCTGGATGAGGAAGGGGGAGAGGGGGGGGGGGGGAAACCCTTCTCTCAGCTTGAGATTCGGGGTTCAGCAAGAAGAGAGGAGACAATGCCGGTGTGGTCAATTTGAAGGCGAGGGGTAGGACTGAAGGAGATGATCATATAGAATGCAATACGGTTGTGGCGAACAGCCGCCATCAGCTCACTCGTCCCCAACTTTTGGTTTGACGACTTACGGGCAATATCTCCGCTCACGAGCGGTCTGTACTACATAAGGGCCCGTACACCAATCCTTGAGATGAAAGCAAACCAAATTGGACGCCTTTATTCAGTGGAACTCTATCCATCAAATGGAGAAGGATAAGGGGCAGTGAAAATCCCACAGCGGGCAACCTCCATTCCACACGAGTTGCTCTCCCCTTACTTAATCCACACAATATCAGAGCAACAAGGAAGAAGAGCTTTTTAGCCAGAGGGGTAGATCTTTTTCTTTTCTTTTTTTTATGAAAAAAATAACACTTTCCATTTTAGGGTTTTTTTTTGGGGGGGGGGGTGTCCCCTTCTTTTTCCATATTCGGAATTGTCCAAATATCCCGGAGCTGTGTCGGCTGCAGGGCTTGTTCCATCAGTGGAAAAGCCATTGGGCCAGGCTTCACTGCACCAGCAGAGTGCACATGACCATCTTATTGCAGGCAGAGAAAGAGAGAAGGAGAGAGAGAGAGAAGAAAGGGGGGGGGCTGGAAACTCTCCCAATACCCACAGCTTTGGCTTGGGCAGGCCATGTCTCTCTCATCCAATCCCTGAAAATAACTGTTTCTATGTCCCCCCCCCCCTCCTTCGCCTCTACTTAAAGCCCCTACACAACATTGGTAGGATAGAAAAACAGATTTTACATGAAACTCAGGACTGTACAATTTAAAGATATTGTAGAAACCTCACACTGAAATATTTCTGCCTAAAATGCTGTATTTAAAAAAAAAAGGTTTTGCACATGTACATTGGTGCCGTACTGGCATGCTGGCATGCTGCACATGTACATTGGTGCCATGCTGGCATGCTGGCATGTTGCACATGTACATTGGTGCCGTACTGGCATGCTGGCATGTTGCACATGTACATTGGTGCCATGCTGGCATGCTGGCATGCTGCACATGTACATTGGTGCCGTACTGGCATGCTGGCATGTTGCACATGTACATTGGTGCCGTACTGGCATGCTGGCATGTTGCACATGTACATTGGTGCCATGCTGGCATGCTGGCATGCTGCACATGTACATTGGTGCCGTACTGGCATGCTGGCATGCTGCACATGTACATTGGTGCCATGCTGGCATGCTGGCATGCTGCACATGTACATTGGTGCCGTACTGGCATGCTGGCATGTTGCACATGTACATTGGTGCCGTACTGGCATGCTGGCATGTTGCACATGTACATTGGTGCCGTACTGGCATGCTGGCATGTTGCACATGTACATTGGTGCCGTACTGGCATGCTGGCATGTTGCACATGTACATTGGTGCCGTACTGGCATGCTGGCATGCTGCACATGTACATTGGTGCCGTACTGGCATGCTGCACATGTACATGTACATTGGTGCCGTACTGGCATGCTGGCATGCTGCACATGTACATTGGTGCCGTACTGGCATGCTGGCATGCTGCACATGTACATGTACATGTACATTGGTCCCGTACTGGCATGCTGGCATGTTGCACATGTACATTGGTGCCGTACTGGCAGCTGGCATGCTGCACATGTACATTGGTGCCGTACTGGCATGCTGGCATGCTGCACATGTACATTGGTGCCATGCTGGCATGCTGCACATGTACATGTACATGTGCGTACATGTACAGAGTGCAAGTAGAAGCAAACAGCGAAGCAAGCAGCGAAGCAAGACTAAGTGCACAATGATTGTATGGGTGTGATTTGTCAGTTCTACAGTAGATGCCTGTAGCACTGCGTGCCACCGGCGTGCATGGTGAGGGCCTATCCATAGCGCGGACTGTCAGTACAGGTAATTTGTTAGTCAACCTCTGAATGGATCCTGTCTTCCACAATCTCCCGACAATGGGCAACAAATGAGGTGAGACTGACAGCCCCGCGTGTGTCCCATCCAACTTCGTCAAGTGGGAAGTGGGCTCCGGGGAGATTTCTGTGGCCTACTGGGTTTTTGAAGTTGAATGAAAGATTGATGAGGCAGACCATTGACGTGCCTAGTTGAACACCACAGGGAAACCATTTTCATGGTCCACCGGTTTTCCCGCAGCCTCCATTTTCTGTCTCCCCCTTGCCCAGGGAAAAAAAGTGCAGCAATTTCCCAAGTGATCGTGTGTACAATGTATGTGTGCGTGTGGTTTTTAAACAAAAGATTTATGACCTGTACTTGGCCAGCATTTGCGTATCCTGAGGTATGTGTGAATAGTGGTTGGTTGTGTTTTGGAAATTGATTTCTGTCAAAGTTTCATTGGGGTTTTGGTCAGTAGTTGTTTTGTGGTTTTGGGTTTTTGTTTTTTTTTTTGGGGGGGGGGGTAAGTTGATAAAATGTGGATTTGATTTCATTGATTGATGTGATTTGATTTATAAATTTTACTCTCATTGCAGTAAAATGAATACATATAAGTAAACAATATCATATTTACAATAGGGATGTACAGTGTAGCGTTGCTATAACAAACGACCCGGGATCCATGGATATTGTTCGGTATAGGGGTCATTCGTTATAGCAGTTGCGGCCACATATTTTGTACATAAAAAAATCAGGAGCCAAAGGGCATGTTCATAAATAGCAGAATGTTCGGTATATATTGGTGTTCGTCATATAGGGACGTTCCACTCTACATGTATATACACAATGATAAAGATTTCAATAGACAACATTACTTAAATAATGATGTCTATTGAAGTTTTAAGAAAGGCATGATTGGACTGCAAGGTGGGTATGATTGAGGAAGGTGACAGCATTTGTCCACTTGAAATGTAATGGGAGAATCAATTAGCCTTCATGGTGTATGTCAACAAATCCGTTTGGATCACATTACGCAGTCAAGACAAAATTGCCATGGCCTGTGTGTGTGTGCACAACAGTGCATGTGGTGGTTCCTGATTGGGTTCGTTCAAAACAACCGAATCTGGCAGCCAGAGAAGCTAGTAATGACATGTTCATATGATTTGGGGTGGGCACACTCACACAAAATGTCTATTCAGGGATGGATGTTTGTGGCATCACCTATCTTCCACTCATTTGGCCATCAAGGGGTCTCAGGTTTTGCCAACCGAAAAGGTGAAGTTTGGGCAACTCAGTGCTCAGTGCAAAGCAAGGTTGTCCACTGGATGGTGCTTATGCATGTACATGCACGTGTGCATGGGTGTATTTGCCCAGAGCTTCATGCATGCACCGGCCTTTGCAAAGATAAATAGATTCACTCCAACCAGGGAGGAGGGAGGGGAAGGGGAGGTTGCCAGTTTGGTAGATAGGGTCAGCACAGTTGAGTGCCATTCAAGGACCCCACCCCCCCAACCCCTCCACCCTCAACCCTTGACATGGGGACAACGACAGAGGGAGGGAGAGATGAATACATTCACCTAGGTCAGGAGACGGAAGTACACGCGACTGATGGTGAATTTTGATGATCAGTGAATTTAATAATGTGATGAGTCGGAGGGGCGGCCAGAGCGTGCAGTTTGAGTGCAGCCGAGCCATTTGCATGGCCACACACGCTGTGCACATATGAGGAAGTGAAACCCACAAGCATGAATGATTGGATGACGTCACGCTGGCATTACTATTGTGCTGGTAGTGGTGGTGGTGGTGGCTGTGTGCGCACGCGTCTCTCTGTTAGTGCCCTACGATCACCACTCACTTATGGGGGGGGGGTGATGGGGAGACTGAGGGCAGAAGTGCTACAGTGACAAATGTGGATTAGGTAACAGAACGCCTGGCTGTCTACCTGCTGAAATACACGGGCAGGATTCCTGATGCCTTTTTGACGTGTGAGCGTTTTTTACGTGTGGCTGTGTCGATCTGCAACATTGCAGTGAGGAGCTGACTTGGGTCTGCCGTTTGCTGCTGCGAATTCAGCAGATCAGTTCGATGCCTACTTCCAAACCTTCCTCTGTAGTTTCTTCCTAAATTGTGTACCCATGGCAGCTCATCCCTAAGTGATCAGCAGGATAGAGTCACAAGACAATGAGCGATGCACAGAAACCATACGGCCATCTGACGTCTGGTTGTCAATCGTAAGTTGAGTTACAATGCACCGTAGTGCTTTGTGAAATCCATCCCTGGTCATATTACCATTTGTATGAAGAAAAAAAAACCCAGGCATTTTAGGAGTGTTTTTTTTTTAGGATGGATGGTGGGGGTGGTGTGAAAGGCTATGTGACCTTATTGATTTACCAGCGGAAGAGATGAAAATATCAAATGTTGCTTAGTTCTTTGGTTTCAGTGCGTGAATTGTTGGGTATGGTGTCATTTTCATTTTAGGTAATAAAAGGAAATTTAGATCCTTATACCAATTACCTGCCTAGAATTCAAGTCCTGCTAAATTTTTGAAATACATGAAATTTGGCTCACCTAATTTCCAACTTCAATTTTCATCGGCAAATTTGAATGAATCCAGGCTGTGCGCTCTGGTGAAGCTGTGCTGATGTGGAACTTTGCTCCTCGCATGAGATATTTGCGTTGGTCTCTTATTACGATAAATATGTACTTATGTGCTGCCATGCATGCTTATTGGAAAGGAGGAACGTCACTCTATGGCAAGTCGTACCGGATCTTCTCCACTTCTCCTCGTGGTCAAGTGGCGTGACATTTGCAGAATGGCACGGAGCTGATAAATTTCAAAGGTGAGGCCGTTGTGCCACCTTTTTTTGATCCTAGTAAGGGAAAAATAGCCGAGCGCAAAATCACCTTTTTTTTATGTGCTGTTTTCCTTTATCGGTAGCGTGAATTTTCCATCACAGGTCTTGGCTCCCCTCCTCTCCCCACCCTGTTTCAGCGTCACGTACCAGCTGATGTTACGATTTACGAACGTGTGTCCCGAGCGCTGACGTCATTCCGCATGCTTTGCACTCTGGCGGTGCCAGTTTTTTTTTGGGGGGTGTGGATTATTTCGGCTTTGGAAGTTGCGGTACTTTTCTCTCTCTCTTTCTTCTTTCGTCCCCGTCCCTGGCTGGTGCATGGGGGCTAACCACAGGCACCGCTCTCAGAGAGGGTGTCAAAGCTGTTTATCGTCAAATCTACCACCGCCCTGTCTCGGCCCCAGTGGCCTCAGCGCGAATAACTTATGCATGACGTTGACACGTGGTACACACCGCCGGAGAGGTGTCAATTTAAGATTTGAATGGAAGGAGTAAGGTGTGTGTGGGGTAATTTTAGCATCATCGGTCTGTATGAGGATTATACATCATTTGCGTCAATGCATTTTCTGTAAGCTGGATTCCCCGTACACGTACATGTACATGTATGTGTGGCCATTTTTTGTTTAAGGGATGGAAATTGGTTGGGATTTTTGTTTCATCTCTTCATCAAAGAGCAAAGTAAATCTGACTGGTGCAGGATTTTGATTGGACCGGCCTCGTACACCTTTGTTGGGCCTCCCCTATTTTTGATGGAGTTTGGGCACCATTCACAAGTTATCAGACATTGTTTTTATTTGAGAAAGGTCCCACTCTGATTGAAACCTCTGGCCCTATAGTTAGCAGGATTGTTTTTAAGGATTGTTTTTACCACTAGTAATATACTAGTGATTACACTAGTCATAAACTAGTGATATACATGTACCTGTGATATGCTAGTAATATTCACATGATATACATGTACTAGTGATATACTTGTGATATACTAGTGATATACTAGTGATATTCAAGTGATGTAAGTGGTATACATGCACTAGTGATATACTAGTAATATACATGTACTAGTGATACTGGTATGTACAACATAACAAGTGGTATACAGATGATATACTAGTGTTATATTAGTGATTTGCTAGTGATATATATTTATCTAAGGTTTTGTAGCTTGTGAACAAAAGCAGTAATTTTCTGTTTTTGTCACAGCACAAAAACTGTCAGACAAAATATGCACAGTTGTTTGTTAATGGTATGCCAAATAAAGCCTGCTCTTTTTATTTCACCCTGCAGATAACCATGAAAGTGAAAAAAAGAAAGTCCTTTGAAATAGTGGAAAAAAATCAAGATATCTATTTATGAAAGGTGGCCAGTTATAAAATGAATGGTCATCTTTGAGGGAAAAAAAACACACTCAAAGGACCCGCCCCTTTTCAGGAATAATTGGATGACCCTTGTCTGACAAAATGTGCACAAACTCTTGTGCCAAAAGATGATTTCTGTTTAACAATTTGGAATCAGAGTGAGCGTAATCATTGCAGTGTAGTGATCTGAGAGTTAGCAGCTCTGCAAGTCCATGTAGTGGGTGCACAATTGACCCATATCTGAATTCCTTATGTGGCTATTTTTGTCATCTATGAATGAAAGATGTATGCAGCCATTAAAGTTGCACTTGACAGATGGTCACATCAACACCAGGGATCTGAAATTCATGCCCAGCACACCTTGTCAAACCATAATTATGCACCTATCAGGTGAATAGCTTGGCGAACAGTTACAGCGATCCATTTCGGATCGTCAGTGTACGTGCACGTGCACGTGGTCAGGTTACGTGTACTCAAGGAACGATCTGGTACATTAGATTAAGTCCGCATGGGTAAATGAGTTTTAAATTGAGGCAGATTTGTACGTGTTGCACGAGGAAATCCAGCAATTTGGCCACCCCTATGCGCATTCTCAAGGAGTTAAATCACTGCACGACCGGCCCCTGTGCACATTTTTAATCTGGACGGTTGAAACTGGGCCAAACTTCTTCTCTTAGCTGGAGTGCATTGACCTTCCTGAGACTGTAAAGCCATTAGCGATGTGCATTCGTCGGATGGCACCAGGGTGTGTGGTGTGGCCACTGCATTGGGATCTGTGCATGAGCTAATGGGCCGCAGTGCAAGTGCGTGGTACCCCGTCTGCTGCAGTGGTGCTTTCCTTGGTTGGACTGTATGGGGACTCTGACTGATTGGCGTGTCTGGGAGATGGCACTTTGGATTGAACCCGCCCTCTCCATTGCCAGCTTACTGTATGACCCTGACATTTGAGGCCCACACATTTTCATACCAAGTTGGCAGCAGTGGTGATATGCAGTCCACTTCATGTACATGTAATACCGGTACATGGCTGCTCATACACCCAATACTGATGTAGTTGATCCCAAACTTCAATCTCACAGAAAATGAATTGACTACAGTAATGTGCAAACATGTTACAAACTGCTTACTGACTAAAGTGACCAAACAGCGAATCTTCAAAATTAGAAGGGTCTGACGTTTCGATCAGAGTTGGATCGAAACGTCAGGCGCTAATAATTTTTGAGAAATTTGAATTATCAGAAGCTCTCTCCTTTTGCATTCATTGTCCTTATAAATACTTTGCTTTTTATCCACGATAAAATCTTTGACTAGGAAGTATCTTTTGAAATTCACCCCAAACTGTCCGGCATTTGCAAGCTATTTGCATCCTATTACTTTTGCCGATGTGAGCACTGAATGAATTGTCAAAGTGTACATGTAGGAGGGATGTGGAAGGTGTGTGCAAATCTGTGGCCCTAATTTTGTTGGAATTGAAATGCCAGGTGATTTCAGAAGAGTACCGTGTATTAAATCAAAAGTACATGTGTACATTGTACACGTACATGGACGTGCATATTAGCATCCCCAAATCATTGACAGAAGAGGAAATTAATGTTTATAGTAATATCATGGGTCCAGTTTTATTAGACAAGCACTGTAAACAACAGATTGATGACTGATGCTTTATGTGTTCAAGGGAATACTGTATGTTTAAAACAGTTTTTAAAGAATCACTGGTCTGAATTAATTGGCTGAGTCTTCCAAGTGTATGGTAGCCACTGGCTTATGGCTGCAGACTTGTACTACGTGTGCTATTTCTGGCTTTGTAGCCTACAAATTCAGATATGTAGCTTATTGAAAGTCCCGAAGAGGTTGGGAGAGGGGAAGGATGGGAGGAATGAGGTAGGGGGAGTGAGGGAGGCCATAACTGGATCTAAGAGTTTTAAAGTGCAGCTGAAATTTTCCCCCCAATTTTGCCACCTGCTGTCACCACAGATGCAACCAATTTGCTGTTCTATTATTCAGTTGTCAGGCTTGACATTTCCAGACCTAAATGCTCAGGCGGGCTCTTTTTCAAGACAGCCGGACCTGATCCCGAAGGCAGGGACCGGTCCTCATTCATAATGTAGTTTAGGGTTTCTCCTTCTATACTTACCTGAGGCGGGCTGCCGTGGGAATGCTGCAAATTGTCTCTGCCCAGTCAGGGGAACTGGATTTAATGTCCTCCCAGGCGGTATCGGGTCAGTCGACGTCCACCTCTTTAATGAGTAGGAAAGCAGGCTTTCCTTACAAACGCACATCGAAGCTGGGTTGCTCACACCAAGCCCATCAAACCTCCCCCATGTACTTGGATATGCATGTATAAGCCTTCATGCATATAAGCTATATTGGAAATCCTTAAACCATACCCCCTTTTTTTATACAGTAATTGATTTCCTTTTCCATTTTCAAAATCTTTTTTTGGCGGGCTTGACATTTCAATGCTAGAAGATCCCTTTGCAAAGAATGATTGACTGCATTTTGGCCGTTCTAAATCATAAGCAGTTGAGAGCATTTTCTCTTTCTTCAATCATTTCCCTAGAAAATGCTACTTTGGACCTGCACCATGACTTTGTTGTGGCCTTTAAGTTTTGTGTTGCCCTTCTGACTAAACATTGCCCATCTACCAAGAACCGTCGTAAAACATTTGCGGAGAGGTTTTCCTCTGCCTTTTTTTTTTAGTCTACTTGATAGACTGTGTAGGGAGTGGAAGATGAATATTTAATCCAATTTTGTCGTCATCTATATAATTTCAATTTCTTTCTGGGCGCTAATAGAGTCTTTATTTGGCATATTGAGATTATTTCCTGCTGTGGCTGTTTTTATACTCCATGCCAGAATCTGATCTGAGACTAGCATTTCAAAGCGGTAAGGAGACATGGTTGCTTTGTCTCTGCCGACAAATTACTGTCATTATGGACATCGCACCGGCATTTCCATTGACTATTGATAGCGCTGTGAGTCTTAACGTCCCCTGAGAACTGTCCTCTCCTGATCTAAATTCTCTCCTGCTCCGTCTCCTCCTGCTCCTCCTGCTCCTCCTGCTCCTCCGTCTCCTCCTGCTCCTCCTGCTCCTCCTGCTCCTCCTGCTCCTCCTGCTCCTCCTGCTCCTCCTGCTCCTCCTGCTCCTCCTGCTCCTCCTGCTCCTCCTGCTCCTCCTGCTCCTCCTGCTCCTCCTGCTCCTCCTGCTCCTCCTGCTCCTCCTGCTCCTCCTGCTCCTCCTGCTCCTCCTGCTCCTCCTGCTCCTCCTGCTCCTCCTGCTCCTCCTGCCCCCCTGCCCCCCCCCCTGCTCCTCATGTTCTCCCTATTCCCCATGTTCCCCCTGCTCCTCCTGTTCCCCTGCTCCTCCTGCTCCTCCTGCTCCTCCTGCTCCTCCTGCTCCTCCTGTTCCTCCTGCCCCCCTGCCCCCTGCTCCTCCTGCTCCTCCTGCTCCTCCTGCTCCTCTTGAGCAATCCTCTTGCTCCTCATCATTCTCCTTCTCCCCCTCCTTTTGCTCCTCCTGCTCCTCCTACTCTTGCTCCTCATCATCTCCTGCTCCTCCCCTTCTCCCCCTCCTCCTGTTCCTTCTGCCCCTCTTACTCCTCATTCTCCTCCTGCTCATCCTCCCCCTGTTCCTTCTGCTCCTGCTCCCCCTCCTCCCCTACTCCCCCTCGGCCCCTCCCCCTCCTCCCCTACTTCCCCTCAGTCCATGGTCTTGCCTTTCTTTCTGAATGATTTAGGATGAACCAACAGAATGCTCTACGGGGCTTGGCTGTCATCCATTGCGTCTCTGCCAGCGGTAGTGGCCATGATGGACAAGGGAGCTTGTTAATAATGACCCGTCATTGGAATGGATACTATGGCTGCAGATACAATCTGTTTAACAGATCAATCACCCGGCATCCACTTACATCAAGGTCTGCAAAGCTGACCGCTTTTTTTTACGACCATTTCCACCCTCCCCTCTCCCTCTACCTTCTCTACCTCCTGAGTCCAGCATCGCTTGATAGAATGTCGTAAAGCCCTGCTCATTGTCTTGTAATACATGCACGAGCTCTTACCACAGGTTGAATATCGAAAGAAATGTGTGCTTTATTTGTACGTGATTGCGGCGGATGCTCCCTCGAGTTCGCTTACACTGTAACGTGAGCCTGGCAACCAATCACGCAAAGGGGATTTGTCACATTTGGTGGCAAATTGTCACTTAGTGACAATTTTGTCGGTTATTGTTAGTTTACCCTCTGCGGAGGCACGGGCAATCATGGCTGCTGCTTGCCGATAAAGCAATCATATCAGGTTCAGTTTGAACCCGTGCATAGTAGCCATATCCCGGGACAGTTTAAACGTCAATTTTGGCATCAGTACTAGGCCTCACTGCAATCACAGTGGCTTGCTAGCACACTGCAAATGAGTTGTTACCGGCTCTTTTCAGAGCCACACTCCTTCTTGACAGAGAAGTGCTACAGGGTGTCACCGCAAACCTTCCCTTTGGAGTTTTTCCACCATACAAACCAGTCTTATCTACATTGCAACCGGCCAATGAAATGTCTCATTTGCTTGAATGTTTGTATTTTTGGGGTAATAGTGCACACGTAGAAAACTAAGGCACCATGCAAGCAATTCATAGAAGAATGGAAGAGCATAGGATTGAAAACTCCCTTGAGGAAAACTCAGTTGAGACTTTGTAAAGGTTTACAAAATGGAAATCCATTTTCACGCTCAAGACCACACTGTCTTGGTCTCTTTGTGACCGCATTAACAATTTGTGCATAAGCAGCTGCCTGTATGAAGTCCCCATCCATTGCCCCCTCCTATCTCTTTCCCTATTTCCTGCCAGCATACATGTAGCCGAGCGACCCATTGTTTCCATCAAGGTTTAACATCGATGGTTTAATATCTCTCCCTTTCTTCCGCCCAGTGGATGTCCTTGACAGGACCCTAACCTTCCTCCCCCCCTCTCCTCCCCAACCCCCAGCCCCCGTGTCCCCCTCTGTCCACCCTCAGTCTGATTACCTAGAGCTGAGGATGGGTTGACAATTGTCGTGGGATGCGTGCACAGCATGGGCTGGCTTGAAGTCGGGTCAGACCGTCGGCAGGCAGAGGCCTTGCCACGTGGGCAGGTTTGGCTGCATGACACAGAGGTCAATGTCAGTCATTGCATTCTGCTCAATAGGGGGGAAAACCACAAAAAACACGATGCAGCAATTCCCCCCTAAAAAAAAATAATAAAAAAAAAAGGACAAGGGAGAGAAAAATAATTAGTTTTCTGCTCGATGATATATATATTCTGGATTTTTTTTTTTTAAATAATATTAAAAAAAAGGACAAGGGAGAGAAAAATAATTAATTTTCTGCTCGATGATATATATTCTGGATTTTTTTTTACCAGTTTTACATTCTACATGTACTTGTATAGGAAAAAAATTCTGAGTGAATGTTGATTCATTTGCTTATTATCTTAGCTTGAAATCATGCCACAAATCATTGATCAAAATGGAGTGAGGATAGTATGTGCATGTATTTCGTAGTCATGCAATGTATCCATGCATATGGTCAGACATGTGGTTGATAACTTGATTGATTCATCAAGAGTAGTCAATCAATGGCTGCAGTTATCATTTGATCAAAATTAATTAAAGATATTAGTACACTTTATAGTGTCACTGTAATCTTAATCAGCTCAATGTATTGTACATTCACCACAAATATCCTGAAATCTCATTTGATTTAATTATATCAATTTTGTTACTCGTTGGAAGTATCATTTTGATGTTAATTATCACGTTTGTTGTGATTTGGTCCCAATCCAAATCCTATGCTTTTTATGTTTCCGTGTGCAATTGTAATTCATATTTATTTTTCAAGTTGTTCAATTTCCCCTACTGGAATAGCACTTGCATGCACATGCTAGGTTTCTATGTGCACGTGCGCATTATGAAGGTTTCTTTCAAGGATCCATATAGGCATTGGGAATCTTCTTTTCTTAAAACGGAGATAAAATTCCAAAAATGAAAGAAGAAACCTGTATTTTTCCTCATCCAGTATCCTGTAGACTTGTGTGCTTTTTCTTTGGTGAATGCTTTAATCAAATCAGGAAGAGAAATGTTGTTCATTTATCTCAACCCAAAGTAAATTTTATTTGAACAGGAACTTCAGCGCAAGACCATAGCGTCCCGGGTTCACGTCCTCTGACCTTTACGGAGCCCGGGTTCAAGTCCTTCCTCCGTCCAATTTATTATCAATTCAGAGGTCTCGGGTTCAGGTTCCCGATGCTCGTCATGGCTCTTTAAATTAATTTTGTGAGCGCTGTCATGTCCCATTGCATCGGCCTCTGGTGGTGTCTCATTACAGCCTCCCTCCCTCACCCTCCCTCACCGACGTATTTTATGACTGGGCTAGTAGAGGATAATCACGGGGGCCCCCCATTATGGAGTCTACCATAAAGGACGGCCACTGTTGATCAGCATTCAGTGGCAAAAGTCCAGCCTTCTTGTGGGCTGAGATATATTCCTGGTGCCGGGGCTTAATTGGTGACAGCCAGAAATAAAATAGAAAACTGACGGCCGGGTCCCCCCCCCCCCATGCACACTGTGTGCTTGCTTCATTTCCTTGCCATGTTTCACGGGAGAAGGAAGCATTTAAAAGAAAGGAGAGGGGAAAAATGCCCCCCCCCCCCAAAAAAAAAAAAAAAAAAAAAAAAAAAAAACACATTCACACTCGCACCAAAACGATGGCAAAGAATAAGGCAGAAATTGTGTGGACTGAAGGACAAAGCGTTTCAAAAACCAAAGCAGTGTTAGTGTGTACTGTGTAATGTAGTCATAACTACCCAGTGCCATGGTAACCTGGTGTCATGGTTACCAAGTGCCAGCTGCTCTCTTTTTATTTATGAATGAGCGGTTTTTTTTTGCTTTTCTTTTATCTTTCCTTTTTGTTTTTAGGTGGGGTAGGTGGGTAAATGCCAGTGCTGTTATTGATATGCAGTACTTAGGCTTTATTGATCGATTCAATTAGTTAGCATTACCCTCACCCCACGCCATTGGTAATGTGATGGAGAGGGTTTGCCCAGTGAGGGTGATGGATCCTGGGGTAGCTGCGTATCTTCATATGCACCTGTCATGCCTCCCTGTCACGGTCCGTCCCAACAACTAACCAAGCCCACTGTGCCACTCAGTGACACAAGCCTCATCAATAATGATTGGGTTTCCTAAATGTGCTCCTTTCTCGAGATGGCTCCCGACTGTACATGTACGTGCATGAGTCTTATTGCAATCACTATATCCATCCCCTGACCCATCCCTATCCCCATTCCTCATCCCCATCCCCATCCCCATCCCCATCCCCATCCCCATCCCCATCCCCATCCCCATCCCCATCCCCATCCCCATCCCTATCCCCATCCCCATCCCCATCCCCATCCCCATCCCCATCCCCATCCCCATCCCCATCCCCATCCCCATCCCCATCCCCATCCCCATCCCCATCACCACCCCATCCCCATCCCCATCCCCATCCCCATCCCCATCCCCATCCCCATCCTCACCCCCATCCCCATCCTCACCCCCATCCCCATCCCCCATGCTCACCCCCATCCCCTTCCCCATCCTCATCCCCATCCTCATCCCCACCCCATCCCCATCCCCATCCTCATCCCCATCCTCATCGCCACACCCATACCCCATCCCAAATCCCCATCCCCACCCCACCCCCATCTCCATCCCCATCCTCACCCCATCCCCATCCTCATCCCCATCCCCATCCTCACCCCCATCCTCACCCCCATCCCCATCCCCCATCCCCCATCCCCTTCCCCATCCCCATCTAGAGGCATACAGTAGTGTACTGTACAATCGAGGAGGTTGGTACGGTAGCTCGCTTGGCTGCAAAGGGGTATCCATTGCCACACTACCACCCCTTCTTCCAGTTCCCCCATTTGCTAAATGGTGCATAGATCTGTCTGGTGGATTCCCCCCGGCCCTCCCATCCCCATGGGTGTGCAGGATGTATGGTCGACTCCACTCAAAGGCATGGCTGTACACGGCGCTCACTAAATTGACGAGTGGGGTCACAGCAGCCATGTGCACTCAGTAGAACCGAGGCACAGGACCAGTGCCATGGGAGTGGAGGGTTAAGTGTCTCGCTGCTTCTCATCGGTATATCAGCAGTGGGGGGTTTTGCTCTCCCTTTTTTTTCCTGTGCCCCTGTTCTTCGTTGTAATGGCTAGTGCACTATCGGGCGAGCAATTACATGCATTTGTAAAGCTGAGACCGTTTGTTTGGAGGGGGGATGTTAATGCAGTGGGACTGGTTCATACATATACATGGAGAAATGCCGGGGAGAGCGTAGGAAAAAAAAAAAGGGACTCATGGGACGTGGTTGATGGCATGCCGCTTAAACGCCCCAGCCCTTGACCTTGACTTGTTTAAAAGGCGAGGTGGAGGGGGGGATGGAACGGAGGGGAGGAGGATGCTTGTTGTTATGGCAACTGGGGATGTCTCACGGACAGAACACCCCCCCCCCTCCCACCCTCCTCTGCACGAATCGCTGAGCATTGTCTGAATGAAATTGGGTAGGAATCTTCTGTTTAATAACTCTGGAGGAGCAGAGGGAAGCTCCGATGGGGCATTGGGGGAGGAGTAGGAGGGGGGATGGCTGTGGAGAGATATAGCTCTGCATGGCACCTGCTTCTTGATGCTTTCAAAACAAGAAGATGAGAATGTTTGTTGGCAGGTGGGGAGGGAGGGGGCATCATTGGGTGGAGGACGTCCTGATGGGATGCTCCTGAATTTCCCCCGCCTGACATTGGGGCTTGTCCTCTCCTCTCCACCAAATAGGCTAAGACTAAAGCCCTTTTCACACTACAGAGCCAATAGCCTGGGAATAAATCCCCGGGGAAAATCCCGGGAATTTTTTCACCCCATCGACACCCTCACAACCGTTCACACTGGACCCATTTGGTAACTCCCGGGGACACTATTTCCCCGGAATATGCACGGTCCTTTCACCCTGGCAATCAAATCCCAGGGAATGGGTAAACAGAGGGCACAGTTCCCAAAAGGTGGGGTCAGTAAGAACCCGCAGACATTCAAATTAGTTGCTTTTCCCCGGGGAAAACATTTAACCCCGGAGTTTTCGCCTTCTCCCCTACTCCCGAGCAGGGGTAGATATATTCCCCAGGTAAAATCTTTTTTCCGGGAATTTCTTTGGTAGTGTGAACAGATTGACCGAGTTTTCCTTGTGAATTTTCGAGAAAGGATTTTGTCTAGTGTGAAAACCCCTCACCAAAAACCTATTTTATTTCAAACATTTAGGTGCGCAATAGAAAATGCTGCACAATTATCTTGGTGAGGGTTACTGGGCAAGACAGCCATACGGATTGTGTGGGTAACTACTGGGATGCAGCTAGGCTATTTCGGTCTTAGGAAAATGACTCTTTGGTGTATGTCAACCACATGTCTTCGCATTGAAGTTGAGAAATGTGGAATGTTGGGCTGTGTGTATGGAATGAAGGATACATGTGCACAGTTTGCAGTTTGGTCGGTGCAAATAATAGCACAATTGTTCCACAGTGTTCATCGATTTTTGTTTTGTCTGATTTCATTATCCCGAGGCATAAGCTTGCTTTGTCAGTGTAGCCATTCATTTGGGGATCTCCGTGCTACACATAGTTTCTGATTTACCACCTACATGTACATGTATGTGCACACTGTACATAATTCCTGTGGGCTCTGGTTTTGCATTCCTGTATTCTCTTTGAGAAGCCTACAACAACAATGAGACTGTTTCTTTTGATTTGGTTGCATTCGGTTGGGTGGATAATTCAATAGGATGCCACGTTTCAAGTGCGCATACCGGTACATGTACAATGTACAATGTAATGCCCATGCATGTACATGTACCTACACAGTACCGGTACGTGCTACATGTTATGTAAATGTACATCATACATCTCTAGACAGCCAATGTTGTTTAGACAAACATGCCAGTTACTTTCATCTTTGCCTTGCTGTGTTCATCTATACATCGCGGCACTTGCACACCATACCCTGAAAATGCTCCCTTGACTTGTAAAATTCTCATTTCGCACGTTAGTAATGGGGCAACTCGCAAACAGTATATGTTTGTAATGCCACGTGTAATGTGGTCGAAGACTTGACTTTTGCCTGAAAAGTTCTGAGAGTGAATTTGTGGTGTTTGGACCATTCTACATATACCTTAGATTGTTCATACTGATATTTGTTATTTCATATTTTTTATACTTGATATTCTTTAATTATTGGTTTCTTTTTGGTTATCCTTAATTTTCCCTTTTTCCATGGCGTTAATTTCACACGTCTGGTTTTATGCATCATTTCATAATGAATGAAATCATACTCTTCAGTCTGATTTCTTTTCTTTCTAAACGTCAATTTCCTTGACTTATTGTAGATAGCGGCACATGCATGTATGAATTATTGAATGGTTAGTGTCAGTGCCTGCACATTGCCTATGCTGCTGCACATGCACATGTACGTGCATGAACATTGCATTTCATGATGATGCAGATGTTGGATGGGGGTCACAATTTGAATTACAAATTTAATAAAGTGACAAGCTATACGCCAAGGATGCTTCATACGTTGTGCACAATACTTATGCATGAATATGATGTTTTTCTTAATTTTGCGTGGGTTTTCTCTCTTCCCTTTTTTTTTCAATTCTCTCCTGCTTCTATATTTAGATGCAGGGTTTCTTCAGATTTTGTTGCCAGGAATGGAAGGAAATTAATCAGATTAGAATTCAACTTTTGCCAGGCAATTCCAGCATTTATTTTCATTGTGCCATTGTTGGGTTTGCATAGAATAGAAAGCATACTGGTGTGTGTGTGTGGGGGGGGGGATTGGATGGATATGTACATACTTTACCTAGTGTGGCATTCCTTCGTACGTGCTTCCAGCGTGTACCGTACATGAGCACCCGTTATTTTTGATATAAAATTGGTGAGATAAGATGGACAGAATGGCATTCAATTGGAACTGATAGAAGTGCCTGGTACGTTTGTGCACACATGGAAGAGGAGGTAGCCACCGTGAAAAGAATGCACTCTCTTGAGAGTCTGAAGTTCTTAGGGCTGATATCTGATGGTCAACATGACGCAGAAACACAGCATAATAGTTGCCTTTACTTTTTGTCGTCATTTGTACGTGCAGGGGGTGATCTTAGTAACTTTTTTCTTCTCTCTCTCTCTCTCTCTCTCTTTCTGCCCCGTTACCTTACTAGCGCAAAGAAGACCAGTACTGGAAGTGGCAGAGTGTCAAAGCCAGTCAGCGCAGCGAGAAACACGTCACACTGAAGAAGAAGATTGCGCTGCAGCAGGAGCTGGTCCAGGCCTACGACGAGCTGCACTTTCAGCGGCAGATGCGGGAGCAGCAGCGACAAGCTGAGGTGAGTAAGGAAAGAGAGAGAGAGAGAGAGCCGCAGAAAAAACGACAGCAAAAACGCCAGACGAGCACACACCTGAAATCCCTGCTACAACACCTCGTCTGTTAAGGAGTGCTCTCTTGGTTTGTCCGCTTTTCATTTGTCACTGAATCATATCTCTCAGAAGTTTAGATCCAAGCAGGACCTTTCTCAAAGGCAAAGGCCTTTGAGAAAGGTCCTGCTTGGATCGGAACGTCGGGCCCTCTAAACTTTTGAGATTCACAGATTGCAGGTCAGTTTAGTCAGTGAGCACATTTTGCAACTGTTTTTGTATTAACTGAATTTGATGTCTTTATACTTAAGGTCCTGTTGGGGGAATGTTCCCCAAGGACCAGTTCGTCATCCCCTCTACATTTCTCAGATCTGTACGTTAAGTTGAAGTCAGTCAACTAAATTATGCCATCCCCAAATCACCCAATATGTCACCGCTTTACCATCAATGTGGATCAATTTGCCATATGCCCCTAATTACGGCAATATTTTCATAAGCCGCAGGATACTCAAATTGAATTTACTTTGAAATTTTATGCTGATTGCAATCTGGATTTTTTTTTTTTTTTTTTTTTTTGGGGGGGGGGGTGATCAAGGGGGGTTTGTCAGTTTGCATTGGGGATAGGCATGAAACCTCCAGGGAGTGCTCAGTAGAGAAATCTGTCTCCATTGGCCTTGACTAGAAGCAGCAGCTTTTTTTCTCCTAAGTGCATAAAGTAATGACAAGATGTAATGGGATAATGGTCTTCTGTGCACACTGGTCAAATCTAATTGCAATCTTTCCACTCTCTCCACTCCCACCCACTACCCCCCTCCCCCCACATTACCTGCAACCTTGAAGTTTCACTCAGTAATGCATTGAATATTCAAACAATACATCCATCCCCCCCTAAAATAACCCACTAATTTGATTTGGATCCACAATTCAAATGCTCTACAGTCCATTTTAAACCCTTCTCTAAAATCCCCCCCCCTCCCCAAAAAGAAAGAAAACCAAAAAATAGAAGGTGAAGATCCAGCGCATATATTTATTTTGCTCATCGCCTGTGTCTACTTTGCACACATTGGTAGAGCAAGATCAAGATGCCGTGGATCATGCATTACTTAGGTACATGTAATTCAAATCTCAAATATTCAAGTGTGTGCCTAGGAATTATATACCCACTAATAGCCTGAGTAGTCCATTATTTAGAAGAGCAAATCACGTCATCCCCAAAAGTTAGTGTATTTTTAGTCCAATATCTCTATCACTATTTACATTTTTTTTTTTAGATTAGGAGAACATTTTGGGCAAGGCCTTTGCTTTAGGAAAGGTTGTATCACCTTGATTTTCTTGTGTCAAATGCACAAGGTAATTTTTCTCCTTTCAAATGGTGTGACATGCCTTCCAAAAAAGAAGAAGAAGTTTTAATCATGTTTTTTTTCCAAAGGGTCATTGTAGACTCTTTTTTTCCCCTAAAGGTTACACCTTGTTCCTCTTTCATTTTGTTTTCACCGTCGTGTTGTTTGGCAGTCTTTGAGTCCTCCCTTTCCCCCTTGCCAGCGTTTTTTTCACGGTCCTGTTTCTTTCACCTCCCCTTTCAAATAAAGGAGTCAGGCACACTTGCATTTCTAAAAGGGTCTGACTTGTGTCTGCTTTTGCAGCTGTTTCTCCCGTTTCCACTCACGCCGGCAGATGTTTGCTGACGTTTTTTCCCCCCCTTTATATTCACCGACTTTTTTTTAAATTCGACCACTATTTCGTTGCTCTCGCAAGTTTCATCTGCACTGTGTGTTTTCCCCCCTTCTTTTCGGTTGCTTTTTTTCCCCTCAGTTTAACATGTTTTAGAACAAATATTTTGATGTTGCTATGCTCATTGTAGGTTTTTTACACCTTGGTGAGAAGAGGCTGGCGATTATGTTAATGAAGGTCGTCAGGGTCGCATGCGGACAGGAGAAAAAGGGAGATTGTATACTTATAGGAGCAGCCATTCCTTGGCAAGTGGTTGGGGCTGCATGCAGTGCAGACGCTAAGTGATATTCTAGGTACCAAGCTTGACTGACTTTCGGCCTTGTCAGGCTTGCATACCGACGGAGGGGCTTAATGCGTGTAATCCACTTCCCTCGGCCCAGGATTGACGTGTGGTTAACCTTCGCACAGCAGCAATGTTCCTTGTAGCAGCAAAGCTGTGTTATCTGGAAGCCTTGCGTCAGTATTAGTGTGTGAGCGAGAGAGAGAGAGAGAGAGAGAGAGAGAGTGAGAGAGAGAGAGAGAGCAAGAGAAGAGAGAGAGAGAAAGAGAGAGAGAGATGGGGAGGCAGTTGTGTAGTGCTTGCCCCTCATGGTTTGGTGTATTTTGGGGGGTTGAGCGAGGCCACGTGTGAGATGGTGGGATCTTGGGTGTGCCATCATGTGCGAGGGGAAAGGTTGGGGCTTTAGATTTCCGTCTTGTAATGAGGAATCAGCTTTCTTCAGCGGAGAGAACTCAGCCTGGGCACTTGCAAAGGGCGGAATTAGCGGAGGAGGAAGGAGGGAGGGAAGGGGGGTTGGGAGGGCATTGATGGCTGGCCCTGAGAAGACAACAATGACCCATGGGTGGGAGGAAGGAGTGAATGGGAGGCAGGGGGTTGATCCGGGGGGGGGGAGAGAGGAGGCCAGAACCCTTAAGCCTTTTGCCACGACGGCGCAGTGATCTATTGTGGTTTGGTGAGCCTGGATCGGTGCTTTCCTGAGTACATGTACATGTAGGTTGTCTGGTTTGTTGCCCCCTCCACACCCAGTCACTCTTATTGCTTCATTCATTTCTCAGTTGATTGATTTCACTTTGTGCTAAATCATCCCAGTCTGCATTCATATCCCTCATACAGTACAGAGGTTTCTTCTTCTCCTTCTTCTTCTTCTTCTTTTTCTTCTTCTTTTTCTTCTTCTTTTTCTTCTTCTTTTTCTTCTTCTTTTTCGTCTTTTTTCTTCTTGAAACAGACTGAAAA